>JAJPGS010001188.1:0-580246 GCA_028654335.1 Alnus rubra
CATCATCAGTTATAAATTGGCAGCGGAATAATAATAATGGACTAGACATGGTAGTCCATAAAAGTGGGAAGCATCCTAGTTTCAGACATTGCTATCAAAATCACCTAAAGGTCTGGACAATCCTGATACTCCCATTCTTCGTAACCTGTATTATAATACAGAGAGAAACAATAATACAAAAGTACCTTATGAGTCCACTGCTTTCAACAATATGATGATTACTGATTTATTTAACAATATATAATGCAACAATATGCTGTAATGACAGTTTTATATGCACAGTCTAATTATTTTCTTCTTACACTCCTCTCATACTAGGGCATTAAATCCCTGTTCGTTTAAGCGGCTAATTATTGGAGCACGGACTCCCTTACCATGTTTTCTTAGCTTTTCTGCACTAGTAGTCAAAGTAACATACTTAGTACATTGGTCATCTCGACAACCAAGTACATTAACCATCTCGACAGTCAATTAAGTAGCCATAACTTTCCTAGCACATTGACCATTTCAACAGCCAACTTGTACTTATTATTGTTTTCGCACGAGCGGTATGCTTGTCCATTGGTCATCCCAACAACTAACTTGTTATTAAACCTACATAATTTTTACAACAATATGCAATATACTATTCCTATGCATATAATTAAATAAAACAAAAATCACAACATTATAGAAAACAACCACATATGATCCTCAGTGAGTAAGAATACTCACAGTTATTCTCCTTAGTCTCTTAGCTCTGCAATAAATCCGTCCACATAATAATATGTATACCAATTATCTATCAAATAAATCATTGTTTATAGACTCTCATCTCTTTATATTTATTATCATGCATCACTTCATTATGTTAGAGACGATCACTTAGTACAATCTTAAAACCTTGGTTCATGATTTGATGACGAGGCTATATGACCAATACCACCAAATATGAACCTAAAGGATTAAAATATATCATAAGGACAATAAGAGTAAATACGATCAATTCATGAAAGTCATGAGAACAATAAAAAATATAAAAGGAAATATAAATACGATCAACTTATGAAAGTCATGAGGACAATGAAATATAAAAGGATATATAAATACGATCAACTCATGAAAGTCATGAAGACATTGAAATATAAAAGGAAGTATAAATACAATCAACTCATGAAAGTCATGAGGACATGAAATGTAAAAGGAAATATAAATACGATCAACTTATGAAAGTCATGAGGACAATGAAATATAAAAGCAGTTTATATTACTTTTTATTTTAATTCTTTTATTTCTTAAACTTATTGGGTCTTTAAACAACTCATAAAACAAGTAATGAAATCAAAACCTATACCATCAAATTAATGAAACTAATGATTGGAAGCTTACCAAAATACTTCCTAGCACACACTTCAAGCTTTGAACCACACAAAACTACACAAATCTCACAATTTTGTCTCTTGGCTGTAGG
Source organism: Alnus rubra (assembly GCA_028654335.1). Taxonomy (NCBI): domain Eukaryota; kingdom Viridiplantae; phylum Streptophyta; class Magnoliopsida; order Fagales; family Betulaceae; genus Alnus; species Alnus rubra. The sequence goes on from JAJPGS010001188.1 coordinate 1,451, forward strand.
TGTGTGTGTGAGTGAAGCTTAATGGGTATTGCATCCTTCCACCTTGGTTCTATTTATAAGAGAATGAATGGTTAGGATCAAGTAGACACATTTTGATCCAATGGATGGGAGTTGATGCATCTTAGCCTTTTCTCCAAGGTGCATGGGTTTTATCATTACTAAGGTAGTGCATTTGCATTATGATTAAAGAAATGGAATTTAAACCAACTCTATCTCTCTCTCTCTCTCTCTCTCTCTCTCACATGATGGCTGGCCACTGGGAGAGTTTAATACAAAAATGCAGATCTGGAGGAAGTTAGGGCCAGCTAGTGTTGAGCTTTTAACTCATTTCTGCTAAAAATTCGACAGTTGGATTAATAAGGCACCGGTTTTGGCCAAAATGTCAACTGTTACCAAATTGAATTCTGACTTCACAGAATTCAAGTATAAACTTTATATATACTATATTGAGTAATTATAAGCCATAAAAACATATTTATCAAGCTAAATTTAGAAGTCAAAGTTCAACCAAAAGTATCACTTGGCACCTAAATAGTCAACTGTAAATCTAAAAAGTCAACTGGTGGACTTTTTACCAAATTTTACCATGTGATAGATAATTCTATCGTGAGCACAACGGTTTTTGAATCGACTAAAACGGAGTTCGTTTGACCATGTTTCCGTCATTCCAAAGTTTAAGGTCTGTTTATTGAATTGAAACTATAAACGTTTTTTAATCAATGAATACTTATTTTCATAAATATTCAAATTTATTCTTTTCCTTATTAATAGGTTTTAAAACTAATTTAAGACATTAAATCTTATTTCTTAAAATCTGGGGCGCTACAATTATAAAGCTGTCACAGAACAAGTTAAGGAGTAATGCTTGAGAAATATCACTTTTTTGGAATTCAATCAGAAAAAGTGATGTTGGATGACAAAAAGGATTTGATTACAATTAATCAATTTTTAGATAGAGAATATTTCTATATTGGCCTAATAAAGAATATATATGAAAAATAAATTATATTCTAACAATTAGTTTGAATGTTAACAATTTGTAAGTGTGTAAGTCCAAATTCTCTCGAAGAAGCTTAAAAGGTTTGTTTTGGGGTACTCAAACTTTATTTTCTTTTTTTTTTTTTCCTTGTTGTAGTACAATTTGTCCTTCTTGTACATTCTCTACTTTGTTTAGCCGGGTTGGCATCTCTGCAAGCAGAGAGCTAGCCTAGCTACAAGCTAGCAAAGCAGCCTGCTGCATATGATGATGCAAGGATTAAGTACTACAAGCCTGTGACTTCATATCAACAAAGCCTTTTCTCCCACTTATTTGAGATTGAAAATTTCAGGTCTATTGTCACCGTTTTCTCCTGATCACACTTCCTACTTGGTATCTCTTAACTCATGTGAGCTTTCATAAATAGCGTTTTAGGCTCTGTTAGTTTCGTTGTAAATCTTGTCCCTTTTTTCAATGTTTGGTATGATCAAAAATCTTGATAAAACAGAGAAATATTTTCTATTTGTCTGACATTGATCTGTGGGTATGGTTGAAGGATTAATATGATGGGAATCATAGTCAGGGCGACTTGATTTGCATTCTCATCTTTATCTTTATCTTTTTTTGATGAATAAGTAGAACTATTATTAACAAATGAATCAACGGTATAGAGAAACCAACAAAACACCAAAACACATTACAAACCGACACTAACTCAGTATGTTAACATCAATATTCCATTTGTGACACAAGTTGATGTTTTCCAGAGTCTTCTTGAACTTCCCTTTCCCAGAAACCCGGAACCTCACCTCCCAGTAAATTGACTTCAATATCTGCTCTTCATTTCTAGGTTGACTTCCAAACTTTATCTCATTTCTTGTTCTCCAAAGACCGTATACAGCAGAGCTCAATATCAATTTACATATTGACCCCATCAAGGACTTAGTCTTCCAAGTTCTACACCATTCTTCTATCAAACCATCCTAACTAGTAGGAGGATTTAAGATATCACAACGTTGTAAACAGGTTTTCCAAATTTGGGAACTAAACCCACATGAAAAAAATAAGTGGGCATGACTCTCAGTTCCATTTCTGCAGAAGACACAATTTGTATCTCCTTTATAACCCCAAGCCAGAAATCGATCGCCAGTGGTGAGCCTATTATTGACTGCTAACCAAAGGATAAATGCTTGTTTTGGAATAGCATGCTAATGCCAAACCAGCGGCCACCAGTTGACAATGGCCTTTTTCTGTCGAAGATAGTTCCAAGTATCAGAGCAAACATAGGAACTAGAACGGGATATGGACCACACAGGCTTATCAATCTCACCAATAGGCACTTCAGGTAACCTACTTTGTATATCAACTAACATCTCAGATCGTGCAGGCTTCTAGCACCATACTCCCTTTTTTAAAATAGAATCCAGTTTAGCGTCTAACCGACTATGAGAGTCATACACAACTCTATAGCCAAATCTATCAACCAAGCCTCCAAATGGGTGCCAATTATCAATCCACATATGAATCTGACTCCCCGTGCCTACTTCAAACTTAATGAAGTCTCTAGCTAGGCCACGTATCTTCAATAACTTTCTCCAATTCCGAGAACAGTTTTGAGGAATGCTCACACTCCAAAAGCTCTTCCCCTTTAGTAAGTATTCTTGGACCCAAGCAACCCATATCGATCCAGATTTAGCAAATAAACTCCATATATGCCTCATCAGGGAAGAAATATTCCAAATTTCCAACTCCTTAAGCCCCAAGCCACCCTCCTTTTTAGGGAAACAAATTTCAGCCCAAGACACTTTAGCCTTTGCAGCACACCCCTCTTTCCATTCCCCAGGAAATGGTTAAATTTCTGACTAATATCTTTGATAATCTTTTTAGGGAGAATAAAGATTCTAGACCAATAGACTTGAATGCTATACAGAATAGAGGAAAGAAGCTGCAATCTTCCTGCAAAAGACAGATTCTTGGAAGTCCAAGAGTCTATACGGCCAGCTATCTTCTCAATAAGCACTCGACAATCCCTTGCAGAGAGCTTAGAAGAGATAAGGGGGACTCCAAGATAGCGAACAGGGAGATGACCTTCCCTCATCTGCATACAAATAGGGGGATAAATGATCCCCTTGCCTCAAGCCTTTCTCCCTTTTAAAATATCCAACCAAAGTCCCATTAAGGGAAATAGAAAATCTGGGAGATGTTATGCACATCTTGATCCAATTTGTGAATCTGGCAGGGAAACCAAAGTAGGAAAGGCAATGAACAATAAACTCCCAATCCACTGAATCATACGCCTTTATCAAGTCCACTTTCATGGTACATCTAGGAGAACCACCATCCCTATGATAATTTCAAACCAATTCTTGAGCCAGAAGGACATTCTCAGAGATACATCTACCCGGAATAAAAGCAGACTAATTCCTACTTATTAAGGAATTAAGAATAGGCAGCATCCTATTAGATAGAATTTTGGTTATGCACTTGTAAATAACATTACAACATGCAATAGGTCTAAAATCCCCCATAACTGAGGCATTTGGCTTCTTAGGGACCAAGGTTAATATAGTGGCATTAACCTCTTTAAGAAGCAAACCTATAACGCCCAAAAAAATAAATAGGGAATTTAACATCTAATAAATTATATTTATTTGATAAGATGAGACTAAAAAGAAATTCTAAGTAGATAAATTTATATGATTGGAATAAAAATAGGTTTAAGATGAAATAATGGAATTAGAATAATAAAATAATACTAATTAGTCTTAGTGAAAATAAATAATTAATTGTAATGATAAGTTGTAATTGAATTAAATATTAGGGATTATATATTAACTAACAAAAGATAGAATTGAAATGAAGTGGGGTTATAAAGTAATTTATATGAGTTGGGCCCTAAAATAAAAAGAAGAATCTTATCCTAGACATGTGTCAAACTATAGACCACCCTTAGAATTCCTTATCTTTAGCAAAAGAAAAAAAAATAAAACAAATGGGCATTTTTGGTATTTCTTTCTCCCCTTTTTCCTCTATCTCACACACCCCCTTTCTCCCCTTCATCACACGATCTCTCTCCCTCCTTTTCTTATGGTGCGTTTGGGTATTGAATTTTTAGAATTAGAATTGAATTCTAATTCTATTTACAAATATCGAGGTAAAAAATTGTGTTTGGGTGTTGAATTTTGAGATTGAAAAATATTATATTTTAATAGTAAGAAATGATTAGAAGTTTAAAAAGTTGTGTATAATGATTGGTATTTTGAAAAGTTGTGTGAAATAATAATAATTTATTATATATTGATTATTTAATTAAAAAAATAAATAATATTTTTTTAAAAAAATAATTGAAATCAAAATTAAAAATTAAAAAAAAAAAAAAATGAAGGAAGGGGTGGCCCGGCCACCCCCAGGCAATAAGGGTGGCCGCGCGCCACCCCCAGTGGTCGGGGGAGGCCGCGCGGCCACCCCCAGTACTCGGGGGAGGCCGCGCGGCCTTCCCCAAGGGTCGGGGGTGGCCGTGCGGCCTTCCCCAAGGGTCGGGGGTGGCCGCGCGGCCACACCCAGTATTCGGGGGAGGCCGCGCGGCCTCCCCCAAGGGGGGTGGCTGCCAGCCGGCAGCCACCCCTCTGTTTTTTTTTTAATTTCTTTTTTTTTTTTTATTTAAATTATTAATATTTTATTATTTAAATGTGGGACCCACGCGTTTTTTTAGTCAACTTTTCCTGCGCGTGGGTCCCACCATTAATCTGAAAAAACAGCATTGAATTTTCTCAAAACTCGGGTCAGAATCCGGGTTTTATGCGGGTGGGTGGGTTTTAGAAAAAACCCGAGTGGAATAATTATTCCACTCGGTTGCCAAACAGTTCATTAATTTCTTTTCCTTTTCCTCTTCCTCTTCCTCTTCCTTTCTTCTTCACCTTATTCTACCAAGACTGAGGGAGAGACCGAGACTAAGAGAGACACCGAGAGAGAGATCGACGCCGAGAGAGAGAACAACGGACTGAGAGAGAGAGGTGTAGACCGAAGAGAAGGAAAAAGAGGAGAAGAGAAGAAGAAGAAGAAAAAAAGGGTTTTTCGGTCATGGGTCCTTATGAGGTAAAATCTCTAGTTTTTTTTATCTTTTCGTGATACCCATTGAGTTTGGAGCTAGAAAAGCATATGGGTTGTTAGAAATTTTCTTAGATTCAAAGTCTAGGTTAATATGGGTATGGGGTTTCGGTTTTAGGGAGATTGTTGTTGATTTTTGAGTTGTTTATGTGGGCATTTCGTCCATAGAAGCTTTTCTATGTAAATTTCATCATACCCATTGGATTTATATCTTGAAATCATATTAATTTGTGAGATTTTTAATTGGGTCCGAAAATTAGGGTTTATGTTTGGGAATTTTGGGGCTTTTCTATTTAGTTTAGTATGTTAGTTTGAAGATATTTTGGAGATGGCTTTAGTAGTGATTTGTGTTGTTTTTCATTGGTATTTTTTCTAGCATGACCAAATGGGTGTTCAATGAATGAGTCTTCGGGTAAGGTAGTTTTAGTTATGATGGATTGTTATAGATTGTTGGTTGTTGATTATTGGTATGACTAATAGAGGGGTTGATGTTAATATGTAAAGGAGGATTTCAAGTATATGTTGGAATTCTTTGTTATGGATCATTTGGGTGATTTGGTTATGTGATGAGGTTTTGTTATGGGGTGGGGTTTATTATAAATTAGTAGGAGATTTAATGAGCATTGCTATGTGGTTTTGTGGAAAATCTACGGATGAACCATCTTTTTAGGTATGTAGTTAATGTATATAGGTCCTTTGTTACACAACCAACTATGGATAGAAGTTAAAATTGGGGTTGTATGATATTGGTAAGATTGAATGAGATGATGGCTAAAATGAAATAAATAGATTTTCATAAATTGCGATAAGAGTTATTAAATTAATAAGTTAAATAAAATTAAGGCTCTATGGCTTAATTACTCAAGTATTTATATAATAAAATAATAAAGGGTTGAATAGGATAGTTGAAGATGATAATGTCATGAGATTTATAGTTTAACCTAATTAGGCCTATAACCCATTAATCCAATTAGGTCCTATGACTTAAACTACTTGGATGGTTAGAAACTAATAAGAGTAAAAGTATTAAATGTAGTGGTTAAGATTAGAAGAACATAGAGTTGTAATGTCGAAAACAATCTTAAGTCCATAAGTAAATGTTAGTGATGGAAAGAAAAGCCAACCAGACTGATCACAAGTTTAGAATAATTTGACTACCAATCAAGAAAGAAAAACCCAACCTGAACTAAATTATCTATCTTTGAATGATCCCCAATAACTGTATCTCTCCAACTGCATAAATAAAAAGATGGTATAATTAACACTCCCGCCTGGACAGCTTCAAGTGCAAACTGATTTAGAAAATATGAAAAAAAAAACCTTATAAAGATCTGCAAAAACCATTACACGTCTCACCTCGCCCTGTCAATGCATGTATTTGCACCAATCTCCACATGGTTCCCAATCATAGCATTCAGCAACTGAGGGAAAAAAACAAGATATCTAATTTAGGGTAGTCTATTGCTGATCCAAAACAGAACAATGATGCCAAAGAAGACAACATAAAGTTGACTTTGAGTCAAAAACTATAACATCACCAACTTGAGGTTTCTTCAACATGTCCCCTCTCTCATCCATGGAAAACCCAGACCCTGTATGTAAACAATGTGGCAACTAATATCAGAACACACCAACAGATTTATTGTAAAAACCACATTTTCGGTTGCAAATAGTATTCAATTACCACAATAAGTAACACCTATGCTGAAGGGAGTGGAAAGTGAAGGAAAAAAATATTGGTATGTTGAAAGTTCAAAGCCCATATTAACACTGAAGATTAAGGTGTAAAATCTAGGAGCATATGCAGTAAGAGCTGATTAACAGACCAGCAACTAACGGAACAACTAAAAATTTAATCTGTAGACTACAATGTGTATCAGTAACAACATGTATCAGGACTACATTGATAAATATCAAACCCATGTATTAAAAGTAACTAATCTGTATCAGTATCCGTAATAAGCAAGGAGACAAGTATCAGTTAATAAACAAGATTCCCATGATATTGATCCCTAAATAACTTTAGTGTCCATTACAATAAAATCCTATTTATGCAAGTACCCTTACACTTGTCACTTGGAATAAACAAATCAGGCTCATAATTATCAAGCCTTACCATCTTGACCAATGCAAACTCCATTGTGGATTACACATGAATTATCGATAGCGCAATTACTGAATGCAACATTGTACCTGGCAAAATACAGTAGTTTTGGCAAAATCATATTAGTATAACTGTAAAATGGTTTATGAACATTAGCCTGTATGGATGTATGCATGCCACAATCCCACAGGTCTGTATGCTCTTGCATTCACACATACACACCCAAAAAGTGATGAATAACAATGATCGGGTGCTCAAGATTGCCAATAACAAGCGTAATACATAAGCTACCAGTCAACCATCAATTAGCAGTCACCATTCATTCCCAATACAAAACAAATTATTCTGTCACAATTCCATGAGCTTTCAATTGGTGAATCCTAGATAGACTACACCTGGGCAGTCTATGGCCAGACAAAATGTCACTTACTAGAAAAAGTTCTATCTTGTAAGCAAGGGAAAAAGAAAAAGGAGAGAGGCAGAAAAAAAACCTAGTTCCAGAATAACACATAAACTGGCTAATTTGCAACATCTTCACTTTGTACATGTGGAAGCCCAATTCTAGATTTATTTTCCAATATTTTATGCCAAAAAAATGAATAAATGACAAAAAAGAACTTAAAGAAGAAAAAGAAAAGGAAAAGTAGTATGTTGCTTAATATTTCCAGAGCACAATATAAAGAATTGTTTTGCTAGAAATATTTATTGAAAATGACGTCCCACCTACAGGAACTTTTCATAATATTTCAAAAAGGCATTGCTGTTAAGGAACTTAGCCTTAATGAACAAACATAATCCATTTAATTAAGCACAAGAAAAGAGGCGGCAGAATTAATGGTCAGAACCTTTTTCTCTGTTAGTCCCAACTGCATTCCTATGTAATATATTATTCAAGGAATGTTTCTGGACTAAACATATTATTGCAAAAAGGCTTTAGAGGAATTGCATACAGAAATAAGCAGATATAATAAAGCACTGTAACATTAAGTTGAAACAATAACACTCTACATAGTTGTGAATATTGCTATTGCTGTGAAGGGAAGAAATTTCACCCTATTTTTGTCAATTGGCCGATTAGCTCAGAAGGTCCAACAACAGTTCCTGATCCAATATGAACATATGCATCGACAACGGATTTTGGATGAACTACAGCACCGGTCTCTAAGAGTGCTGTTGGGTCAATGGAAGCTGACTTGTGGAAAATCCCACCTCCATTATGCCATCTCTGAAATTCTATGGGGCTTAGTCCAGCACCATCCTCTAATCATGAAATTCAAGGCAGGTGGTAAATGCCCGTTAATGCATGATTGAAGTGAAACAATATGAACTTAAATAGCTCATGCTTTAAAAAAAAAATGCTAAGCTCAAAAAGACATCTAAGATTCCAAATGGACAGTTAACAACCAACTGAAATAATTAATACAAACGCAAATCAGCTTCACAACTCATGTTGGAAATGCATCAAAGTCTTCACATGTCTATTGAAAGTCAGTAAAAACTATCATTATTCATAAATACACCTCAAGCTAATTATTTCATTACATACATTTACATTTACTGGGGAGGTTTCTAATACAACAGTATAAATGTGGGTGGGCAGTACCTAGTATCTAATACTAATTGTATAGATGCCGAGAGTACCATGCACATAGCAATATTAGACTACGCGCTCAATGTTTTCGTATAATTCTAAGCTCACTTTTCACCAAGTCTTTCACCTTTATTTTCTCCCGGTACAAAAAATTCTACAAAATTACCTCTTCATTCTAAGTTCTATGATTCTATCAATGCAAACGCTTATCACGCATGTATAACATGGTATTGAATGCCATGAACTGTTCTGTAACTGGGTCTATTTTCACAGACTTTTTCACAAACCGAACTACTACAAAGAACTTCAACCTCCATTAGTTCGCATGACCCACCAGACGTATCAAAGGAAGCACTAGACCCAGTTTGGCCAGCGCCCACGGAGAAATCTCGAAGACTACTACCAATCCACGGAGATAAAGCACGAAGGCCTTGTATATACGCCTTGTGCTTGTTGGACATGAGGTAAGAAAGTGAAGTGGAGGAGCCCAAGTTGGCTAATTTTCTCACAGTGATTGCCATGGCCGAGAGAGAGAGAGAGAGAGAGAGAGAGAACAATGGCTAATATGTTAGGCTTTCCAAGGATTTGAAAAACAGTTTCGGCTTGGCAAACGGCAGTGAAAGCGTCTGATTCTGAAGCTGTATAGCTCGCTTTGGGACAAAGGGGCACTCCCATAATCCTGTTATTCCGACATCGGTAATAAGGGTAATATGGTCACACGGATAATAATCTATTAGATGGGCTTTGTGTCGTGAAGCTTGGTTAGCCTGTGTGATATATTTATGGGCTCGAATCTGAAGCCCAAGATCTAAACCTTCTCTACTCCTTTTCGATTTTTTTGATCATCCAAGCCTACAAGGACCAGCCCATCCTATTCTGAGGTCAATCTCAGCAACGTGGGACTCTTAACACGCTTCTTTACGTATGACACTATTGTCCAAACACATGTACAATGGAAAAGAATGTCCAACATTGTCCAAGATTCTGAAGCTCTGATGCTATGATAAAGTCTATTAAACTTTACTCTTTCACAAAAGATAACTTAATAGAATAAGTTTGTTCAAAATTTATAAAGCCTACGACCCAGATATACCTCGATAATGTAAGACTTTTAACAAGCAGCAAGCACCTTCCTTGAAACTCTACAGCTCCTACCAATCTTTTGATAATTGACGATAATTGTTTTAACCCACTGAAAACTTTCCTTTGACTGCCATATCACATGCCAGAAGCTACATAATACAAATACAGTAGAATAAGCCAATATATAAGGCCCCTAGTTTGGATAGAATTGTAGTCCCAACATTGCTATTATATAATTTATATGTAAACTCCTGCTCCTGTCCAAAAGTCAATAATTATTTTTTACAGAAGTTGAATCTTCGACCAACGTGGTTGACTTGATTTTGGCCTTGGAACTGTTCGAAGAAATTACCCTTTTGATTGAATTATAAAAAAAAGACTCCAAGAACGGATTTTCTCTCTCAGAGCCTAAGGTAGAGCAGAAACAGAAACTCCTTCAGCTACCATATTGAGAGATTTGGCCATCATCATAGTATAAAAGCCCTCAGAAAGTAAATATGATTCATTCCCATATTGTTCCAAAAGTACTTACTCGACCGTTTATGGCAATTCTGCTTTATGTTTTCCTCTCCCTCCTCTGCAATCTGGCCTATGCCGACCCTCCGTATAAAATTTGTTCAAACACTAGTAACTATGCAGGTAATATTACATTATTTCAGGACAATCTCCAAGATGTCCTCTCCTCTTTATCCTCGAATGCTTCTGTTTCCAAATTCTATAATACCTCCAAAGGAAATTACCCAGATGAAGTTTATAGTCTTTACATGTGCCTCGACTATGTTACAAGTGAAATCTGCCTGAAATGCATAACAACCGCTACACAAGAAATTTTGAACCTCTGTCCAAACACAACAGAAGCAGTTATCTGGGAGGAGGTATGCCAGTTGCGCTTCTCAAACAAAAATTTCTTTGGCCAGTTGAATGTCACAGGAAACGTTCTTAACCTGGATAACAAGCAGAACATTTCGGAACCAGAACAGTTCAAATCTGTTGTAAAGGAGACGTTGACTAGTCTTACTAAGAGGGCAGCTTTCAATCTTTCAGCTAACTTGTATGCTACTGGGGAAGCACCCTTTCAAGATAAGACAATATATGCACTAGTACAGTGCACCAGAGACTTATCTGCTGATGGGTGTAATTCATGCCTTCAGAGCGCCATAACAGATGTTATAACTTGCTGCTATTTCTCTGTTGGTGCAAGACTTCCTAGTCGTAGTTGCTACTTGAGGTATGAGCTATATAACTTTTATAACGCATCTGAAGCTCCCAGTTCAACTAGTGGGCAAGAAAGAAGTAAGTATTTTGTCAACAACACTACTCTCTAACACAAATTACTTTTATTATAGTATTCAATGATTGCTTTCAGATGCAGGCAGCGGAGGGAAAACATGGATGATGGTAATTCTTGCAGTTGTATCGATCAGCATGCTTGGCCATAGTACTTTTGGGTTCCTGTAGCTTTTGCCTTATGGAATGAAGGGAAGGCGTTGGCGTTGATGGATCCTTTATTGATTGACTCATGCTGTCGAGATGAATTTCTAAGATACATTCATATATTGTGTGTTCAAGAAGATGCAAATCATAGACCACCATGTCATCTGTGGTAGTGATGTTGAAAAATGAAACAATAACTCTTTGTCAACCTCAACAAGCTGTCTTTTCTGTGAGAAGATTCACTGATCACTATAAAATAGATTCTTATGATTTTATCAACGGCTTATCGATTTTCAATATTGGGCCTCGGTGATGGAACGTACCCATAAGCGGATTCGAAACTTCATTGGTGGCTTATTTTGTTTTGTGTGCAGTATAACAATAGATTATTGATGTTTGTATTTGCTTGTATTTGAACTCTATAATATATGTGATTTGCGCATATATGTAATATTTAATATAGTCGAAGAAACTGATTTCAAAGTTTGTGCTCACCTTGAATTCCAAGAAAAAAACTCTTATATTCCTAGTCAATTGTCAAGTTTAGCATATCATTAATTAACTTAAAACACTCCATAAACTTTAATTTTCATTAAGGATTCCCACAAAAGATAGGTGTGAGATCACTTGCTTTGGCAGGACCTGTCCTTTATGTGGAGTTATTTAGTATAATTTGAAGTAATGCTACATATTCATCTTTCATATTACTGGGCTGATGTAGAAGTATACTTCGTCTTTATTAGAAAATCCCAAAATAATATATACAGGTAAAATGAAACATGAGTATTTAGAATATTCATAATTCGAATAATTAGTTAAATTAAAGAAGAAGCCCATCGTTTAAATTCTTTATGATTTAAAATCTCGAACATATTTAATTGAAAATGCCAGGATCACATCTCACTTAAATAGCACTTGGTCAATACTAATGACACTACAAAAATGCATGCAAATAGCCACGTGCAGTTTGACACGTGTACAGTGTCGTACACGTGTCAAACAGTTAGACACGTGCATTTTGACACGCGTGATACGCGTGTCAAATGTGCATGTCACGAACTGCACAATTTGACACGTGTATTAGAATACACGTGTCAAACGGTTTGACACGTGTATGAAAATACTCGTGTCAAAACGGTTTGACACGTGTATTCTAATACACGTGTCAAATTGCTTTTTTTTTTAAAAAAAAAAAATTCTAAATTGTTAGCCACGTGTATACATACACGTGGCTAAATGTATTGCTTTAAAAAAAAGAAAATTGACACATGCAGAACCAGTTTCGAAACTTGTTATTTTAAAATATTGCTAAAATATTGCTATTTAAAATATTGCTATTTAAAAGAAAATTGTTATTTAAAATATTGCTAAAATAAAAAATATTGAATATTGCTATACGAATTCGAAACACATGCAGAACCAGTTTCGAAACTGGTTCACTTAGAACTGTCCGGTGGTCGTCCACTTAGAACTGGCTGGTGGTCCGGTATTGACGAGAGAGAGAGAGAGAGCGAGAGACAGAGAGGGCGAGAGAGAGAGAGATAGAGCGAGAGACAGTGTTGACGTACGGAGAGCGAGAGACAGAGAGCGAGAGAGTGAGAGAGAGCGAGAGACAGAGACAGAGAGGCGAGAGACAGAGAGCGAGAGAGCGAGAGACAGAGAGCGAGAGAGTGAGAGAGAGCGAGAGACAGAGAGTGAGAGAGAGCGAGAGACAGAGACAGAGAGAGTGACGGAGAGCGAGAGACAGAGAGCGAGAGAGTGAGAGATCGAGAGTGGGTTGGAGTGGCTGTGAACCTGCGTGAGAGGGAGGGCTGATCGGCTCGGTGAGCTCAGGGGAACCCAGCCCTGCCCCCACCTCGCCGAGTTCCACTCCAGGAACGGCGCAAAGCCATTCCGGGCCCTACAGAACTGCCTCCGAGTGAAACCGGCCACCCAGCAGGTACGCTGCAGTCCGACGGAACCCGACTGACTTCCGGCGGCTCCAGTGATCTTCCAGCGAAACCCGTGAGGAGAGGATACCAGAACCGCGACCCAGCCGGCCCTCCGGCGTGACCCCGCGAGAGACAGAGACAGAGAGGCGAGAGAGAGAGGTGAGAGCGCGCAGAGAGAGAGAGAGAGAGAGAGAGCGAACGAGAGTACTGTATAAAACAAAAAACAAAAAATTCTTTTTGAATGCCCATCAGGTGGGCGCGGGATAATTCCCGCGCGCCTACCTACACCATTCCGGGACGTGTATTTAAATACACGTCCCCAATTGTTAAAATTTTATTTAATTAAAAAAATTATATTTAAAAAAAATAACATTTTGACACGTGTATTTAATACACGTGTCCAATTGGACACGCGTATTAAATACACGCGTCCAATTGGACACGCGTATTAAATACACGCGTCCAATTGGACACGCGTATTAAATACGCGTGTCCAATTGTTAAAATTCTATTTAATTAAAAAAAAATTATATTTGAAAAAAAATAACATTTTGACACGTGTATTTAATACACGTGTCTAATTGGACACGTGTATTTAATACACGCGTCCAATTGGACACGCGTATTAAATACGCGTGTCCAATTGTTGAAATTCTATTTAATAAAAAAAAAATTATATTTAAAAAAATAACAGTTTGACACGTGTATTTAATACACGTGTCTAATTGGACACGCGTATTAAATACACGTGTCAAATTGGACGCGTGTATTTAATACACGTGTCCAATTGGACACGCATATTAAATACACGTGTCAAATTGGACGCGTGTATTTAATACGCGTGTCCAATTGGACACGTGTATTACATACACGCGTCCAATTGTGACGGCTGTACAATTAGACACGTGTCTCATAAGACACGTGTCAAATTGGACGCGTGTCTACAGTAACCGGTACTGTAGACACGCGTCCAATTGTCAGTATTTTTGTAGTGTGACTTTATCCACCTTCATTAAAAAGCACTTGGTCATGTGTCATTCTAGTCATGACAAACATCTTTGATTAAAATACCATGTACTAGGGTTAGGTGACGTTATATATATATATACTAATGACTTTCAATCCATCCATCGTACTTGACCCAAAATATATAGTGTCCAATGAGAAAATTCATTTCGTTAAATAGCAATTGGTCATCTATTATTCTAGTCATAAGTCATGACAAACATCTTTGATTAAAAGTCCATATAATATGGTTAGCTGACATTATACATCAATACTAATGACTTTCAATTCATTCATCGTATGATGTAGAACAGATTATTACAGAATATTAATTAAGAAAGATAAGAGCCGAGTGAGGTGACGATAAAAAAAATAATCCGTATAATAAGATTTTATTTGACACCAAGTTTTACCATAACTAGTTTATTTTCGTTGACACCAGGTTTTGTCATAACTAGCGTATTCTTCCTCCTTTTGTTTTATTTCTGTTTGCAGGAAATTTATTTCATTTTAGTAACTTTATGGTTTCATTATAAATAGAGGAACAATTGTATTGGAAATTCAAGTTTAGTTTTTTTTTTTTTTTTTTTTTTTTGAACGGAAAATCTTAGCATCGCATTGGAAATTTGTGAAAAACAAAAATTGATCCCAAACAAAGGAATCTAGGGACACAAACGTTCCCTACGAATAATACTAGAAATACATTCCGGCACCACCTGTGACCAACACATTGATAGTCTTCGATTCACAGCTTCCTTAGCGAGCGCATGTGCCGCAGTGTTGCATTCTCTATTAACGTGGACAAAATTTGCTCCCCTGAAGTCCACAAGTTCTTCTATAATACTTTCAATCATTTGACCATTTTTTGAAAAATAAGGAGGAGACGAATGAATCTCAACCGCTACTTGAGTTGCATCCCCTTCAAAAACAATTTTTGGAATCCAGCCTCCTTTCCATATAAGACCGCCCAAAGGGCCGCCATTGCTTTGGCTAACCTTGCTTCGACCACAATAGGTTTCATGACACACCTAGCTCCCCTGACTTCGCCCATACAGTCTCTAGCTACGATCCCCAAGCCAATACACCTCTCTTTTTCATTTATTGATGCATCCTAGTTTATCTTGATGAAACCATTTGAGGGAGGTTGCCACCTTAGTTGTCTACTCGTCCGAATATCATTTATTCTGTCCCCTGGAGTCAAGTCAGTACTAT
The DNA here is from genome assembly GCA_028654335.1 of Alnus rubra. Taxonomy (NCBI): domain Eukaryota; kingdom Viridiplantae; phylum Streptophyta; class Magnoliopsida; order Fagales; family Betulaceae; genus Alnus; species Alnus rubra. The sequence continues at coordinate 16,894 of JAJPGS010001188.1, forward strand.
TACATCTTTTGAACTCCCCCAGTGCAACTACTGCCCCTTCAAGAACTTTAGACGGATGACGAAAGACCCCTTCGAACACTAGGGTATTTCTTCGAAGCCAAATACGCCTAGCCGTTACTGTCATAAGTTTCACTGTTTGCTTTGGGAATCTGTGAATAAAATCCTCAAACAGCTCCACAAAAAGATGTATACTCGGTTCTACTTTTTTGGAAACACGACTCAGCACCTCCCCAGACGTCTTGAGCCGTCGGGCATGACTAAAGAGTATGAATCGCAGTTTCAGCCTCCCTCTTGCAGCAAGGGCATACGTTATTCTCCACCACTTTCCTCTTGAAAAGGTTTGCACGGGTGGGAAGAATTTCATGACAAGCACGCTAGGTGAACATTTTAACCTGCTTAGGAACCCGTAACGTCCATAGAGATTTCCCCATACCTTGGTCCTTGATTGCAAAGGAGCTCTGCCCTCCTGAAATAACTGCCAAACTCTTGCCTAGATGGTACGCACTCTGGACGGTAAATTTGCCATCCTTTGTTTCTTTCCAAATTAATCTGTCCAGGGGGAGGCAAGGGCTCAAGGGAATATTTTCAAGGATTTTAGCTTCCTCGTGCATGAAGACCTCATGGATTAGATCACTCTTCCAACTTCCTTGCCTTTGATCAATCAGATCCTCCACCACCGCTTGCTGTCCTAGAATCCTTAGGGGTGATTGAATAGAATAAGTTATGGGCCTCGGTATCCACCTGTCGGTCCAGACGTTGATGGACTGTCCATTCCCTACTCTCCATAGCAATCCATGAGACAACAATTCCCTTGCAGTACAAATACTTCTCCAAATGAATGAAGCCCTGGATCCTACTTGAGCTTCAAGAAAAGAGGATGTCGGATAATACTTAGCCTTAAGGATTCGAGAGGTAAGAGATTTTGGATTCTGAATGATGTGCCACCCTTGCTTAGCTAGAAGAGCTAGATTGAAGAGAACCAAATCCCTGAAACCTAGCCCTCCTTCGGCTTTTGACTTGCCCATTCTTTCCCAACTCATCCAATGAATTCTAGATGTTTTCAACATATGACTCCACCAGAAATTTTGCATCAATGCATTAAGATCCTTGCATAAAGTGATAGGCAGTTGGAATACCCCCATGCAGTATGTAGGAATAGCCTGTACCACAGCTTTCAATAAAACTTCTTTTCCAGCTTGGGATAGGAAGTTGACTTTCCAATTAGTTAATTTGTGCACCAACCTGCTCCTTAATATAACAGAAAGCTTGGTTTTTGGACCTTCCCACAAAAGTAGGTAAGCCTAGATAGGCGTCAATGCGCTTGATTTTTGTTAGGCCTGACAATTGGAGGATTTCCTGTCTCCGTTCCTAGCTTGTATTACGACTAAAGAACACTGAGGTCTTTTGTATGTTGACCTTCTGTCCAGACGCCTGCTCATACCTGCCAAGAATCTTCATTAATCTTCGCCATTCCACCGAGTTGGATTTTCAAAAAAGGATGCTGTCGTCAGCAAAGAACAGATGACTGATCTCGGGTCCCTTCGGGGATGTTGGAACGCCAGAAATAATGCTAGCTTGCTCAGCTCGGTTGATTAAAGCACTAAGACCTTCATCACATATCAAGAAAAGATATGGGGAAATTGGATCTCCTTGTCTAATACTTCTGGATGGCTTTATATTCCCCACCGGACTCCCATTCACAACAACTGAATACAACACTGTGGTAACACACTTCATCACCAGATTGACCCAACGATCTGCAAAACCCATTTTAATCATGACAGCCTCCAGGAATCTCCATTCAACCCTATCGTAGGCTTTGGTCATGTCAAGCTTAACTCCCATCTACCCCACTTTGCTCCACATTCTTGTTTGCATAGTATGTATGGCTTCAAATGCAGCTATAATATTATCTGTAATCAATCTGCCAAGTATAAAAGCACTTTGTGTACAAGAAATAATAGTTGGCAGGAGCACTTTAAGCCGGTTAGCCAATACTTTAGAAATTAATTTATAGATTACCGGATTTTGCACTTTTGGGATGAGTGCAATATGGGTGGTATTTATCAGTGCATCCATTTCTCCCGTGTTCAAAAAATGAAAAATTGCAGTGCATACCTCTATTTGGACAGTGGACCAATTTGATTGATAGAAGCTTGCGGAGAATCCATCCGGTCCCGAAGTCTTTATAGGTGACATTTGCTGCATGGCAGTAACTATCTCCTCTTGGTTGAAGTCGGCAAGGAGCTTCTAATTCATCTCCATAGACACCTTCCTATCAATAGCTTCTAGACAATCAGTCAAATCCTCTTCAACTCCAGCTGTGAAAAGCTCAGTATAGAAGTCAACAAAGGCTTTCTCAATGTCTTCTTGGCAGTGACACCATTGCCCAACTAGGTCTTTTATTTTCAGAATTTGAGACCGTTGCTTCCTCTGGGTGGCACAGGCGTGAAAATATTTGGTGTTTCTATCTCCAAATTGCAGCCATGCTTCTTTTGCCCTTTGTCTCCATTTCAAGTCTTCCTGTTCAAGAAGGAAATGTAGCTCCTCCTTTATAGGCTTTTCCGCTTATAGGGACTCTAAATTCTCAGCCATCTGGATATGTTGAAGCTCATTTAATTTCTCCTTGATCACCTGATCCCCTGAATATTTTGCTTTCGCATCCATTTCTTTAAGGCCTTCCTGCATCCACTGAGATTGCCGTGTAGATTCTGCCAAGGACTTTCAGCATTCTGTTTAACTCTCCATACTTGCTTGATTATACAAGTTCAATTTTTGACATCAATAATATTATCAATTTTCTCTATCAATGTGTATGTTGATTTTATACATTGAGAACACAATTTCTCTTTCACGTTTATCGCTTCTTGTTATGTCATTGTTCTTGACCCAAAATAGTGTCCAATGAGAAAATTCATTTCATTAAATAGCAATTGATCATGTGTCATTCTAGTCATAATTAAGTCATGACAAACATCTTTCAGTAAAAGTCCATGTACTAATTAATATGGTTAGGTGACATTATACAATCAATACTAAGGATCAAGATCTCCTCAAATTTTTTAAACATCTGAAATTCTTCAATTGTTAAATCTTAATTATGTTTTATATTTAACATTCACAGTATTTCAATTGTCCCAATGAAATAAATGATAAAGTATTTATTGATACCAATCCCAATATTAATGACTTTCGATTCATATATTCATCCGTACTTGACTCAAAATACGATGAAATTATACATCAATACTAATGAGAAAATTCATTCGACACTATTACAAAGCTTTGCATTGTGAATGGGTTTCGTCCAAGAGTGAATTTTCGTGGTGGGTTTCGTGCGAGCGTGATTTTTCAGCAGCAACGTAGCTAATGCACCGTGGTGATTTTTCAGTGTTACCCATGATGATCGATCTACTATTACATACGAAAGTCGAAAGCTTTGTACTGTTGTCCGTGGTGATTTTTCGTTTGACTTGAGATGGGTTTTTGTCTCATTAAGGAAATTATCTGAGTCGATCATCTGAACCCCAAAACAAGTTAAAAAAAAAAAAGGGACGACAGTTGGCGTAAAAAACAACTCGGAGATCTTGATCATGCTGACTGGGGCGGGGTTTTAGACTGAGGAAATCAAGGCATTCACGCAACAGCCCAAGAGCCATTTGTTTAGACAATATATATCAACTATATATCAATGATTCAATTATAATACTCCTGAAAGAGAAAAGAAATCGAAAATAATTAATGTTGGAGATGGGCTCAAGCAACAGTAGTATGTTATTCGATAATGTTGGTCGGTTATTTGACTCTTATCTTGGTGAACGCCGTTGGCTATATATTCAAATAAAGAACAAAAATTAATGATAGAACTGGGGGCTTTGGTTAGTCAACTTTAGAAACTACGGGTAAATTTGGTCCTAAATCTTTTTCAGCCAGTATCCAGCTACATCGCGGAAGTTTCTGTGCAATGTTCAGCAGTTTAACGTGGCATAAGTTTGCAGATAAATCTGGTTGTCGAATTAAGGATGAAATGTTCCGACGGTTCAGCTGAAGCAATCACCCACTGTACTACCATATTTGGAAGATGGAAAAAGATTTACTTTCAGCAATGGTTTTCTTAATTATACCTCTTTTAACGGGCCCTATCCTTGCCAGTGGAGATCCTGTCTTTACCTTTTGCAACCCAGATTACAGAAATTACACACTCAACAGCCCATTTGAAAACAATCTCAAGCTCCTTCTTGAGTCATTGCCCACCAATACTTCGGTAACAGGTTTCTACGACAACAACTCTACTGGGGAGGACCCAAAAGTCTACGGTCAAGCACTTTGTAGAGGGGATGTCAACTCGACAGCTTGCCGGGATTGCGTAGAGACTGCAAGCCAGGAAATCTTGAAGCAGTGCAAAAGTGAAGATGCAATAATTTGGTTTGAATTCTGTCAAGTTCGCTACTCCTTGCAGAGTTCCTTTTCCTTGTCGGAGTATACCGGAAAGTATCCACAGCAGATTTATCTGGAGAAAAATCTATCAATTAATCCAGTTCATTTTGATCAAGTATTAACGTACTTAATGAATAACATCTCAAGCGAGGCTGCGTTTGATCCTTTGAAACGCATGTTTGCAACTGGGGAAATTAAATTTTCGAGGAAGGAAACAATTTATGGTCTTGTACAATGTACTGGGGACATCTCTGATACTTCCTGTGATAGTTGTCTAGTCGGTGCCTTGGGAGATCTTCATATATGCTGCGATTCACGCGAAGGTGGAATTATTGTTAGTAAGCTTTGTAATATGAGGTTTGAGCTATACCAATTCTACAACGCCTCAAGTGTGCTCTTAACCTACCCAAGTTCCAAAGGTAAGGACATAAGAATTTTGATTGATTCTCTGTCAATGCATTATATAATACTTCAAGACAAATTAAAACAAAAGGAAAGAAAAGAAGAAACCCAATTCTGGAATTCAAAACAGTGGTCTTGGTGAATCGAAATTGAAGGTGGTTCTTCTTATCGAAATTAAAGCAGGGCCTAAATTGAAGACTTGGATGGTTGTGGTGGTTACGTGTATCCCAATATCGGTTCTAGCAGTTCTTGTTGGGTCTTTTGCTGCTTATCATGGGAGGAAGAAGAGCACACAAAGAGGTGAATTTATCTAAATGGCTAAGTGCTAACCATCATAATTTTTCTTTTTTTAAGAATTACCAACAATTATGTTTATTTGCAGATGATGAGAAAAGCCAGAACGCACAACTACATGAGCTGACAAGCCCAACTGGAGTTGCCATTACACAAGATGGTGAATTGGTGAGCGCTGAAGAACTGTCCTTCATGGATCTATCGACTATAGTGGCAGCTACAGACGACTTTTCAGATTCAAATAAGCTTGGAAAAGGTGGCTTCGGCACTGTCTACAAGGTAACACCAACTTTTCTATTTCTCTGTGGCCAAATTATTGCTTAATTCATATGGGCCTGAATTTATGCATGATTCTGGATATTCATCTCAGGGTGTGCTGCCAGATGGTAAGGAAGTAGCAGTCAAAAGGCTTTCAAGGAAGTCATGGCAAGGCTTTGAGGAACTTAGAAACGAAGTCATACTTATTGCAAAACTTCAACACCGAAACCTTGTGAAGCTCTTGGGATGTGGCATAGAGGGAGAGGAAAAGCTGCTTGTCTACGAATACATGCCCAATAGAAGCCTTGACTTTTTTATCTTTGGTATGTTCCTTCGACCCTTCTTCTTAGTAACTTTTTAATCCCCTTAAACTTTTGAAATGAATAGTAATTTAATTAATATGCAATCAGAATAAAGACTTGAATTCGAACATTTTTTCTATTATTTACAGATTCAGAAAAACGCACTCAACTTGACTGGAAAACATGCTATAACATCATTACTGGTATTGCTAGAGGACTTCTTTACCTTCATGAGGACTCCCATCTTAAAATCATTCACCGAGATCTAAAGCCTTCTAATGTGTTGTTGGACCATGAAATGGTCGCCAAAATTTCAGATTTTGGCATGGCAAGGATCTTTGGTGAAAACCAATACTCGGCTAACACTCGAAGAGTTGTCGGAACATAGTGAGTCTGCTTCTTTTCTTTCTTGTGTTTTTTTTTTTTCACTAGTTTTGTTTTTTTTTTTAATTCAAATTAGAAAAAAAAAAAAAAAACAACGTGGTAATTAATGCTATATATGCTCCAAACAGTGGATACATGGCTCCCGAATATGCAATGGAGGGACTATTTTCTATAAAATCAGATGTCTTCAGCTTTGGCGTGATATTACTTGAGATTATTAGCGGGAAGAAAAATAGTGGCTTCTACCTCACCGAGCATGCGCAGACACTCCTTGCATATGTATGTTTCTTTTGTCTAATATATATATATTGGGTTGATAAATTACATGTTTCCGGTTGATCTTGTTTTTAATTAATTAAATGATTAAATTCACCTATTTCTATTGGCTTAAGGTTTGGGAGGAGTGTAATTTAATCTGGTGTCAAAGAAGACGTCATAAGTTTGAATCATGACTCTACAATTAAGCATTTAAATGATTAATTTTGTTAGGGAGGTTAATATCTTAGAGAGTCATTGAGTTAGCCCATAATATAGCATGAATTGAGACATTACTCAACCACACACATGAGAGGTTGTATTATAATAATTAATTAAAGGATTAAATTTGTTAAGGAGATTGATATCTTGGTAAATCTTTTAGTGGGCCATACTATAGTATGTTGAAACACTACTCAATTCAAAAGCTTAAGTCTATGAGTTTAAGCTCAATTATGCTACGTATTAGTCATTTACACTTATAACATCTTTCCAATGTGGGACTTAAATCTTTCTACACTCGTAGGTATATACCCAGCAAAATTCACTCATTTATATCGGTTTAAGCTGGTGAATTCACCCACCATTTGCTGAGGAGGTGCTTTGTAAAGTGTATTGTATTTTTACTTTAAATTTGTATTGGCAGGCATGGACACTATGGAATGAAGGAAAAGAATTGGAATTTGTAGACCCTTTGTTGATGGAGTCGTGCCTGGCTATGGAAGTTTTAAAATGCATGCATATCGGGCTTTTATGTGTGCAAGAGGATCCAGCGGATAGACCCACAATCTCATCTGTCCTATTTCACTTGGGTAACGAATCAATATCTCTTCCTCACCCAAAACAACCTGTATTTGTTGTGGCTCGAGTCATTCAGACTGATCAGATTCCCACAACCAATCCTTCTGTAAATCAGCTTACTGTCTCCAGTCTTTCACCTCGATGAATACTATTAAGTACTGATCACAAGATTGCCCCCCTTCGTGTTATAATATAGCATGGTAATAAACTGAAATAGTACCATAATTTCTGTAAAATGGGATTATGGGTCATATTATATGTGATACATGTAGGCAACAAAAGGCTCAAAAGGTTCACATTTTATATGTAAAAAATCCTTAACAGGCTCTTAGTGTACATATAACTAATTTATGGCTTAACACCGTAAGTATTTTTATAATCCTCTACTTAATATGAAACTAACTTTATGAAATATTACAGAAAATAAAAGGAAGGTACACACTAAACTCTATGACTTAGTGGGCTTGTAAATTGTAAATGATGAATAATTCGTACTATCATGCAACTATGAACATTTTCATGTGCCAAAGTGTGGGCCGTTTGACCAAACTTAGCCCATTTGTGAAGTGAAACACCTTCCAACAAAAACTAGCTAGGGACACCCCCTTTTCCCATCTGTCTATTTATCATCCAAGCCCACCAAGACTAAATTGGTAACAGGATTGCTTAGGCTTTTTAGGTCAAAATTATATAAAAATTTTTCTTGAATTTTGAAAATATGTTAGGTGTTAGGAAAATATTCTTGATAGTTAGTAAATTGACTTATTTAATTTATACAAGCCTATTTACATATATTAATCCTGAAAAATTATCTACATTAGAAGATTGAGGCTAATGTCTATCAAGGAACAATTTCACAATAAGCCGGTTAAAATTATCTCGGAAATATCAAATTTCGGGATTTTTGGACTGTACGGATCTCAGGTAAGTTGGGAAGAAATCTTGGAGTCATGAAATCAGTCCCCACTTGATTCGGAACGGTTGAAATCCTATCTATAAATAGGTATGAACCATCAGGTATTTTTAAGATGAATTTGTATTTACAGACTTGATTTAAGTTCTCACAAAAAGATTGACTTAGGCATTGGAGTGGGTTCGACTGGCACCCTTGACGATCTCTTTCGCTAATATTTATTATTTTACAAGAATGAAAGAAAGACTTTACAAGAGCTTGTGTCACCGAACCAAAAACTATCTCAACATTTGGGATTTACTTCTTAATTTGGAATATAAATTGCTACCCTACATGGTTTGTGCTCCATATAATGGGTACATGCTTACTACCACTTCGAAAATTAGATGGTTAATTAGATGAGTAAGAAAATCGGAAAAAGAAACTAAGAATAGTAACTTCAGGGGGCAAAGTATCATTTACGAAAATATGAATTTATATTCTGTTTGTTTCGGCGTAAATTGGTTTCTGGAAAATAATTTGACATTTTTCGGTGTTTGGTAGGGGTGAAAATAATAATCAATCAAAAATAATTTCCGTTTAACGAAAAATACTTAATAAATTTCGAAAAATAATTTACGCTTATGGACAAAGAAAGTGTAACAATTATATATTTATAAAATATATATAAAGTTAAAATTATTTTTATTTTATATCACATTAATCACTTCTAATTTTTATTATAAAACAAAACCGCCACCATAAAATCTTTACCAAACACACCCGATGTCTTCTCTCTCAGTTTGTAAATTTGCTTACAGGGTTGAAATTTGTCTGGATTATATAAATTATTAAGCGCACTGGTTGTGATGTGTGTGTATGAAGCATGCAAAGACAATTTTTATTTATTTATTTATTTATTTGTTATTTTGCATGAGCTAAGCTTCGATCTTATAGAGTCAATAATAGATGGCTTTTTGGTAAAATGAAATAGGGCTTTTTTAGAATTGTTGCAAAAAGCTAATATAACGTGCACTTCCCTTAGCTATTGCTTATATGGATTTTCACCTAAAGCATTGGGTCACCTTTCTTTTATCTAAATTAAGAGTAGGGCGAACTTCACTTATAGTCTTTTACTATTTTTAAAAAGTTGTACTCAAACTTGAAAAAGTATCAATTTAGGGTATCTATATTTCAACTTTTTTTCAATTTTAACCATCAGTTACAATTTTCCTTTAAATTTTGTCAAAATTCTCAAAACACTTCTAATTTTATTTTTATTTTTAGGAACAAAAAAAGAAAAAAATTCCCAAAATTTTGCTAGGATTTAAGTATTGATCAAAATTTTATGGAATATGCCTGAATCTTAGAAAAAATTGTAATTTTTTTTTAAAAATAAACACATATATTTTAAGAATTTTAATAGAATCTTACGGAAAATTTTTAACGGATGGTTGAAATTGAAAAAAAAAAATGAAAGATAATACCCTAAATTGACACTTTTTAAAGTTTAGATTTTTTTTTTTTTTTTCAAAAATAATAATAAAAAAAAATAAGTGAAGTTTTCCTTTAAAAGTAAGAAGTATGTGGAAACAAATGTTGGGGAGATAGGGAAGCTAATTTATTTATTTATTTTTTCCTTCATCTTTAAGTGCTTTAGACTTTACTAGTTTAGGCATCCAATGTAAGTCCCAGAATTAGGAGCAAGTATCGGTTAAGTAGGCAGTTAAGTCGGTTAATTTGGTCGGTTAACCGACTTTTGTTGGAATGCAATCGGTGAATTATTTCTGTTAAGTCAATTAAGTCGGTTAATAGGCGTTGGTTAAGTGGTTAATAGGCGGTTAGTTAAGTCGATAAATCGGTTAATAGGCGGTTAGTTAAATCGGTTAACATGAGTAATGAAACGACGTAGTTTTGATTTTTTTAAGGGAAAAAAAAAATTAAAAAAAATCAAACGTTTCGTTTTTACTAAAATGACGTCGTTTCGTTTTATATTGGTTTGGTTAATCAGTTGGAAATAAAGGCGGTTTGGTTCGGTTCAATTTGGTTACTGAATCAGCTTTTGGAACAAAATTTTATACCGACTACCGAACTGAAATTAGTCGGTAGACGGTTGATGACGGTTCGGTAAGCAGTCGGTAAACAGTAGGTGATAATCTACCCACCCCTACCGTGAATTGAGCATCCTTTTGTTTTTTGTTTTTTCGTTTTGCCTTGCCAAGAAGGTACGAACGTAGCACTAGCACCTCACGGTTCTCTTGCTTTCATTTTTTTTATTTTTTTCTTCTTTTCAATTTGATAATCAAATATTAAAGCGGCTGAGGTTTTGTTACTGTATAGATAATCCGATAAAGTTTTTGTTAGCTTGCAAAAAGAAACGAAAAGTAATTTAAAGAAAATGATTGAATATCTCTCTCTTACATGGACTTGCCAAAATGGGAATCCAATCCCTTTTGATGGAAAACATATTATATGCTGGCTTAAAAAATAAAAAGGTGAAACACATTGTATCCTAAAGCAGCCTTTCTCTCTCTCTATATATATGTATATATAATCCCATGCACAATCATGTTCCAAGAACAATTCCTCGAATTAAACTTGCAAAACTTCCCAACATGTCTGATCTCGAAAATTCCTCCGAATCTGAATTTCCTATTCTTCTTGAAACCCCTGAAGAAGCTAAACTTTCTTTGTGTTTATGGTTTCTCCAAGTTGTAATCGTGAATGGATTTTCCTCGGAGGTAATATGGCTAATTCTAACTCCAAGATCTAAACCTTCTCTACTCCTTTTTCGATTTTTTTGATCATCCAAGCCCACAAGGACCAGCCCATATTCTATTCTGAGGTCAATCCCATGCGGCAAGCACCTTCCTCGAAACTCTACAGCTGCTACCAATCTTTTGATAATTGACTGCCATATCACATCCCACTGAAAACTTTCCTTTGACTGCCATATCACATCCCAGAAGCTAAATAATACAAATACGGTAGAATAAGCCAATATATAAGGCCCCTAGTTTTGATAGAATTGTGGTCCTAGTTTTGATAGAAATGTGGTCCCAATATTGCTATTATATGTAAACTCCTGCTCCTTTCCAAAGTCAATAATTATTTTTTACAGAAGTTGAATCTTAGACCAACGTAGTTGACTTGATTTTTGCCTTATATCTGTTCGAAGAAATTACCCTTTTGATTGAATTATTAAAAGACTCCAAGAATGGTTTTTTTCTCTCATAGACTAAGGTAGAGCAGAAACAGAAACTCCTTCAGCTACCATATTGATAGATTTGGCCATTATCATAGTACTATACAAGCCCTCAGAAAGTAAATATGATTCATTCCCATACTGTTCCAAAAGTACTTACTCAACCGTTTATGGCATTTCTGCTTTATGTTTTCCTCCCCCTCCTCTGCAATCTGGCCTATGCCGACCCTCCGTATAAAATTTGTTCAAACACCAGTAACTATGCAGGTAATATGACATTATTTCAGGACAATCTCCAAGATGTCCTCTATGCTTTATCCTCGAATGCTTCTGTTTCCAAATTCTATAATACCTCCAAGGGAAATTACCCAGATGAAGTTTATAGTCTTTACATGTGCCTTGACTATGTTACAAGTGAAATCTGCCTGAAATGCATAACAACCGCTACACAAGACATTTTGAACCTCTGTCCAAACACAACAGAAGCAGTTGTCTGGGAGGAGGTATGCCAGTTGCGCTTCTCCAACAAAAATTTCTTTGGCCAATTGAATGTCACAGGAAACGTTCTTAACCTGGATAACAAGCAGAACATTTCGGAACCAGAACAGTTCAAATCTGTTGTAAAGGAGACGTTGACTAGTCTTACTAAGAGGGCAGCTTTCAATCTTTCAGCTAACTTGTATGCTACTGGGGAAGTACCCTTTCAAGATAAGACAATATATGCTCTAGTGCAGTGCACCAGAGACTTATCCGCTGATCGGTGTAATTCATGCCTTCAGAGCGCCATAACAGATGTTTTAACTTGCTGCTATTTCTCTGTTGGTGCAAGACTTCCTAGTCGTAGTTGCTACTTGAGGTATGAGCTATATAACTTTTATAACGCATCTGAAGCTCCCAGTTCAACTAATGCGCAAGGGGAAAGTAAGTATTTTGTCAACAACACTACTCTCTAACACAAATTTCTTGTATTATAGTATTCAATGATTGCTTTCAAATGCAGGCAGTGGAGGGAAAACATGGATAATGGTAATTCTTGCAGTTGTATCAGCATGCTTGGCGATAGTACTACTCGGTTCATTTATCTTTTGCCTTGTGACGAGGAAAAAGGCTAAAAAATGTAAAGACGCCTGTCAGTAAGTTTGCTTTACAATTTTGTACTTCTGTTTTCACTGTTGAGACTAGCTACCATTCTTTTCTGTTCAGGGAAGAGAGAAATTGTTAGTCAACAAGAATCCCCCCGTATTGATTTGGCATCTATACTAGCAGCTACCAACAACTTCTCTGATTCAAATAAGCTTGGGCAAGGTGGTTTTGGCCCAGTTTTCAAGGTGATAACGGCCGGAAAATAGGCTATTCCTGTTTTCTAATTCAGTCTAGAAAACAAAGAAGTCTCAATTCACCTTTCTTATGTTAGTCAAGAAAATCATATGAACTTTTTGCAGGGTATGCTCAATGATGGAAAGGAAGTAGCAGTTAAAAGGCTCTCTTATTGTTCGGAGCAGGGTTCAGAGGAATTCACAAATGAGGTTCTACTCATAATGAAGCTTCGACACAAAAATCTAGTCAGGCTACTGGGGTTTTGCACCGAACGAGAAGAAAAGCTGCTTGTTTATGAATTCATGCCCAACAGCAGTCTGGATGTCTTTCTCTTTGGTTTGATAATTTCTTCCCCACTCTTTATGTTGTTTTAGTGGCCACTCGAATCAACTTTGTAAACATTTAGATATAGAACAATGAATTGAATTACTTTCAACTTTTAATGGCTAGATCCAAGGAAACGTGCACAACTCAATTGGATCAGACGACTTAATATAATAAGTGGAATTGCACGGGGAATTCTTTATCTTCACGAGGATTCTCAACTTAGAATCATTCATAGAGACTTAAAAGCTAGCAATATATTGCTAGACTATGACATGAATCCTAAGATCTCAGACTTTGGAATGGCAAGGATCTTTACAGGAAGCGAAGGTGAAGCAAATACTGCTAAAATAGTTGGAACATAGTAAGTCGTATATGTGAGATTAGTTTGCCTTAAATTATTTAATTGTGTATATGTTTTAACATCTTTTTATTTTTTGTTTTAATATGTTTTGAATAGTGGATACATGGCTCCAGAGTATGCAATGGAAGGATTATATTCCATTAAGTCTGATGTTTTTGGCTTTGGAGTACTCTTGCTTGAGATCATGACCGGGAAGAGAAATACCGGCTTCCATCGGTCAAACCGTGCTCCAAGCCTCCAAGCATATGTAAGATTTTTTTGGCCAAAGTCTAGTCTATATTTCTACAGTTGATATTAGGTAGGGGTGACAATTTGTGTTCACGAGTTGTATCGAGGCATGGGTATCAGATTATTTAAATCAAACATTATTTGACCCATTTAATTAAACGAGTTAGACCCTTCAACCCTATCCCGTTAATTTTGTGTTAGGTACATAGGTTCATCTTGAGTTTACGAATCTTGTAAAAAATGGTCCGCAATATACATTACTGAAGTAAAAAATTGGCTAAAGACATTAAATAATGATGCAGGCATGGCAATTATGGAATGAAGGGAAGGCGCTGGAGTTGATGGATCCTTTATTGATTGACTCATGCGGTCCAGATGAATTTCTAAGATACATTCATATTGGATTGTTGTGTGTTCAAGAAAATGCAAATGACAGACCCACCATGTCATCTGCAGTAGTGATGTTGAAAAACGAAACGGTAACTCTTTCTCAACCTCAACGAGTTGCTTTTTCTGTGGGCAGATTCACTGATCACTATGAAACAGGTCCTCATGACTCTGTCAACGGCTTATCGATTTCTGATATTGGGCCTCGGTGATGCATGGAATGTACCCATAAGCGGATTTGAAACTTCAACGATGCCTTATTTTCTTTTGTGTGCAGTACAACGGTAGATTATTGAAGTTTGTATTTGCTTGTATTTGACCTCTATAATATATTTGATTTGCACATATATGTAATATTTAATTTGGTCAAAGAAAGTGATTTCAAAGTTTGTGTTCACCTTGAATTCCAAGAAGAAGAAAAAAACCTCTTGTATTCCCAATCAATTGTCAAGTTTAGTATATCATTAAATGACTTAAAACACGCCATAGACTTTAATTTTCAAAAAGGATTTCCAGAACTTACAAAAAAAAAAAAACAAAACAAAACAAAAAGGATTTCCAGTGAGCTGCCACGTCCATTGACTTTGGGCTCGTAAAGGATCTTTCATATTTCCGAGGCTGCCATTAAGGAGAAAAGAGCTTCTTCCACAGGTGCATTGACATTTCAACCCTTCAACAATATTTGTCTCCTAGTCATTAATTTAGTTCCCTGGAGACTGAAGATGTCATTTTGTGATTAAAGAATTTGATCAGGATTTCATACAATTTTTTTTTCTTGTTTTTTTTTTAAAAAAAAAAAATTGTTAATTCTCGAATTACATTTTTTAGGCATCAAAATGTTTGTAAAAGGCTACATATTAAAAATGTGGTATGTTATCGAGACAGTCAGAAATAATTTCCATCCCAATAGCCTTTATTTTTACTTTTGCAAAGATGTTTCTTCTTCATAAAATCAAAATACAATTTTAACTCAAATTTTTTTTCACATCAACTATTTATAGTTTTGCTATGAGCAATATAAAATTGAATCTTAAAAGAGATAAGAATTATTTTTAAATTAAAATATAATACAAAAATTAAAATTAATTATATTATTTAATATTTAAATATAAAAAATGCATCGTTTAAAATTCTCGTCTTACACCCCAAAATATATCCAGCTAGCTGTGCTTTGATTTGAAGTCAATGTACTATGGTTAGGTGACATTATACGTACATCAATACTAATGACTTTCAATTCATTTATCGTACTTGACCCAAAATAGTGTCCAATGAGAAAATTCATTTCATTAATGCTCCGTTTGTTTCGACGTAAAATGGTTTCCGTCGTAAAATGATTTCATGGAAGTCATTTTTCTGGAAAATATTTTTCGCCGAAAGCATTTTTCGGTGTTTGGCGCGTACGGAAAATCACAAATATTTTTAATATTTTTATTCAATCATATTAACCAATAAAAATCAATTTTTATTCAAAACATATAAATATTAATGAAAAATAATATAAAAATGACTGAAGACGAGATTCCGTCATTGACCAATAGGATTTCGGCCACTTTTACCGAATTCCGCCATTCCGGCTATTATAGCCAGAATCCAAGATAAAGGCCGGGATCCGAACAGTTTCGTCAGAATCTAGGTTGGCCGGATTTCGGCATACTGACCGGAATTTGCTAGAATCGTCGGAATCCGGCCGTTCTGGCCTAATTTTTCCAGCCAGCTAGCCGTTCTGGCCAAATTCCGGCCAGATGGCCGGAATACAATTGCCGGAATCTGGGCTGACCGGATTCCGGCGACATTGCCCGGATGATGTCGAATTTCGGTACCGGCAAGATTTCGGTGATGGTTGACTGCTTGAAGTGAAGGTCGACTGTGTCGTTTAATAGGGTTCGAATGCGTCTGGCGTCTTCGGAAAAGGATTTACGCTTTTAAAAAGCGTAAATCATTTTCCTAAATTTACTAAGCATTTTTTGTCAAACAAAAATCATTTTTCGGTTGACTATTATTTTCGCCCCTACCAAACACCAGAAAATGCTGAAATCATTTTTCAGAAATCATTTTACGCCGAAACAAACGGAGCATAAATAACAATTGGTCATGTCTCATTCTAGTCATAAGTCATGCATGACAAACATCTTTGATTAAAAGTCCATGTACTATGGTTTGGTAACATTATACATACATCAATACTAATGACTTTCAATTCATTCATCGTACGTACTTGACCCAAAATAGCTTCCAATGAGAAAATTCATTTCATTAAATATATCGAGCCGGCCCTGCTTTGATTAAAAGTCCATATACTATGGTTAGGTGACATTATACATACATGGATCAATACTAATGACTTTCAATTCATCTATTGTACTTAATTGACCCAAAATAATGTCTAATGAGAAAATTCATTTCATTAAATAGCAATTGGTCATGTCTCATTCTAGTCGTAAGTCATGCATGACAAACATCTTTGATTAAAAGTCAATGTACTATGGTTAGGTGACATTATACATACATCAATACTAATGACTTTTAATCCATTCATCGTACATGAGCCAAAATAGTGTCCATTGAAAAAATTCATTTCATTAAATATATCGAGCCGGCGATTTGATTAAAAGTCCGAAATCAAGGCATTCACGCAACAGCCCAAGAGCCATTTGTTTAGACAATATATATCAACTATATATCAATGATTCAATTATAATACTCCTGAAAGAGAAAAGAAATCGAAAATAATGTTGGAGATGGGCTCAAGCAAAAGCAGTAAGTTATTCGATAATGTTGGTCGGTTATTTGACTCTTATCTTGGTGAACGCCGTTGTCTATATATTCAAATAAAGAACAAAAATTAATGATAGTACTGGGGGCTTTGGTTAGTCAACTTAAGAAACAACGGGTAAATTTGGTCCTAAATCTTTTTCAGCCAGTATCCAGCTACATCGCGGAAGTTTCTGTCCAATGTTCAGCAGTTTAACGTGGCACAAGTTTGAAGATAAATCTGGTTGTCGAAGGATGAAATGTTCCGATCCGACAGTTCAGCTGAAGCAATCAGCCACTGTACTACCATATTTGGAAGATGGAAAAAGAAGTATTTTCAGCTATGGTTTTCTTAATTATTATACCTCTTTTAATGCACCCTATCCTTGCCAGTGGAGATCCTGTCTATACCTTTTGCAACCCAGATTCCAGAAATTACACACTCAACAGCCCATTTGAAAACAATCTCAAGCTCCTTCGGGAGTCATTGCCCTCCAATACTTCGGTTACAGGTTTCTACGAAAACTCTACTGGGGAGGTCACAAAAGTCTACGGTCAAGCACTTTGTAGAGGGGATGTCAACTCGACAGTTTGCCGGGATTGCATAGAGACTGCAAGCCAGGAAATCTTGCAGCAGTGCAAAAGTGAAGATGCAATGATCTGGTTTGAACTCTGTCAAGTTCGCTACTCCTTGCAGAGTTTCTTTTCCTTGATGGTTTATACTGGAAAGTATCCAGAGCAGAATTATCTGGAGAAAAATCTATCAAATCCAGCTCATTTTGATCAAGTGTTAACGTACTTAATGAATAACATCTCAAGGGAGGCTGCGTCTGATCCTTTGGTCAAGGGCTTCTTTGCAACAGGGGAAATTCAATTTTGGAGGAAGAAATCAATTTATGGTCTTGTACAATGTACTAGGGACCTCTCTGATGCTTCCTGTGATAGTTGTCTCGTGTCTGCCTTGGGAGATCTTCTGACATGCTGCGATTCACGCGAAGGTGGAATTATTGTTAGTAGGAATTGCAATATGAGGTTTGGGCTATACCAATTCTACAACGCCTCAAGTGTGGTCATAACCTACCCAAGTTCCCAAGGTAAGGACATAATAATTTTGATTGATTCTCTGTCAATGCATTATATAATACTTCAAGGCAAATTAAAACAAAAACGAAAGAAAAGAAGAAACCCAATTCTGGAATTCAAAATAGTGGTCTTAGCTTGGTGAATCGAAATTGAAGGTGGTTCTTCTTATCTAAAAGCAGGGCCTAAATTCAAGACTTGGATGGTTGTGGTGGTTACGTGTATCCCAATATCAATTCTAGCAGTTCTTGTTGGGTCTTTTGCTGTTTATAATGGGAGGAAGCTGAAGAGAACTCAAAGAGGTGAATTTATCTAAATGGCTAAGTGCTAACCATTATAATTTTTCTTTTTTAAAGAATTACCAACAGCCAGGTTTTATGTTTATTTGCAGATGATGAGAAAAGCCAGAACACACTATTACATGAGCTAACAAGCTCCACAGGAGTTGCCATTACACAAGACGGTGAATTGGTGAGTGCTGAAGAACTGTCCTTCATGGATCTATCGACTATAGTGGCAGCTACAGACGACTTTTCAGATTCAAATAAGATCGGAAAAGGTGGCTTCGGCAGTGTCTACAAGGTAACACCAACTTTTCTATTTCTCTGTGGCCAAATTACTGCTTCATACGGGCCTGAATTTATGCATGATTCTGAGTATTCATATCTCAGGGTGTGCTGCCAGATGGAAAGGAAGTAGCAGTCAAAAGGCTTTCAAGGAAGTCATGGCAAGGCTTTGAGGAACTTAGAAACGAGGTCATACTTATTGCAAAACTTCAA
The DNA here is from genome assembly GCA_028654335.1 of Alnus rubra. Classification (NCBI taxonomy): domain Eukaryota; kingdom Viridiplantae; phylum Streptophyta; class Magnoliopsida; order Fagales; family Betulaceae; genus Alnus; species Alnus rubra. The sequence goes on from JAJPGS010001188.1 coordinate 35,357, forward strand.
CACCGGAACCTTGTGAAGCTCTTGGGATGTGGCATACAGGGAGAGGAAAAGCTGCTTGTCTACGAATTCATGCCCAATAGAAGCCTGGACTTTTTTATCTTTGGTTTGTTCCTTCGACCTTTCTACTTAATTAGTAACTTTTTTATCAGCTTAAACTTTGAGAATGATTAGTTATTCAATTAATATGCAATCATGTAAACAAACGTGTTTGAATGAAAAATATTATTAGAATACTTCCTTGCTTGCTGAGTTTTGGACACTCAGTTCTGTATTTATAAGAGTTTGTACAAGGAAACATCAATGCTGAATTACAGGAAAAGTGTATATCTAAAGCTATACATTGGAACTATAATAGATACATTGGAACTATAATAAACTAGCTTGCATATCTCCTGGAATTGAGGTCTTAGAGCGGCTGTCAAGTGGGCGGCTGACTTCCTTGAAGTCAGGGGAGTGATCGGCTGACTTCCATGAAGTCAAGGTGGTTCCTTGTTCTGCAGATGATGCTTGCCTTATGTGGTCTGCACAGTCTTGAGCTAGAGTCACGGCTGATTGTATCTTAACATTCCCCCTCAAGCCAATGGGTGTAGGACACACATGTAGCTTGTCTCGGAGCTGTAAAAATCGAGGGGTAGTGAGGCCTTTGGTGAATATGTCCGCAACTTGATCGACGGTGGAGATGTACCGAGTGGTGATATCCTTGCGAACGACTTTCTCACGAGTGAAATGATAGTCCACTTCAATGTGTTTGGTGCGTGCATGATAGACGGGATTGGAAGCTAAGGAGAGAGCACCAAGATTATCACACCATAGAGTGGGTGGAATGATAAGGGACAGATGAAGTTCCCGAAAGAGCATGCGCAACCAATATAATTCTGCAGTGGCAAAGGCCATGGATCTATATTCAGCTTCGGTGCTGGATTTAGAGACAACAGGTTGCTTCTTAGCACTCCAGCTGATGAGACAAGGTCCGAGAAAAATGGCATAGCCAGTGGTGGAACGACGATCGTCCGGGTCCCCTGCCCAGTCAGAGTCACTATATGCATTCAGCTGGAGCGATCCTTTGCCAAAGAACAGGCCGTGATTGAGAGACCCTTTGAGGTAGCGGAGGACGCGTTTGGCAGCACTCCAGTGTACGGTGGTGGGGCTATGCATAAATTGGCAGAGTTGATTCACAGAGAAGGCTATGTTAGGGCGAGTGAGCGTGCAATATTGCAAAGCACCTACAATCTGTCGATATTCAGTAACATTCTCAAGTGGGTCACCATCGTGTTGGGAGAGTTTGGTGCCCGAAGGGAGTGGGGACTTGGCAGGCTTGGCTCCTACCATTTTGGTTTTCTCAAGCAATTCTGCAATGTACTTGGCCTGTGAGAGATGAAGACCAGATGTGGAGCGAGTGACATGAATACCCAAGAAGAAATGCAAAGGGCCAAGGTCCTTCATGGCAAACTCCAGCTTGAGATTCTGGATTAAGGTGCTGATGGCTGTGATGTTGTTGCCTGTAATTATAATGTCATCGACATATATTAGTAGAAACAAGCAAATATGAGAAGTGTGGAATACAAATAGGGAGTGATCCACTTGAGAGGCAGAGAAGCCGAGATGCAGGAGGGTGCTAGAGAGCTTGTTGAACCAGGCACGTGGTGCTTGTTTAAGGCCATAGAGGGCCTTCTTGAGGAGACAAACATGATTCGGAAATCGTTGATTAATGAAGCCAGGGGGCTGTTCCATGAAGACTTCTTCTTCCAAAGAGCCATGGAGGAAGGCGTTCGAGACATCAAGTTGTTGAATGGGCCAATCAAAGTGAGTGGCAATAGCAAGGATGGCTCGAATAGTAGGAGACTTAACAACCGGACTGAAGGTTTCGGTGAAGTCAATCCCATCTTGTTGTTGAAATCCTTTGGCGACTAACCTGGCCTTGAATCGATCAAGAGTACCATCTGCCTTTTGCTTGACCCGAAACACCCACTTGTTGGAGATTATGTTCTTGTGAAGGGGCCGAGGGCAAAGTTCCCAAGTTTGGTTATTGATCAAGGCAGAGAATTCCTCACTCATGGCTTGAAACCAATGGGGGGATTTGAGGGCTTGGGAGAACCTAGATGGTGGGGTAGGCAGAGGTTGAGTGGTGATGGAGTGAAGGGCCATTAAGGGATGTTTTGTAGAGGAATAGAGTTTGAACCCGGAGAAGTGCTTTGGTTGAGTGATGCCATCTTTGGACCTGGTGGTCATGGGATGAGATGGAAGGGGAGTAGCCGGCTGGGGGGATTCAGGTGGTGAGGAGATGGATGATGAGGGAAAGTCATCATGAGGGGAATCTGGTTGAGGTGGACAGGAAGAGTCAGAGGACTCTAGAGCAGAAGAATGCGGCTGCTGTGGTTCTGCAGAGGGAAATTCTGGTTCGGGAGTAGCTGCAGGATTGGTGTGCCGTGAGGATGCAGGGGTGGCCGAGGGTGTCGAAGGAGGCTGCAAAGCAGAGGGGTCTGGTGCAGGAGTAAAATCTAGGGAAGAGGGAAGCAAAAGCTGAGTTGTGGTAGGAGAAACATTACCTCTTGTGGCAGATGCAGTTGCAGGTGGAGGCAGTGGAGATGACATCCAATCTTTGGCAGGAAATGTGTCTTCATCAAATACAACGTGGCGACTAATGTGGACTTTTTTTGTGGAAGGATCTAGACATCTATAACCGCGGTAGTTGGAACTATAACCAATGAAAATGCACTTGATAGAGCGATACATGAGCTTATGGCTGTTGTAGGGACGAAGAAGGGGGTAGCAGGCGCAGCCAAAGACTCGAAGGAGTGAGTAATCTGGTTGCTTCTTTAATAAAGTGACATATGGTGACTGGTGATTGAGAACTGAACTGGGCATCCTATTGATGAGATACACGGCTGTGTTGAAGGCATCTACCCAGTAATGTTGAGGAAGTTTGGATTGGGCAAGTAAAGCTAGGCCTGTTTCAACTATATGCCTATGCTTTCGTTCGGCCAAACCATTTTGTTGGGCAGTATATGGGCATGAGATTCGATGGAGGATACCATTAGAGGTGAGGTATTGTTTGAATTGATGTGAGGTGAATTCTCCACCCCCATCGGATTGAAAGGCCTTGATTCTTTTAGACAATAGATTTTCAACAAAGCATCTAAACTTGACAAAACAATTAAAAGTTTCTGATTTGTTGTGTAGAGGAAAAATCCAAGAGAATCGTGTAAAATTGTCAATAAAGATCACATAGTATTTGCAGCCACCAATTGAAGAAATAGGAGAACTCCATAAATCTGAATGTATTAATTCAAGAGGTTCATGAGTTACATTAGTGGAAGATTTGAAAGGGAGACACTTGCTTTTAGCTAATTGGCATGGTTCACATAGTGATGGCCGAGTAGATGAAGCAAGTACAGACAAATGGCCTAGACTCTTAAGTTTTTCAACAATAGAAAATGCAGGATGCCCTAATCGTCGATGCCAAACAAGGAGATCGGCAGTGATTCCCAGGAAGGCAGTGAGTTTTCGAGCTTTATTGGTGGACTTGGAAAGGAAGATTGGATACAAGCCATCTCTACTGAGCCCTTGCAAAAGCGTCTGCCCCGTGAGGTTGTCCTTCACGAAATAATGAGTGGCAGTGAGTTTAAACCAGCAGTGATTATCTAAGCAAAATTTTTGTATTGATAGAAGATTGGCAGCAGCCGTGGGACAGTGAAAAATGTTGTTTAACTGAAAAGGTTTGTGTGAGCCATAGAGAGTGGAATAACCTGTATTGGTGATAACCAAACCTGTTCCATTGCCAACAGCCACTTCTTCATCACCTTTGTATGGTTCTTTGATGGTAAGGTTGTCTAAGGCAGCAGTAATGTGGTTGTTAGCCCCACTGTCAGCATACCAGGGCTGCTCTGCTTCATGGTCCCGATGAGGGTTGAATCTGGCTGTCATTGCAGTGAGTTGAGAAGGTGGACTCTTCCCTTGATAGGAGTGGTTCATCCGATTGTAACAATCCAGGGCCTGATGTCCAGTTTTGCCACAAATCTGGCATGGTGCTCGAGAGCCATGTGAGTAGTCATTAGTGCTGGAAGCATGATTTTTGGAGAAGGAATTACCTTTGAACGAAGTGCTGTGCCGATTATTGTGACGAGGTTGGCCTGTGTATTTGCCTTTGTGCGGGTGATAGGCAGAGCTATTGGAGCCATGAGACTTTGGCTTGTGAGAGTATAATGCAAAATTACCAGAATCTGCAGCATTGGATTGTTGCTGCTGATGATGTCCAAGAAACATTTCGTGATTTAAGAGATCATCTTGGAAGTCATTAAAGGAGGCTGTTGCATCTCGATTAACAATGTTGTAAGTCGTGACAAAGCCTGTGTAAGATGAGTTGAGTCCGCTCAGAACGTAGGAGATCAAATCATCTTCATCAACGGGTTTCCCTACTGCAGCAAGTTGATCGGTCAAAGCCTTGGCTTGAAGTAGATATTCAGAGCAAGTTTGAGAGCCTTGCTGGAGTGATTGAAGCTGTCGCTTCAAGTAAGAGGTTCTTGCCTTCGATTGAGATGCGAATCGAGAAGCAAGGGTTGTCCACACCTGTCGAGCAGTGTTTAATCCATAAATGGAAGACAATACACTGTCGGACAGAGTTGTGGTGAACCAGGACACAAGATATTGGTCCTTTTTCTGCCATAGTGAATAGGTGGGACAAACCGTAGTGGTTGGTTTTCCTGATTCATCATGCAGGTACTTTGATGGGCATGGCTCAGTGCCATCCACAATACCCATCAATTCATAGCTCTTGAGAATGGGGTTGAATTGAGATACCCAATTCAAATAGCTACTGGATCCTTCTAACTTTCTGAAGGAAAAAGATGTGAAGCTTGGAAGTTGGAGGGTGGAAGCAGTGGGATTGGTGGATGAGGAGGCCATTAGAGGATCTGTGGTGTTAACCAAGAGACTCTGATACCATGTAAACAAACGTGTTTGAATGAAAAATATTATTAGAATACTTCCTTGCTTGCTGAGTTTTGGACACTCAGTTCTGTATTTATAAGAGTTTGTACAAGGAAACATCAATGCTGAATTACAGGAAAAGTGTATATCTAAAGTTATACATTGGAACTATAATAGATACATTGGAACTATAATAAACTAGCTTGCATATCTCCTGGAATTGAGGTCTTAGAGCGGCTGTCAAGTGGGCGGCTGACTTCCTTGAAGTCAGGGGAGTGATCGGCTGACTTCCATGAAGTCAGGGTGGTTCCTTGTTCTGCAGATGATGCTTGCCTTATGTGGTCTGCACAGTCTTGAGCTAGAGTCACGGCTGATTGTATCTTAACAAATCAGAGTATATAAAGATTTGAATTCGATTATTTTTTTTATTATTTACAGATTTAGAAAAACGCACTCAACTTGACTGGAAGACATACTATACCATCATTGGTGGTATTGCTAGAGGACTTCTTTACCTTCACGAGGATTCTCATTTGAAAATCATACACCGAGATCTAAAGCCTAGTAATGTGTTGTTGGACCATGAAATGGTCGCCAAAATTTCAGATTTTGGCATGGCAAGGATCTTTGGTGAAAATCAATACTCGGATAACACTCGAAGAGTTGTCGGAACATAGTGAGTCGATCTGCTTCTTTAATTTTATTTCTTGTGTTTTTTTTTTTCTGCCTAGTTTTGTTTTTTAAATCAAATTAGAAAAAAAATGGTAATTAATGCTATATATACTCCAAACAGTGGATACATGGCTCCTGAATATGCAATGGAGGGACTATTTTCTATAAAATCCGATGTTTTCAGCTTTGGCGTGATATTACTTGAGATTATTAGCGGGAAGAAAAATAGCGGCTTCTACCTTACCGAGCATGCGCAGACACTCCTTGCATATGTATGTTTCTTTTGTCTACTTGAACTAAATATATATGATTAAATTACATGTTTCGGTTTGATCTTATTTTTAATTAATTAAATGATTAAATTCATCTATTTCTATTGGCTTAAAGTTTGGTAGGAATGGTAATTTAATATGGTGTTAATTAAAGAAGACGTCATAAGTTTGAATCATGTCTCTACAATTAAGCCTTTAAAGGATTAAATTTGTTAATTAGGGAGATTGATATCTTAGAGAGTCATTGAGTTAGCCCATAATATATCATGAATTGAGACACAACTCAAATATTATAATTATTACTTAAAGGATTAAATTTGTTAAGGAGATTGATATCTTGGTGAGTCTTTTAGTGAGCCCATACTATAACATTTTTGAAATACCACTCAACACAAAAGTTTAAGTCTATGAGTTTAAGCTCAACTATATATGCTACATATTAGTCACCTGCACTAATAACATCTTTTGAATGTAGGACTTAAAATCTTTCTACACTCATAAGTATATACTCATCAAAATTCACTTACTTATATCTATTGGTTTAAGCTCGTGAACTCACCCACCATTTGCTGAGGAGGTGCTTCGAAAAGTGTATAGTAATATTTGTACTTTTAATTTGTATTGACAGGCATGGACACTATGGAATGAAGGAAAAGAACTGGAATTTGTAGATCCTTTGTTGATGGAGTCGGGCCTGGCGATAGAAATTCTAAAATGCATGCATATCGGGCTTTTGTGTGTGCAAGAGGATCCAGAGGATAGACCCACAATCTCATCTGTCCTATTTCTCTTGGGAAACGAATCAATATCTCTTCCTTACCCAAAACCACCTGTATTTGTTGTGGCTCGAGTCATTCAGACTGATCAGATTCTCACAACCAATCCTTCTATAAATCAGCTTACTGTCTCCAGTCTTTCACCTCGATGACTACTGATCACAAGATTGCCCCTCTTCGTGTAATAAACTGAAATTGTACCATAATTTTTGTAAAATGGGAAATGGGTCATTTTTTTTTAATAGGAAAACTGATTTTCATTGATATATCAAACGTCCGAAGGCAAATACAGTGAATAGAGGTATAAGACTCCCTACACACCAAGCCAGAAATTTTTTTGACTTGATTGCTTCCTACAAATATCAAATATTACAGAAACAGATATATGAACCATTCTTTAACAAAAAAGCTCAACAACAAAGGAAAGATGACTGATTTAGCTATCAAGCCATTAAAAGTTCAATAATATCTGAAAATTTAACAAACATACTTGAAAAAACTACACTAAAACATTGAAAAATCAAAACAGAAAACACCAAATCACATATCTGACGTGGGGGGAGACGCCATTCCCAGAGATGGTGCGTGTAGACCACGCACCGTCCCAAGGAACTCCACTGTAACATGCTTTGAGTGTACAATGTAACTAATTTATGGCTTAATACCGTAAGTGTTTTTATAATCCTCTACTTAATATGAAAATAACTTTACGGAATATTACAAAAATAAAAGGAAGTTACACACTAAACTCTATGACTTAGTGGGCTTGAAATTTGTAAATGATGAATAAGAGTTCGTACTATCATGGAACTGTGAACATTTTCATGTGCCAAAGTGTACGTGGGCCGTTTGACCAAACTTAGCCCATTTGTGAAGTATAACACCTTCCAACAAAAACTAGCTAGGGACTTCCCCTTTTCCCATATGTCTATTTATCATCCAAGCCCACCAAGACTAAATTGGTAACAGGATTGCTCCGGCTTTTATTAGGTCAAAATTATATACAAATCTTTCTGGAGATTTTGAAAAAATGTTAGGGGTTGGAAAATATTCTCAATAGTTAATAAATTGGCTTATTTAATTCATACAAGCATATTTACATATATAAATTTTGAAAAATTGTCTACATCAGAATCAGAAGATTAAGGCTAAGGTCCTTCAAAAACAAAGGCTAAGGCCAATTAAGGAACAATTTCACAAAAAACCAGAATTATCTCGGAAATATCGAGTCCGAGGATTTTTGGACTGTACGGATCCCGGGTATCTGGAAAAATCTTGAAGTCAAGGAATCAGTTCCCACTTGATTCGGAGTGAACGATTGAAATCCTATCTATAAATAGGTACGAACCACCAAATATTTTTCAGATGAATTTGTATATACAGACTTTATTTGAATTCTCTCAAAAAGATTGACTTAGGCATTGGAGTGGGTCCGATTGGCACCCCCAACGAGCTCTTTTGTTATATTTACTATTTTGCATGAATGAAGAAAATACTTTACAAGAGCTTATCTCACCGTACCAAAAACTGTCTCAACATTAGGGATTTACTTCTTAATTTGAAATATAAAATGCTACCCTGCGGGGTTTGTGCTCCATATAAGAGAGGTTGGTAAGATGTGCCCTAAGAATTAAGCCAAACAAAATCTCAGTAAACAGAATATTGCTTGATTTCCAATTTTTTCGTCCCAACATTTTTTTAGGATCAATCGTCGGTACTCGGTTGCGTACAAACCTGGAGACTACTATATTCATACTAGGATGGAAGATTAAATGTAAAACCAGAATAAACAGAGAAATTGAGACATAAAATTTTAGTGTTAGACACATGCATTCACTATTAGAGAATAGCTCAAAGGGTTATGTTTTGCTCTTATTTTTTTTTAATGATATTTACAATATCAATAATCCCTATTTATAGGGGGGGAATGTGGTAGTTGAGCACAATATAAATAAGGTAAGATCAGAAGTTTCCTACAAAGTATGACTACTAAAATTCTTCACCGTTAACTTCATTTTCTTAAGGTCTAAAATGTATACTCTCAAACACATGAAAATACATGTATCTTTCGCATGTTAGAAGAACATATAACACTTTATTAGACTGAATTTATTCGAATATAAAGCCAATGGAGTGTCAAACTTGACAATTGACGTGGAATATATGAATCTTTTGTGGAATATAAGGTGAAAACAAACTTTGAAATCACTTTCATTGACTATATCAACCTCAAGCATTCAATTTTTTTAGTTAGGGACCAAAACCAACGTCTTGGGGCTAACGTGGATCCGCCAAAGGACCTATCGGTTATATGCTCTGACAAATTAGATATTACATGCGCAAATCACATATATTTTAGAGTTTAAATGCACAAAAGAGTCCAAGAGTCTCTCTCCCTCTCCTGTTAACGGTAAATGATTCTGTTAATCCTATCAAAAATACATGTGTCTCTCACATATTAGAAAAATACATAACACTTTATTAGACTGGGTTAAAAAAAAAAAAAAAATCCTCAAACTCAAGTTTGAGGAAATTTTTGTCCTTGTAAGAATTCTTATTCGAAGTTAAAGCAAATGCCGTATTAAATTTGACAACTGACGTGGAATATAAGAGTCTTTTGTGGAATTCAAGATCAAAACAAACTTTGAAATCACTTTCATGGACCATATGGTCTGACAAATTAAATATTACATGTGTAAGTCACATGGATTATAGAGGCTAATTAAAAGCAAATACAGGCATCAGGATTCCTTAAAATTCAAAAAAATTGTAAATTTTAAAATTATGAAATTTAGGCCATTTCTTATATCGAACGACTTAAAAAATGCCACTTATAAAAAATATGGCATGTTACCAATGATAATTGAGTATATTTTTATTATATTCTTGCTCTTTATGTTGTAGAAAATCTTTGAATAAAAAGCTATCATTTGGTTTTCTGAAGAAGAAATCTTTTGGAACGGAAATTTTTTTTTTATTACCTCAATAACATACCATGATTTTAATAAATGATATTTTTCAAACCATTCGATAAAAAGAATCGCTTGAATTTCATAATTTTAGAATCAACAAAATTTTTCAAATTCTTGAAATCCTAATCCAAACTTCAATAATCTGTTGATGTACTACACACAAAATAAGGCATCAATAAAGTTTCAAATCCGCTTATGGGTTCCATCACCGAGGCCCAATATTGGAAACCGATAAGCCGTTGACAGAGTCATGAGAACCTATTTCATAGTGATCAGTGAATCTTCCCACAGAAAAGGCAACTCGTTGAGGTTGTGAAAGAGTTACCGTTTCGTTTTTCAACATCACTACCACATATGACATGGTTGGTCTATTGTGACGACCCGTTTTTTTTTTTTTTTTTATACAAACATAAAACGAGTCATCGCAGTGGCACGACTACGTGTCGCTCAGCCAACATATGGCACATGCCCCATAACATGTACTTGATAATCAGAGTATAACATGCATCTATCTATGCAGCGGAAAACATAAATCTGAATAACGGAAATTACAACTTATACATCTATCACAAGTTAATTACAACAAAGAGCCATTTAACATCTATCTGTTTGAGTCTTATTAACACTATAACAATAATGGCTTAACAAAGAATAAGTGACACAAACGTCACAAGCCATACCAAACCTATAAAATAGTGGACAACCCGTGGTCCGACAATTACAACTGTCGCGGCGAGCTTCAGTCATAATATCCCCAGCACACTGCTACCGACCCATCAACTATACCGAAGTACCTGCAGCCAAAGAAACATCATCTACACGGTTGTGGTGGTATCCACATCCGCATAGGTGAAAGAATGAGCTCACCGCCTTAGTATACCTCATACTAAGACCTCAGTGGTATAAGACTAACTGAGTTTTCACAAAGAACCAACCTCTATTTATTTTTAGTCGTGCGAGCACTATATTAGCCACCATTTACCAACAGCTAATGCAGCAAACACCGACTATTTAGAAAACATTTATAACATACTATATAGCTGTGAACATATGTAGAAGTTCCAATCTACCGCTTGGAAGATTCTACATATAGACTCCTCTATAATAATACTTTTCACCGGTCGCTTGGACATATGTGCACATGATCACTCCATCACAGATATCACGTATACACATAAGTCTTAAGCAAAGAACATGGCATCTTACTCTTCTGTACTAGGACAACATCCGTCAACAAAATACTCGCAACACCATCTCTAATCGTATTTCAGCTTCGTGCCTTGACGCCAGTAGATCATGAGAGCACTAGAGCTAAACTCAATCATGCTAACACGTCTTTCCTGGAGAACAAGAACAGTCAACCTTCCTACTCATAGACATGCCATTACTCGCACTCGGGCAATCATGTATCCATGTACTTTCAAGTTCAATGTATGACCTTAACACATGACTATCCGATAGAAATATACATAAGATCTTTTTCATGAAGACTCTTATGCATACCAATACGTCTAGTAAAACTACTCATAACATAAAAACATCACTCATTAAACAATGCTATACATGATATGCATGACTGGGTCTACTGGGGCTTCGGTCCCCCACGATGCTGATAACTGCTGTTTTACTGTGTATCATGTTCCTTTACTGCTGTACTACTGTTGATGTATGCTCTATACTACATGCTCAATGTTCCGTGCTTGACCAGTATATATTTCACTACTGTATCATGCTCAAATCATGCAGTTGTTAAATCACGTCCTCTTAACACTAAACAAATCCAACATTTTATCCAACACTTTGAAATCATTCAAAACATATTCTCTTCAAAAAACTGAACAGTTTCAACATGACATGTTCTTAAACAAATTGCATAATTTAAATCTCAACCGCAGAACTTAACACTTTAAATCTATTCAATACTTTTCACTCATACACTATCTCTTTAACATCATTGATATAGTTTAAACATAATCGAAACTAAACAAATCATCTCAAAGCATATACATTTCATCATATGGTTGGTTCGGATTCATAAACAATATATATATTTTTATCATTCCAATACATATAAAAATATATATTTTCTCAGTGAGTGGAATACCCACCTTGGCTGCATTGGACTCCAACTCGAACACTCCTTGGACTCTAGTCGCTTGGACTCTACATTGGAGAACCAATTAAAGTCTCCAATCCAAACATGATCCTGCAAACATTGGTAGCATTAGACTATGCTATTGAACCTAAACTCTATGACACATAACTACTCGCTTGCTCATACGTCACGTCACTCGCTTCTAAAGCTAGCTGAACACCTTAGGCTATTATTAGGTTAGTCGTTCGTTATAAGTTTGCGTCTTATCTTATTTATTAACTAGAAGACACATCTATTATTTTATTCGCTTATTTGTTTTTGTGGTGTCACATTATTACTCCTAATTTTTTTTATAGCTTGTCATTTATTATTATTACATCATATTGTCATTGTTAACCCATTAATGACTAGTTACTACTTTACTAAGTTACCTATACATATTTAACCTTTATATATATATATATATACACACAACGCTTAACTTAATCCGATGACACATAAATATCATGTGTGCTTTGTATAGGTGTATTAGTTACTACGTCGCCAAATAATGGACTCATATTACATATATGTGTTCCTATAAGCTTACTAACTTATACCTATTAACTTAGGGTTATTTGAGTAATCTTTAACTCTTGTATTCTTATTAGATGGTTGTCTCCCTTTGATATAAACTTTAGGCTCTAGATTTACAACTACTAGCATTCTTGGTTTTAATCTTTATTAACTACTAACCATCTTGGTAGTTTAGACTTAGGACTTTAATCTTATATAACACATCAATTTAACAACTCATTTTAGATTAGGTTACAATCACATATTGTGTAATATTTACACTTACTAAAGCTTGTGGCATATACTAAGACCTCAAAACTAATCGTTACACCTAGACTCAATTTACTACTAGTCCATCACAACTCTACACTAACGCTTCTACCTTATTATTGATACACTTATCCATTAAGTCTTTCCAACCTAGAACCCTAGTGATTTACACTCGAAGGTTATCTAAATGTCTTTAATTATATTACACTAAAATTCCATAATCTATTTATATAACCATTTCACCTATTCATGGGTTTATTCTTTCGTTACACCCACATATTTTATTTGCTCGTTTACTCTATGTAGTCTTTACTCATTTATTTACTTTAGTAATTATCTTGTTCGTTCAACTTCTTACTAAATAATAACCAACTCAAATCCTAACCCCATTTCAGCCCATCCAAATTACTCCGAAACAGCCCCTAAGATGCTACTCTTAAGCCCACCAAAACTACGCTAATCATCCCGTCAAATCTATAAAACCAACTCCAAGGATACCCATTCGACAATCTTCAACAATGTCCCCCAAGAATAATAACATATATTCTTTGCATTAGAATATATATATATATATATCCTCAAATCAGTGCACAACCAATACTCCATAAATCCACATACATTTATTAAACCATCCTCTCCAAAATCACAATAAAACCCTAGGTTTTCCATCTCAAACTAAAACCCCAAATCAGTATACAATCACAACAGTAGACAACAGGCCCAAACACTGCACACAGTGAACACCACACACATCACTGAATCGGCCAAAACAAGAAATCATCTAAAATTGGTTGCTACCCAAATCCATACGGTTCAACCACCCAAAAATTGCAATAAAATCATAGGCTTTCAACCTAAACCAAAACCAAGCAAAGCCCTAAAAATTATCATACGATTTTTGTGGTGATAAGGAAATCCATGGTCTGAAAATACAAGGATTAAGGATTAGGGATTTTACCAATGGGGATTTTCACTAAAAATCCATCGAAAACAGCGAGATCGGTCACAAGGGTGAATCGTCGGAAATCACACACTAGGTCGTCGGAAATCGCACACTGGGTCGCCGGAAATCGCATCTCAGACCGCCGATTCATCACTGGTTCGCCGGAGTTCGTTAATGGAGGATCAGGTCCGGGTCCCATAGTCACGGGTTCACTGGGAATCGTCGGGTTCAACTCAGGGTCACGGGTCTCGGGTTTTCTGGGCCCACGGGTCTTCGCCGGAAATCCACTGGAGTCGCCGGCGTTCCCTGGGTTCCGGGCTCGCCGATTCTCTCTCTCCCGATCTCTGACTCTCTGTCTCTCTTTCCCTCTCAGTCTCTCGTCTCATCTCACTGTCTCTCAAACTCACGATCTCTTTCTCATTCTCTCTCTGTCTCGTATCTCTGTGTCACTCGGGCAGAAGGAAGAACGAAGAAGAAAGAAGAAAGGGAGAAGAAGGAGAAAGGAGAAGAAAGAAGAAAAAGAAAAGGAAGAAAGAGAAGAAAGGAAGAGAAGCAGCAGTCGTGGACTGCTGTCCACCAAGAAGAGAAAAGAGAAAAATGAAAAGAAAGAAAAGAAAAGGGATAAGGGAGAAAAAGATGGAAAATTATTAAAATGCCCCTCAACTTTAATTCTTTTATTTGTTAATTGTTATTTAACTCTCTCACATTAAATCTAACTACATTTTACCCATTACCTTAAACTCTTTATTTCTTTCAATTACATAAACATAATCACTTAAAAATCTATTATTAATCCTATCTATTCAATAAACATAATTTATAAATAACTAAATTCCCTATTTATTTTCTTGGTCTTTACATCAAAACAATGCTATATATGCTATGCATGCCTCAATGTGTTGCTGATACTGCCTCAATGTGCTGATACTGATATGCTGCTGATACTGATACTGTTATGCTGCTGATACTGATACTGCTGATACTGATACTGTTATGCTGCTGATACTGATACTGCTGATATGTATAAATGCACCCTTTATGACACAACGCGTTTTAAAGCCGTGATGGCAATGAACCTATCAGAACTCCGCAGTTAAGCGAGCCGCTGCGAGAGCAATCCTAGGATGGGTGACCTCCTGGGAAGTCTGGTATGGGGAGCCAAAAGCGAACAGTATTGTGTCATTGGGGGTGGATCGTTACAAATGGTATCAGAGCCATTGCCCAGCCTGAGATGGTGGGAGCGTGCACAAGCCCAATGAGGGACGCCAGCGGGGACGCTGGGTCCAAAGAGGGGGTGATTGTGACGTCCCACATCGCCTGGGAATGAGGATGTGCTTATATGTATAAGCACCCTTTATGACACAACGCGTTTTAAAGTCGTGATGGCAATGAACTTATCAGAACTCCGCAGTTAAGCGAGCCGCTGCGAGAGCAATCCTAGGATGGGTGATCTCCTGGGAAGTCTGGTATGGGGAGCCAAAAGCGGACAGTATTGTGTCATTAGGGGTGGATCGTTACATCTATCATTTGCATCTTCTTGAACACACAACAATCCAATATGAATGTATTTTAGAAATTCATCTCGACAGCATGAGTCAATCAATAAAGGATCCATCAATTTTTTACTTAAGTAATATACAGTGCTGACAATTTTTTATACAATTCGTAAACTCAGTATAAACTCAACATTAAATGTGGTTTATAGTTTATGGGTCTAACCAATTTAATTAAATAAGTCAGATTAGGCTTGCCCTATATAGTCTTATTTTTATGCCTCGACACGATCTACGAACCCAACAAGAAATTAACGAGTTAGGGTTGAAGGGTCTGACTTATTTAATTGAATAAACTAGATAATGATTGATTTACATAATCTTATATTCATATCTCGATACAACTCGCAAACTCAAATTATCAACCCTACCCAATATCAACTCCAAAAGTATAGACTATAGCAAAAAATTCTTACATATGCTAGGAGGCTAGGAGCACGTTTTGACCGAACTTAGCCCATTTGTGAAGTATAACACCTTCCAACAAAAACTAGCTAGGGACTCCCCCTTTTCCCATCTGTCTATATATCATCCAAGCCCACCAAGACTAAATTGGTAACAGGATTGCTCCGGCCTTTATTAGGTCAAAATTATATACAAATCTTTCTGGAGATTTTGAAAAAATGTTAGGGGTTGGGAAATATTCTCAATAGTTAATAAATTGGCTTATTTAATTCATACAAGCATATTTACATATATAAATTTTGAAAAATCGTCTACATCAGAAGATTAAGGCAAAGGTCCTTCAAAAAACAAAGGCTAAGGCCAATCAAGGAACAATTTCACAAAAAACCAGAATTATCTCGAAAATATCGAGTCCGAGGGTTTTTGGACTGTACGGATCCCGGGTATCTGGAAAAAATCTTGAAGTCAAGGAATCAGTTCCCACTTGATTCGGAGTGAACGATTGAAATCCTATCTATAAATAGGTACGAACCACCAAATATTTTTCAGATGAATTTGTATATATAGACTTTATTTGAATTCTCTCAAAAAGATTGACTTAGGCATTGGAGTGGGTCCGATTGGCACCCCCGACGAGCTCTTTTGTTATATTTACTATTTTGCATGAATGAAGAAAATACTTTACAAGAGCTATCTCACCGTACCAAAAACTGTCTCAACATTAGGGATTTACTTCTTAATTTGAAATATAAAATGCTACCCTACGGGGTTTGTGCTCCATATAAGAGAGGTTGGTAAGATGTGCCCCAAGAAGCCAAACAAAATCTCAGTAAACAGAATATTGCTTGATTTCCAATTTTTTCGTCCCAACATTTTTTTAGGATCAATCGTCGGTACTCGGTTGCGTACAAACCTGAAGACTACTATATTCATACTAGGATGGAAGATTAAATGTAAAACCAGAATAAACAGAGAAATTGAGACATAAAATTTTAGTGTTAGACACATGCATTCACTATTAGAGAATAGCTCAAAGGGTTATGTTTTGCTCTTATTTTTTTTTTAATGATATTTACAATATCAATAATCCCTATTTATAGGGGGGGAATGTGGTAGTTGAGCACAATATAAATAAGGTAAGATCAGAAGTTTCCTACAAAGTATGACTACTAAAATTCTTCGCCGTTTACTTCATTTTCTTAAGGTCTAAAATTTATACTCTCAAACACACGAAAATACATGCATCTTTCGCATGTTAGAAGAACATATAACACTTTATTAGACTGAATTGAAGAATCTTTATTCGAATATAAAGCCAATGGAGTGTTAAACTTGACAATTGACGTGGAATATATGAATCTTTTGTGGAATATAAGGTGAAAACAAACTTTGAAATCACTTTCATTGACTATATCAACCTCAAGCATTCAATTTTTTTAGTTAGGGACCAAAACCAACGTCTTGGGGCTAACGTGGATCCGCCAAAGGACCTATCGGTTATATGCTCTGACAAATTAGATATTACATGCGCAAATCACATATATTTTAGAATTTAAATGCACAAAGAGTCCAAGAGTCTCTCTCCCTCTCCTGTTAACGGTAAATGATTCTGTTAATCCTATCAAAAATACATGTATCTCTCACATATTATAAGAATACATAACACTTTATTAGACTGGGTTAAAAAAAAAAAAAAAAAAAAAAAAAAAAAAAAAAATCCTCAAACTCAAGTTTGAGGAAATTTTTGTCCTTGTAAGAATTCTTATTCGAAGTTAAAGCAAATGGCGTATTAAATTTGACAATTGACGTGGAATATAAGAGTCTTTTGTGGAATTCAAGATCAAAACAAACTTTGAAATCACTTTCATGGACCATATGGTCTGACAAATTAAATATTACATGTATAAGTCACATGGATTATAGAGGCTAATTAAAAGCAAATATTGGCATCAGGATTCCTCGAAATTTCAAAAAAATAAAAAATTGTAAATTCTAAAATTATGAAATCCAAGCAATTTCTTATATCAAATGGCTTAAAAAATGTCACTTATAAAAAATGTGGCATGTTACCGGTAAGAATTGAGTATATTTTCAGTATATTCTTGTTCTTTATGTTATAGAAAAGCTTTGAATAAAAAGCTGTCATTTGGTTTTTTGAAAAATAAATCTTTTGGAACGAAAATTCTTTTTTATTGCCTCAGTAACATACCATGTTTTTAATAAGTGACATTTTTCAAACCGTTCGATATAAAGAATCACTTGAATTTCATAATTTTAGAATCAACAAATTTTTCCAAATTCTTGAAATCCTAATCCAAACTTCAATAATCTATTGATGTACAACACACAAAATAAGGCATCAATGAAGTTTCAAATCCGCTTATGGGTTCCATCACCGAGGCCCAATATTGGAAACCGATAAGCTGTTGACAGAGTCATGAGAGCCTATTTCATAGTGATCAGTGAATCTCCCCACAGAAAAGGCAACTCGTTGAGGTTGAGAAAGAGTTATCGTTTCGTTTTTCAACATCAATACCACATATGACATGGTTGGTCTATCATTTGCATCTTCTTGAACGCACAACAATCCAATATGAATGTATCTTAGAAATTCATCTCGACAACATGAGTCAATCAATAAAGGATCCATCAACTCCAGCGCCTTCCCTTCATTCCATAATTGCCATACCTACACCATTATTTAATGCCTTTAGCAAATTTTTTACTTCAATAATATATAGTACTGACAATTTTTTATACAATTCGTAAATTCGGCATAAACTCAACATTAAATTAGTAGTTTATAGTTTATGGGTCTAACCTATTTAATTAAATAAGTCGGATTATAGATGCCCTATATAGTCTTATTTTTATGTCTCGACACAACCTAAGAACCTGACAAAAAATTAACGAATTAAGGTTGAAGGGTCCAACTCGTTTAATTGAATTAACCAGATAATGATTGATTTACATAATGTTATATCCATATCTTGATACAACCTGCAAACACAAATTATCAACCCTACCCAATATCAACTCTAAAAGTATAGACTATAGTAAAAAATTCTTACATATCCTAGGAGGCTAGGAGCACGTTTTGACCGATGGAAGCCTGCATTTCTTCTCCCAGTTATGATCTCAAGCAAGAGTACTCCAAAGCTAAAAACATCAGACTTAATGGAATATAATCCTTCCATAGCATACTCTGGGGCCATGTATCCACTGTTCAACGATATTAAAACAAAAATAAAAAGAAGTTAATATATACACAAATAAATAAATAACTAAAGGCAAACTAAGCTTACATATACTTACTATGTTCCAACTATTTTAGCAGTATTAGCTTCACCTTCGCTTCCTGTAAAGATCCTTGCCATTCCAAAGTCTGAGATCTTAGGATTCATGTCGTAGTTCAATAATACATTGCTAGCTTTTAAATCTCTATGAATGATTCTAAGTCGAGAATCCTCGTGAAGATAAAGAATTCCCCGTGCAATTCCACTTATTATATTAAGTCGTCTGGTCCAATTGAGTTGTGCACGTCTCCTTGGATCTAACCATTAAAGTTGAAAGTAATTCAATTCATTGTTCTATGTCTGAATGTTTACAAAATTGATTCGAATGCCCATGAAAATAAATAAATAAATACAGAGTGGGGATGAAATTAACGAACCAAAGAGAAAGACATCCAGACTGCTATTGGGCATGAATTCATAAACAAGCAGCTTTTCTTCTCGCTGTGTGCAAAACCCTAGTAGCCTGACAAGGTTTTTGTGTTGAAGCTTCATTATTAGTAGAACCTCATTTGTGAATTCCTCTGAACCCTGCTCCGAACAGTAAGAGAGCCTCTTAACTGCTACTTCCTTTCCATCACCGAGTATACCCTGCAAAAGTTCATACGATTTTCGTGATTAACATAAAAAGGCGAATTGACACTTTTTTGTGTTCTAGACTGAATTAAAGAACAGGAATAGCCTATTTTCCTTTATCACCTTGTAAACTGAGCCAAAACCACCTTCCCCAAGCTTATTTGAATCAGAGAAGTTGTTGGTAGCTGCTAGTATAGATGCCAAATCAATATGACGGGAATCCTGAGCGTTCGGATCATGTCTTCCTTGAAAATTGGTGTGTTGGAAGTTTGAGATATAATGATCAACAATATTTGCTTGTTGACTAATAATTTCCCTTTCCCCTGAAGAGAAAAGAATGGTAGTCTCAATAGTGAAAACAAAAGTTCAAAATTGTAAAGCAAACTTACTGACAGGCGTCTTTACATTTTTTAGCCTTTTTCCTCCTCGTAAGGCAAAAGATACAGGAACCCAAAAGTACCATCGCCAAGCATGCTGATACAACTGCAAGGATTACCATCATCCCTGTTTTACCTCCACTGCCTGCATTAGGAAGCAATCATTGAATCCTATAATAAAAGTAATTTGTGTTAGAGAGTAGTGTTGTTGACAAAATACTTACTTTCCCCTTGCGCATTAGTTGAACTGGGAGCTTCAGATGCGTTATAAAAGCTATATAGCTCATACCTCAAGTAGCAACTACGACTAGGAAGTCTTGCACCAACAGAGAAATAGCAGCAAGTTAAAACATCAGTTATGGCCCTCTGAAGGCATGAATTACACCCATCAGCGGATAAGTCTCTGGTGCACTGTACTAGAGCATGTATTGTCTTATCTTGAAAGGGTACTTCCCCAGTTGCATACATGTTAGCTGAAAGATTGGAAGCTGCCCTCTTAGTGAGATTAGTCAACGTCTCCTTCACAACAGATTTGAACTGTTCTGGTTCGGAAATATTCTGAATGTTATCCAGGCCAAGAACGTTTTCTGTGACATTCAATTGGCCAAAGAAATTTTTGTTGGAGAAGCGCAACTGGCATACCTCCTCCCAGACAACTGCTTCTGTTGTGTTTGTGCAGCGGTTCAAAATGTCTTGTGTAGCGGTAGTTATGCATTGCCGGCAGGTTTCAATTTGAACATAGTCGTAGCACATGTAAAGACTATAAACTCCATCTGGGTCATTTCCTTTGGAGGTATTATAGAATTTGGAAACAGAAGCATTCGAGGATAAAGAAAGGAGGACATCGTGGAGATTGTTCTGAAATAATGTAAAATTACCTGCATAGTTATTACTAGTGTCTGAACAATTGTAATACGGGGGTTCGGCAAAGGCCAGATTGCAGAGGAGGGCGAGGAAAACATAAAGCAGAAACGGTCGAATAACTTTTGGAACAATATGGGAATAAATCATAGTTTACTTTCTGAGGGCTTGTATACTATTGTAATGGCCAAATCTCTCAATATGGTAGCTGAAGGAGTTTCTGTTTCTGCTATACCTTAGGCTATGAGCGAAAAGAAATATCCATTCTCGGAGTGTTTTTATAATTCAATCAAAAGGGTAATTTCTTGGAACAGTTCTTAGGCCAAAATTGGGTTTGCAAGGCTGTTTGCAGTGGACCCAATTGGAAGAAGAGGGGGAGCGACTTTATTGTGAAAAGATGCGGTTTTGAGCCTTTTTAGAGAAAAAAAAGTTTTTTTGTTTTTTTTGAAAAAAAAAAATGTTTTGTGAGCTTTTAACCGAAAGGACCATATTGTTGCTTGGAACCCGTCTAGAACATTATTTTGGATTTCTTTTCTTGTTTAAAAAATTGAAAGTAGTATAATTAATAGTTTACTATTGTCTAAGGACTTTATAGCTAAACAAATGGCTTGATTTCGTCCAGTCAAAACAATGAGCCCAATTGATCAGCATCAAGACTTCTAGGTGAACGCCATAGACTATTCAACAAAGAAGAAAATGAAAAATAATAATGATAGTGGGGCTTTTGTCGTTAGTGATCAGCTCAAGAAAATACAGGTAAATTTGGTCCTAAATCTTTTTCAGTCAGCGGAAGTTTCTGTGTAATGCTCAACAGTTTAACACCACACAAGGTTGAAGATAAGTTGTCTATTTTTGTTGTTGTCTTTTTTAATTTTTTGGACAAATCTGGTTGTCGAATGATGAAATGTCATGCAGGCAGCATCTGAAGAGGGCTGCCCGCTGCCCTTCCATCTACTGCCTTTCGGTTAAGGCAATCATTCACAGTGCTACCATATTTGAAAGATGGAAAAATATGTACTTTCAGCTATGATTTTCTTAATTATACCACTTTTAATTCGCCCTATCCTTGCTAGTGAAGATCCTGTCTACACCTTTTGTCGCCCAGATTCCAGAAATTACACACCCAACAGCCCATTTGAAAACAATCTCAAGCTCCTTCTTCAGTACTCATTGCCCTCCAATACTTCGGTAAAAGGTTTCTACAACGACTCTAATGGGGAGGACCCAAAGGTCTACGGTCAAGCACTTTGTAGAGGGGATGTCAACTCGACAGTTTGCAGGGATTGCATAAAGAATGCAAGCCAGGAAATCTTGAAGCAGTGCAAAAGTGAAGAGGCAACGATTTGGTTTGAACTTTGTCAAGTTCGCTACTCCAGGCAGAGTTTCTCTCCCTTGATGGTTTATTTTGGAAAGTATCCAGAGCACATTTATCTGGAGAAAAATCTATCAATTAATCCAGTTCATTTTGATCAAGTATTAACGTACTTAATGAAGAAGATCTCAAGCGAGGCTGCGTTTGGTCCTTTGAAACGCATGTTTGCAACTGGGGAAATTAAATTTTCGAGGAAGGAAACAATTTACGGTCTCGTACAATGTACTAGGGACATCTCTGAAACTTCCTGTGATAGTTGTCTGGTGCAGGCCTTGGGAGATCTTCATGCATGCTGCGATTCACGCCAAGGTGGAATCATTGTTAGTGTGAATTGTAATGTGAGGTTTGAGCTATACCAATTCTACAACGCCTCAAGTGTACTCTTAACCTACCCAAGTTCCAAAAAAGGTAAGAACATCAAAATTTTGATTGATTTTCTGTCAATGCATTGTATAACGCTGCAATAAACTGAAACAAAAGGAAAGAAAAGAAGAAACCAGGTTGAAAACTCTGGAATTCAAAACAGTGGTCTTGGTGAATCGAAATTGAAGGTGGTTCTTCTTATCGAAATTAAAGCAGGGCCTAAATTGAAGACTTGGATGGTTGTGGTGGTTACGTGTATCCCAATATCGGTTCTAGCAGTTCTTGTTGGGTCTTTTGCTGTTTACAATGGGAGGAAGAAGAGAACACAAAGAGGTGATTTTATCTAAATGGCTAAGTGCTAACCATCATAGTTTTTCTTTTTTTAAGAATTACCAACGACCAGGTTTTATGTTTATTTGCAGATGATGAGAAAAGCCAGAACGCACTAGTACTACATGAGCTGACAAGCCCCACTGGAGTTGCCATTACACAAGATGGTGAATTGGTGAGCGCCGAAGAGCTGTCCTTCATGGATCTATCGACAATATTAGCAGCTACAGACGACTTTTCAGATTCAAATAAGCTCGGAAAAGGTGGCTTTGGCACTGTCTATAAGGTAACACCAACTTTTTTTTTTTTTTTTTATTTCTTTTTGATTTACTGTCAAAATTAACGATTTGTCCACACGTCAACGTCTCAATACAATGCAACATCAGCAAATACCTAATCATTCATAAAAAAACAAAGACCCACAAAAACTAATCAATATAACAGGTGAAACTTAAAAAAACACAAAATTTGAGAGCCTAAAGAGCAGCCCCACAATAATATTATTTTTTTCATGAATGATTTTGCACTGGTTAGCGTGGCATTACATTCGGGGGTTAACATGAACGCTAATGTGTCAAATAAGATACATGTGACACGTTAACTTTAACAATAAGTGACAGAATTACCTATTTTAAACTTAGACAAAACTTAGGGACTGTATTATTAAAATTGAAAACTCAATGCCTACATTCAATTCAAATGAAAACCTAGGGACTAGATATGATTTTTTTCCTTAAATAAAATACTCCTAAGATGCATTTTTTAGTTTCTTTCCTTAAGGAATTATTTGCTCCCACCAATTCTGATAAATTGGTATGCGTAGGTTATAACAAATATTTCTCTAGGATTGAGGTTAGGAATCCTCGATAGTTTGGTTGCTTTTTGAACAAAACGAAACCAAACTAAAATAACCTTGAGTTTTTATTCCAACAAGAGAGAAACTTGAATTTTAAAACTTAAAACAGAAGTTTTGATGTCTGTTCACTAACACATAATTTCGTAATTAACATTAAATAACTGATAATTTAACTGTTGTTAAAATCTCACCATCAGATAAAAGTTGTTCATTAGCATTTTCCAAAAATAAATAAATAAATCAATGAAGACGGACCACGTGGCTACGTACAGTACCATAATGTCTCCTATTGCATCCAATTGGGTCCAACGATTTGCCATCCCACAATCCAGCGGATATGATTATCTGACTCCCATGTCCAATTGGCATCCATAAAAAAAAAAAAAAAAAAAAAAAAAAAAAAAAAAAAAATCAGAATACGAATAGAGAATGAAGCACAAAAATCTTTTTACTTGGTCCTGAAATTTTGTACGTGTGGACGGCATTTTCTCCCATTTTTTTCTTCTACATATTAAATTCTCCCATTTTTTTTTAGTTGATATGTATTTTTTAAAATTATGTATTTTTAAAATACAAGTAACAACGACATATGCTTTTTAGTCGTATTAAAATTATTTGTTAATCGCATGCAATAAAATTATATGCAACTTTAATATATTGAATAACCATGTGATAGTCTAACTGAATCATACTTCGTCCGTCATTAAATAATTAAATTTATTATCAAATTTTGTGACTTAATTTGTTCATTTATAGAAAGGACGAAATGACGAATCTTAACAGGATTTGTTTGTTAATGTGTTTTAGAGTGTAGTTTTTGTTTATACTTAAAAATGTGTTTTGATCATTTAAATAACTGATAATTTAACTTAAGTTTCTCTCTTTTAAGGCCCTTTAAAACCTTTCATGTAAAACATTTCCAAACGATAAACAAGATATATATACATATTTTGTTTTAACACTTTGTTGTCTAATTATTGCTTTCATGTGGGCCTGAATTTATGCATGATTCTGGATATTCATCTTAGGGTGTACTGCCAGATGGTAGGGAAGTAGCAGTCAAAAGGCTGTCAAGGAAGTCATGGCAGGGCTTAGAGGAACTTAAAAACGAGGTCATACTTATTGCAAAACTTCAACACAAAAACCTTGTGAAGCTTTTGGGATGTGGCGTAAAGGGCGAGGAAAAGCTGCTTGTCTACGAATTCATGCCTAATAGAAGCCTCGACTTCTTTATCTTTGGTTTCTTCCTTCAACCCTTCTTCTTAAGTAACTTTTTTATTAGACTTAGTGTGCGTTTAGGATTGTGATTCTGTAGACAATAAGTACGATTCTAAACCAAATTGCAAAACATAAATCATTTGGGAACTGCGTTTTTAAAAATTGTGATTTGAAAACGCATAAAATCTGCTTTTTCAAATCGCAGGTAAGATGGCGTTTTTTTTAAAATGCAGAATTTTAAAGGATAAACTGTAATTTTGTCAAACGCTTAACTACATTTTTAAAAATCACTTTTTTCAAATCGCTCATTTTAAAATCATTATTTTAAATCGTACTTTTTGAAATCACAAACTCAAACGAACCCTTAAGCTTTTTGGATAATTGGTGATTTAATATGCAATCAAAGTAAAGGTCTTAAATTCAAAAATTGTTTCCGTTATTTACAGATTTAGAAAAACGCAATCAGCTTGACTGGAAGACATGCTATAACATCATTACTGGTATTGCTAGAGGACTTCTTTATCTTCACGAGGATTCCCGTCTTAAAATCATTCACCGGGATTTAAAGCCCAGCAATGTATTGTTGGACCATGAAATGGTTGCAAAAATTTCAGATTTTGGCATGGCAAGGATCTTTGGTGAAAACCAATACTCAGCTAACACTCGAAGAGTTGTTGGAACATAGTAAGTTTGCTTCTTTTCTTTCCCCAGTTTTGTTTTTTAAATCAAATTAGAAAAAGCGTGGTAATTAATGCTATATATGCTCCAAACAGTGGATACATGGCTCCTGAATATGCAATGGAGGGACTATTTTCTATAAAATCTGATGTCTTCAGCTTTGGTGTGATATTACTTGAGATTATTAGTGGGAAGAAAAATAGCGGATTCTACCTCACGGAGCATGCGCAAACCCTCCTTGCATATGTATGTTTCTTTTGTTTACTTGAACTAAATATGATTAAGTTGAAAATGTTTTTTTTTTCTTCTTTTTTGGGTTAATAACTTACATGTTTCCATATGATCTTATTATAATATTATTAATTAAATAATTAAATCAACCTATTTTTATTTGCTTAAGCTTTTGAGATGAATGATAATTTAATATGGCTTCAACCCGAAGGTCACGAGTTTGAACCATTACTCCGTATGTTGGGTCTCACTTGTTGAGAAAGAGTTTGAGCTCATACATGAGAGGAGAATTAGAATATTAATTAAAGTATTAAACGCACTCATTTCTATTAGTTTAAGCTTTTGAAAATAATTATGATTTAACATATCTTACACTCGCAAACACACCCACCCTTTTCTTATAAGCGAGGAGGTGCTTCGCAAAAGTAAGAAACATGTTTTTGTTAGGGAGATTGATATCTTGAAAAGTCTTTTAGTGAGCTCATAATATAACATGTTAAGACATCACTCAACCTAAAAGTTCAGGCCTATGTGTTTGTACCAAACTATATTATATTAATCACTCACACTTATAACATCTTTTCAATGTGAGATTCAAACCTTTCTATACACACACACGTCACACATGTATACTCAACAATCTTTCCCTTACATTTGAGTCGTCACTACATTACTACACTCCTACTCAAACGGAAGATTTTTATAAATCTTATGAACTCTCTCCAAAATCACTTGTGGGTTGTATGATTACCTGCACCACGCACTTTTGTCCCTATTCCCGGGATTCTCGTTTGTGCTCGCACTATGAACCTTTGTCCGCCTTTTACTCTGGGGACCTCTACCCTTTTCCGCACCTTGCACGTTGCACCATTGTCCCTACTGTAGATATCATTGTTTTTGCTTGCACCCAAAGATGGAACTAAAGGGAAGCTAGTGGGGCCCCTACAATCCGACCCTCTTAAAATTGAATTTCTAGTTTCTTCCATGCCTCCATCACTCTACTATCCTCTTGACACCACTTGTTAAGGAGATTGATACTTTAGGAAGTCTTTTAATAAGCCCATAATATAACACATTAAGACATGTACATCACTTAACCCAAAAACTTAGACTTATGAGTTTTAACCCAACTATATTATATTAATTACTCAAACTCACACGTGCATGCATGTTGACAGGCATGGAGACTATGGAATGAAGGAAAAGAGTTGGAATTTGTAGACCCTTCATTGATGGAATCATGCTTGACTACAGAAGTTTTAAAATGCATGCATATCGGGCTTTTGTGTGTGCAAGAGGATCCAACAGATAGACCCACAATCTCATCTGTCCTACTTCTCTTGGGAAACGAATTACTATCTCTTCCTTCGCCGAAACAACCTGTATTTGTTGTGGCTCGAGTCATTCAAACTGATCAAATTCTCACAACAAATCCTTCTGTAAATCAGCTTACTGTTTCCAGTCCTTCACCTCGATGACTATTGATCACAAGATTACCCCCTCCGTCTTATATATCACACTAAGAAACTTAAATTTTATCATAATTCTTGTAAAATGGGAAATGGTTCATGTTATATGTTATATGTGTCAGCAAGAAAAGGTGCTAAAGTTTGCACCTCGATAATATGAAGAATAATTTAACGTCACATTTTATATATAAAAACAAATGGTGGTTGTAAGAAAAATTTGATATTCTCCAATAAATAAATAAATAATCAGCAGAAATTACATCAAAATGCCAAAAAAAATTTTAAAAATGTAACAACTTAGGAAAATCGATAGTCATATATATCTTCACTATATATCATTCCAAAATGACTAGTCAAAACTTAAAAAGAGCTATTTAAAAAAAAAAAAAATCTAATTTGAAAGCTTCCTTCAAAGTACAGTTTTGAGTTGGCACAACTTTTTATGTACTAATAATACTTAGGCTTCTTAACTCAATCTTAAACAAACTTTTATAACCTATTTGAGATTGTGTTAGAAACAAATCTTTTATAGTAAAAAAGTGTTTTTGAGAAAAAAGCTTCATTTTTTAACTTTATCTGAAAGTGTGTATTTTGTCCTCTTTTTTACACACATACACAAAAAAAAAAAAAAAAAAAAAAAAAATCAAATAAGTACTTTTTAAAGTGTTTACCAAATACTAAATTTCTGCTTTGCACAACTTTTTATATATTAAAAAGTATTTTTTAAGCTTCTTAACACAATTCTCAACAAACCCTTAATGTACAACTAATTTGTGACTTAATACTCTAATTATACTTTTATAATCCATCTACTTAACGTGGAACTAACTTTATGAGACATTACAGAAAATGAAAGGATGTTGCACTACATGTATCAATTGAATAATCTACCAATAAAAAAAATGAATAATTTACATATTATATTTGTATATATTAAACTTTTTAAAGTAATGTAGTTCGCTTTATTTTTCGATGGGCTCTTTGAATTAGTGGGCTTGTGTTGTAAATGATGAAAAATTCGTACTATCATGGAACCGTGAACATTTTCATGTGCCAAAGTTGGGCCGTTTGACCAAACTTAGCTCATTTGTGAAGCGTGAATTATTTCCTACAAAAACTAGCTAGGGACTCCCCCCTCTCCCATCTTTCTATTTATCATCCAAGGCCACCAAGACTAAAATGGAAAGAAAATAAAAATAAATAAATAACTTTACAAAAGGGTATTGAATTACACACTGTTTTGACGGAAGCCTACCAAACTAGCAAACGTTTCAAACTTCTCACTTAAGAGTATTCCGTCATAATTCGTTGTTAAATCCTAACAGAGTCCTTATCACGTTCAACACAAGTAATTTCCTTAATCTAAGCTACCCTTTATACCCCTTTAATACATAGCAAAATAAAATAATTTTTTTTTAATGAATACAAAATAAACCAGATCTTTCTCTTATTTAACACAATAAAGTAAATTCTCTCACGTACACTAGATTCAATGCTTAATTATCTCTATAGTATTTCAAAAGAGTTTCTACTCATTTTCTACACAACAGGCAAATAAAGTTTTGTTGTCTTTTGATTTTAAAAGTAAAAATAACCACTTCCAAAAAAATGCATGAAAATTCAAGTAAATTACACAAAAATTAAAAAAATTAAAAATTAAAAAAAAAATTATCTCATAAAACATTCAAATGAATTAAAACATAAGATCTTTGATTTTAGTTTACTCCATATAAACTAAAACATGTTAAATCTTTGTTCTGATAGGAGTATTTAAAATGAAAATAAGTTTAAAGAAAAAAAAATAGCATAAATAAAACCTGAATTTTGATTATCAAAGCATTAATAGGAAATTAGCAGGAATCCCTAATAAATAAATTTTTGCCTTCTTTTACTTTCAAAAGTAGAAAAAGCAATAAAAAAAAATTGAAAAAAAAGAGTAGAAAAGGCAATTCAAAAAAATGCCTAAAAATTTTAGTCACGCATACCAAAAAAAAAATCCAATAAAATATTTAAATGAATTAAAACATAAGACCATTAATTTTAGTTTAATCCATATAAATTAAAACATGTTAAAATATTTGTTTTCATTGGAGTAATTTAAAATGAAAATAAGTATAAAGGAAAGAAAAAATAGCGAGAAGAAAAACTTGAATACCAAAGCATTAATAGAAAATTAGTAAAAATCTCAGCTCTTATATTGTTAGTGTAATACCTATTATATTTCAATACAAATAAAACACAAATAATTATGAACATTAATTGCAGTGCAAAATAAACAAGATATGTTTTTTGTTTTTTTATGAATACCTAATATAACAAATCTTTCACTCAACAATTAACGTAATCGAATAAAACCTCTAACATCACCTCTAATGTTTAATTGCATTACAAAAAATTGAGGATTTCCAGGCGTTTTGTTTGGGAGAAATGATCCCTACACTCATTTCTCATAACAGCTCCACAACAAGCTGACGTGGCTGTTAATATTTTATTATTTTTTACAAAAGAAATGAAACAAAACAAAAAAATAATAAAATATTACCAGCCACGTCAGCTTGTTGTGAAACTGTTGTAAGAAATTAGTGTAGGAATCATTTCTCTTTGTTTGGACGCCAATAATTGTGAGTTTTCCTTACTTTTGTTGAGTAAACATCGAGATATGCATATCTCTAAGATACATTTATAATTTATTGTAAATTATTATTATATTAATAATTATAGAAATTATTTTTTTATTGTAATGCACTTGTTGTAATTTGAGCATTTCCCTTTTTTATAAGCATTGTCATTGCTTTTGAGGTCTTTTTGTTTTTCTTTGTTTCTGTGTGCAAATGCAATATATGTGCGCGCGCTAAGCTTTTCTAATTAATGGGGTTTAATTATTTAATTTATCTAAACAAAAAGATGACTTTCAAATTTATGGCATTAATGTAGAGCTTAAACTTCTTGTTTTCCTGATGGGCATGCATGAGATTTTTCCTTTTTTTCTTTTCTTTTTTTTTTATTTTATTATTATTGATGATGATTTTCTGTCAAAATCTGAGATGGGTTTTTTTGGTCAGTGGATTAACAATGGTTTTGGACGAGTTCAAAAATTAAAGCCTTTTTTTTTTTGTGTATTTTGTTTTTTAATTTCTTGGCCTTTTGTATTTGGGTGACGTGCAAAATTTGACAACCATTATCACATTGAAAACAAGCTCGTTCTATAAATGACACTTTAGTGTTTATTTATAAATCTGTAACACTCAAAACTCTATCTGTAGTATTTACAAATGCCGCAATGTATCTCTTTTGATCTGAGTTTATGCTAGACCTCCTTCATTCAACTCTTACTATTAGCTTCCAAAAGGCCTGCTTAATCAGAAAAGAGGAAAAAAAAATTAATTAATGTTATGAATGCATTCATGCATTTGGTGGATGACCATTTAGTTTCATCTATTGGAATTCTACACATTCATGTCATCTTTTAGAATTCCATAACATTCATGTAATACATTGATGTAGCATTTTAATTCATGTCCTATCCTTTCCTATTCTTTAACCTCCCACTATGATTCTATGTCTATAAAAGGGAGTATTGGATACTTTGTAAAACACACAATTATAGAGAAGAATCATACATAGTTCCTGAAGAACTAGTTTCATATTTACAATCTCTTTATCTTGTCTTGTTATTTTCATTGATTTTACAACACGTTATCAGCACGAAGCTCTAGCCAGTTGTTGTGTTCTTTTGATCTTCAACATCAAAAGCTATCCGTGGGATATTCTTCAATCATTGTAAGCCTCTTTAAGATTTAGTAATCTTATTATCTATTTTGTTAATTAACATTCTAACATATGCTTAGAAATTTTTATTGTTTTAAGAATCATATTAAAACATATGAATCTTATGATCCATGTGCGATTAATATGAACTAAAATGTTATCATTTTATAATGCTATGAATATTGATGTTATGAATTTTGGAAATACTATTAAGAATGAAAATCAAACATCCCAGCAGGATCGTGATAAAGCAATGAATGAAAATCAAGCATCCCTGCAGGATCGCGCTAAAGCAATAATTTTTCTTCGCCATCATCTACATGATGAATTAAATAAAAATGAGTACCTTATAATAAAAGATTCATTGACCTTGTGGAATAATTTGAGGGAGAGATACAAGTACCAGAAGACAGTTATCCTCCCAAAAAGCTCATTATTGTTGGATGCACCTGAAGTTGCACTCTTTAAAATCAGCTCACAATTAAAATTGTGTGGAGAAAAAGTTACTAATGTGGATATGTTAGAAAAAAACGTATACCACATTTCATGCCTCGAATGTGCTCCTGCAGCAGCAATATCGAGAGCGTAAATTCACAAGATATTCTGAACTAATATCTTGTCTTCTAGTTGCTGAGCAAAATAACGAGCTATTGATGAAAAATCACCAATCTCGTCCAACGGGTTCTACACCATTTCCTGAAGCAAATGGAACCTCATTTTGTGGTAATAAAGGAAACCATTATCGTGGACGTGGATGTGGTAGAATATATATATTATAGAGGTCAATGGGAACGTACTCATAATTCTTACAAAAGAAATGTTCATTTCCACCAGAAGTGGAACCACACTGTGGCGAAAGAATATAAAAACAAAGGTTTACAGAATAAACCTACAAAGAACTATGAAGATCGATAAATGTTACAGGTATAATATGAAAAGACATTTGTCGCGTACCTGCCGTACGCCTAAACATCTGATCGACCTATATCAAGCATCCATAAAAGAGAAAGAAAAGTGGATTAAAATGAATTTTGTTAATCACAGTAATCTTGTAGTAATATATATATGTTTTCATTATGTTGTCAATTTTAATTTTATTTGGTTATTTTATTTTGATTAATGAAATTTAATATTTATTTTATTATGTATGGAGGTATGGGTCATACTGATGGAATAATTAATTCCAAAATGATTGGTGAAGATTTGTGTCTAGCAGACAGTTGTACAACGCACACAATTCTTAGAGATAAGAAATATTTTCAATACTTAATATTAAACAAAGCTAGTGTCAATACAATATCAGGTTCATCAAACCTAATTGAAGGCTCTGGAAGAGCAAATATTATATTGCCAAAAGGAACAAAATTTTGTATTGATGATGCTTTGTATTCTTCTAAATCTAGAAGAAATTTAATCAGTTTTAAAGATATTCGTCTAAATGGTTATCATGTTGAAACAACTAATGAAGGCAGTGACGAATATCTTTATATTACTTCAATAATTTCGGGCCAGAAGCTCATATTGGAAAAACTGTCTGCTTTCTCTTCCGGGTTGTATTAATAAGAACAATTGAATCACATGTTGTGATGCACCAGAAGTGCTCTAATCCAAAGATGTTTATGCTTTGGCATGATCGTCTTGGACATCCGGGAACAATTATGATGCGTCGAATAATTGAGAACTCTCATGGGCATCCCTTAAAGAACCAGAAGATTCTTTTACAAAGTAATTATCCTTGTGCTACATGTTCTCAAGGTAAACTTGTAATAAAACCATCCCCTTCTAAGGTAATTCTTGAATCTCCATCATTTTTACGAAGAATTCAAGGGGATATATGTGGGCCAATTCACCCCCCATGTGGGCCATTTAGATATTTTATGGTTTTAATAGATGCATCAACTAGATGGTCACATGTTTGCCTACTTTCTACTCGTAATGTTGCATTTGCTAGACTTCTTGCCCAAATAATTAGACTACGGGCACAATTCCCTGATTATCCAATTCAATCTATTCGGATGGATAATGCGGGTGAATTTACATCTCAAGCATTTTATGATTATTGCATGTCAATCGGTATTAATGTTGAGCATCCTGTTGCTCATACACATACTCAAAATGGTTTAGCTGAATCGTTTATTAAACGACTTCAGTTAATTGCTCGACCTTTGCTTATAAAATCAAAACTGCCTGTTTCTGCTTGGGGACATGCAATATTACATGCTGCATCATTAGTTCGGATCAGACCAACATCTTACCAAAAATATTCTCCTTTACAACTTACATTTGGTCAACCACCAAATATTTTTCATTTTCGCATTTTTTGTTGTGCTGTATATGTTCCAATTGCTCCACCTCAGCGCACTAAGATGGGAGCTCAACGTAGACTTGGAATTTATATTGGTTTTGATTCTCCATCTATTATTAGATATCTTGAACCTTTAACTGGTGATATTTTTAAAGCACGTTTTGAAGATTGTCATTTTGATGAAAATATATTTCCATCAATAGGGAAAGAAAAGTCGTTGCCAGAAGCACGACAAGAAATCACTTGGAATAATTCGACGTTATCTCATTTTGATCCTCGTACAAATCAGTGTGAACTAGAAGTTCAGAGGATCATTCATTTGCAGAGTATTGCAAATCAATTGCCGGATGCATTTACTGACAACAAGAAAATAATTAAGTCTCACATTCCAGCTGCTAATACTCCAGCAAAGATAGAAGTCCCTGTAGGACAATTAACTAATACAGCAGCAAATGAGTCTAAGGCACGCCTGAAGCGTGGAAGACCTATTGGTGCAAAGGATAAGATTCCCCGGAAGAGAAAAGCACAAGGAAATGAAATCGGCGCTCCTGAAGAGGCCTTACCCACAAAACAGGCAACGGAAATTGATCCATCCAAACTTTCTGTACAAAATTCTCCTGGAAAGAAATCCCCTGAAGAGGAACCTCTTGAAGAGGAATCTCCTGAAGAGTTACCCCTGAAGAGGAACAAGTACCTGAAAATAATGAGATCTCAATACATTATATAAGTACAGGAGAAATATTGGATAGAAACAAAATTGTTGTCGACAACATATTCTCATTTAAAGTTGCATTTGACATTACCAGAAGTAATGATGATATTGAACCACAATCCGTCGAAGAATGTCGACGTAGAAATGATTGGCCAATGTGGAAGGAAGCAATTCAGCCAGAATTGAACTCACTAGCAAAACGTGAAGTATTTGGACCTGTAGTCCAAACACCAGAAGGTGTGTCGCCTGTTGGATACAAGTGGGTATTTGTACGAAAACGTAATGAGAAAAATGAAATTGTGAGATACAAAGCAAGACTTGTTGCACAAGGTTTCCTGCAGAAACCAGGTATTGATTATGAAGAAACATATTCCCCTGTAGTGGATGCAATTACATTTAGATTTTTGATTAGCTTGGTAGTTACAGAAAGTTTGGATATGCGTTTAATGGATGTGGTTACAGCATATTTATATGGATCACTTGATAATGATATATACATGAAAATCCCTGAAGGATACAAAATGCCTGAAGCATGTAAATCAAAATCCCGAAGTATTTATTCTATCAAGCTACAAAGATCTTTATACGGGTTAAAGCAATCCGGACGCATGTGGTACAATCGTCTTAGTGAATATCTATTGAAAGAAGGATTTGAGAATAATCCAATTTGTCCATGCGTTTTCATTAAGAAATCAGAATCTGGATTTGCTATCATTGCAGTTTATGTAGATGATTTAAATCTTGTCGGGACTCCAGAAGAGCTCACAAAAACTGCCACTTATCTAAAAAATGAGTTTGAGATGAAAGATCTTGGGAAGACAAAATTTTGTCTTGGCTTACAGATTGAACATTTTCAAAATGGAATTCTTATTCATCAATCAACATACACAGAAAAGGTCCTGAAGCACTTTTACATGGAGAAAGCTCATCCCTTGAACACTCCAATGGTTGTTCGTTCACTTGATGTGAAAAAGGACCCTTTTCGTCCTCGAGAAGATGACGAAGAAATTCTTGGTCCTGAAGTACCATATCTTAGTGCAATTGGCGCACTCATGTATCTTGCAAATTGCACACGACCTGATATAGCATTTTCAGTTAATTTACTAGCAAGATATAGTTCTGCACCAACTCGAAGGCATTGGAATGGGGTCAAACATGTTCTACGTTATCTTCGTGGAACAACTGACATGGGATTATTTTATCCAAGAGGTTCAAATTCACAGTTAGTTGGATATGCAGATGCGGGTTTTCTTTCTGATCCGCATAAAGGTAGATCTCAAATAGGATATCTATTTACATGTGGAAGTACTGCTATTTCATGGAGATCTGTCAAGCAAACACTTGTTGCTACTTCTTCAAATCACTCAGAAATTATTGCAATTCATGAAGCAAGTCGGGAATGCATATGGCTAAGATCACTAATTCAACACATTCAAGAAAAGTGTGGTTTATCCACAATCAAAGATAGCCCGACAATATTATATGAAGATAATGCTGCTTGTATCACACAGATCAGAGGAGGATACATTAAAGGTGATAGAACAAAACATATTTCACCAAAATTCTTTTATACACATGAGCTCCAGAAGAGTGGTGATATTGATGTGAAGCAGATACGATCAAGTGACAATTTAGCAGATTTATTTACCAAAACATTACCAACTGCAACATTTAAGAAGTTGGTGAATAACATTAGAATGCGCCGACTCAAGGATCTTTCATCATAAACAATTGAAGCTATTCATGCTAATGAGGGGGAGTAAAATGATTATGCTGATTGTACTCTTTTTCCTTCGCTAAGGTTTTTCCCACTGGGTTTTCCTTTGCAAGGTTTTAATGAGGCAATCCTAAAGCATATGACGACACACAAGAATAATGTACTCTTTTTCCTTCGCCACAGGTTTTTCCCAGTGGGTTTTCCTTGGCAAGGTTTTAATGAGGCATATTCTTAGTGTATGGTCATCCAAGGGGGAGTGTTATGAATGCATTCATGCATTTGGTGGATGACCATTTAGTTTCATCTATTGGAATTCTACACATTCATGTCATCTTTTAGAATTCCATAACATTCATGTAATACATTGATGTAGCCTTTTAATTCATATCCTATCCTTTCCTATTCCTTAACCTCCCACTATGATTCTATGTCTATAAAAGGGAGTATTGGATACTTTGTAAAACACACAATTATAGAGAAGAATCATACATAGTTCCTGAAGAACTAGTTTCATATTTACAATCTCTTTATCTTGTCTTGTTATTTTCATTAATTTTACAACAATTAAATGCATATTTAATGTGAGACATGGCCGATCTCCAAGGCTGAGGCTTGGTGACTTTTGTTCAAGGGGGCGTGCATTTTTTTTTTCTCTATTTTTTAAAAAACAAATAACAAGAAGTAATGTCCATACAAATAAGTCTAGGTAACCATACTACAATTATATTATAAATAATAAAATTTATAAGATACCACAACAAAGTAAAAAGAAAAGAAAAATAATAAAAAATGAAAAGCTTACAATCCCACTTATAGAACCTCCACCCACCTTTCGAAAGAGGAGTGGAGTCTTCACCCACTTTTTGAGTATGTATTAGTTTTTTGCCATTATTTTGTTTTGACTTTTGTAGAATTTTATTATTGATAAGCATATCACTAAAATTTTATATGGCATGACATGTGTAATTAATTTATAATGGCGTGACTGAATAATATGGTGATTGATTAATGTGGCAAAAACTATGTTAGCTAATTTGAACGGATGGAATAAATAGTATTTAACGCAGTGAAAACTTAGAAATTGATTTTTTTTTTTTCTTAAAAAAAGGGTAAATTTTTTTTGAAACCTATAGACTTATTTATAAACAATTAAAAACTTAAAGCTGCATGATATTTAACGGTGGTGCATTTTTGTATCGAGTAACCGTCAACAATCTCTCTCTCTAGAAAATATTGAAACTGATCAAGAGATGGTCTATTAGTCCCCATTGGTACCTTCTAACCATTTCTCTTTCCTAGTCACTCATTTTACTTCAAGTTTTCTTAGGCCATTCCCCCTGTTAGTCTAGCAGGATTCACTATCTATTTATCTAATTTACGAACTTAATCACCTAGGCTAAAATGTTACTACCACTAGGTCTTAAGTTATATCGATCTTGTTATATTTTTATTGTGCTTCTTAACTTAAAATTAAGTCCATTCCTTAATATTAAT
This sequence comes from Alnus rubra, assembly GCA_028654335.1. Lineage (NCBI taxonomy): Eukaryota > Viridiplantae > Streptophyta > Magnoliopsida > Fagales > Betulaceae > Alnus > Alnus rubra. The sequence continues at coordinate 72,416 of JAJPGS010001188.1, forward strand.
CTCATATTTCAGCACAATCATTGAAGTTATACACAATAGTCTATCATGTGGGTAACATTGAGTATCTTTAATAAAATCCTTGTCATATTTCTTTTATCTGAACTCTTTGTTGCTCACTTTAGATAAATCTTTTTTGTATAATTTTTAGATGCTGGTTGAGTAGTTCCTATGCATTTGATGTAGTCAAGAGATGAACAAGAGTTGGATGACAGAGAATAAATTACCAGAAAAATATGTTAGAGGGGTTAATGAGTTTTTGGAGTTCGTATTTAACAGCGGGGCTATTAATGGTACGATTCGTTGCCCATGTACAAGGTGATTGGCACCTCGTGGGTACGGGGCATATATAGTATATGCACATTTGATAAATTATGGGATTTGTCAAGGTTACACTTGTTGGTATGCTCATCGGGAACAACTTGGAACTACTTATAGTCAGGCTACAAACACTCCCATTCATAGGGAGGCAATATATGGTGGTTCTAGTGGGATGTGTGACATGTTGCATGAGGTTTTTCACACGCATGATCTCCGACTAGATCTTAAAAATGGGTGAGGAAACTAAAGGTGCATACGATGATCGACAAGGTACCAGTGAAGGGACTCAAAAGTTTTATAATTTCCTGAATGATGCCGACAAGCCATTATATGAATGGTGCACTGAATATACTAAGTTTTCCGTTATTGTAGACTTGTATAATTTAAAGTGTATGGCTAGATGGACTAATAACTCTTTTACATGGTTGCTTGAAATGCTGCATAAAATGCTTCCATCGGATGCCTCATTACCAAAGAATACATATGATGTTAAAAAGTACATGAGGGAGTTTGGGAATGAAACCAAATGAATGTAGTACAAAATAACATAATTCAAGAAATATATAGATAACTACTTAACCTTTAATTGTTGCCTCAACACTACTACCTCCGACCTTAGTGCCGCAATTTCTTGTGCATCTTCTGGTCTAGAGGCACCAACAAAAGATTGTGAACTACCATGATCTGAAAAGGGACGAATGGGTAGCCCCCAATCCCAATCCACATACACGTCCAAGTCGTTCCTGACCCATAAATGTTGAGTATGCATTGTTTCGATGGTACATCATGCTGCCCACTTGGGTATCCTCTAGTGAGTTTAGTGAAGAAATAACTAAAATATGGCGTTCAACAATTCATCCTGTCGCTGCGCTCACAGGTGTGCCATCTTTATGCTTATGTGTGACAATAAAGCTTTGGGACCTGCTCGACGTAGCCCCAATAGATATCCCCTACACATTTCAAATTATCATGTTTGTAAGCAAAATCAAGAATTTCAACCGTAGTACTAACTAAATATGTACCATTTCATTGGCACGTCAAGCGAAGCTTTTTGACCTTGAAGTGTGTTTGATTTTTTGCTTTGATCGGCTCATCTAAGCCGTTTGCGCCTTGGCCTACATTGTCGGTATAATGGGGGTAAATATTTTTTTTATTCTATTGTTGCATATAGCAAAACATTTATGCAATTTATTGTGCATCTTATGAGCTAGAGGCACCAACTAAAGATTGTGAACAACCATGATCTGGTAGGGACGAAGGGATTGCCCCTAGTCCCAACCCATGTACACGTTCATGTCGTTCCTGACGCGTAAATGTTTTGCTATATAAGCAACAATAGAATAAAAGAAATATTTACCCCTATTATACTGACAATGTAGGCCAAGGCGCAAACAGCTCAAGTGAGCCGATCAAAGCAAAAAATCATACACACTTCAAGGTCAAAAAGCTTCGCTCGACGTGCCAACGAAATGGTACTTATTTAGTTAGTAGTGTAGTTGAAGTTCTTGATTTTGCTTACAAACATGATAATTTGAAATGCGTAGGAAAGATCTATTGGGGCTATGTCCGCCAGGTCCCAAATCTTTATTGCCACACATAAGCATAAAGATGGCACACTTGTGAGCGCAGCGACGGGATGAATTGTTGTACGCCATATTTTAGTTTTTTCTTCACTAAACTCATTAGAGGGTACCCAAGTGGGCAGCATGATGTACCATCAAAACAATGCATACTCAACATTTATGGGTCAGGAACGACATGGACGTGTATGTGGGTTAGGACTGGGGGCTACCCATTCGTCCATTTCAGATCATGGTAGTTCACAATCTTTTGTTAGTGCCTCTAGACTAGAAGATGCACAAAAAATTGCGGCACTAAGGTTGGAGGTAGCATTGTTGAAGCAACAATTAGGGCTTAAGTATTTATCCATATATTTCTTGAATTATGTTATTTTGTACTACATTCCTTTGGTTTCATTCCCTAACTCCTTCATGTACTTTTTAACCTCATATGTATTCTTTGGTAATGAGGCATCCAATGGAAGCATTTTATTCAGCATTTCAAGTAACCATGTAAAAGAGTTACTAGTCCATCCAGCCATATACTTTAAATTATACAATTTTACAATAGCGGAAAACTTAGTATATTCAATGCACCCTTCATAATAATGGCTTGTTGGCATCATTCAGGTAATTATAAAACTTTTGAGTCCCCTCACTAGTACCTTATTGATCTTCGTATACACTTTTAGTTTCCTCACCCATTTCAGAGATCTAGTCTGAGATCATGCGTGGGAAAAAGCTCATACAATATGTCACGCATCTCGCTGGAATCATCATGTATTGGCTCCCTATGAATGGGAGTGTTAGTAGCTTGACTAGAAGTAGTTCCAAGTTGTTCCCCATGAACATACCAACAAGTATAACCCTGACAAATCCCATAATTTATCAAATGTGCATATACCATGCCCCGTATCCACGAGGTGTCATTGGCACACCCCGTACATGGGCAACGAATCGTACCATTAATATCCCCTTTGTTAAATGTGAACTCCAAAAACTCATTAACCCCTCTAACATATTCTTCCGACCATTTATTCTCTGTCATCCAACTCTTGTTCATCTCTTAACTACTTCAAATGCATAGGAACTACTTAACCAACATCTAAAAGTTATACAAAAAAGATTTATCTAAAGTGAGCGACAAAGAGTTCAGATAAAAGAAATATGACAAAAATTTTATTAAAGATACTCAACTTTACCCACATGATAGACTATTGTTTATAACTTCAATGATTATGCTGAAATATGAGATTAATATTATAGAATGAACTTAATTTTAAGTTAAAAAGCGCAATAAAAATATAACAAGATCGATATAACTTAAGACCTAGTGGTAGTAACGTTGTAGCCTAGGTGATTAAGTTTGTATATTAGATAAATAGATAGTGAACGCCAGTAGATTAACCAGGTGGGGGAGGAATGGCCTAAGAAAACTTGAAGTAAAAATGAGTGACTAGGAAAGAGAAATGGTTAGAAGGTACCAATGGGGACTAATAGACCATCTCATCAGTTTCAGTATTTTCTAGAGAGAAAGATTGTCGAGGATTGCTCGATACAAAAATGCACCACCGTTAAATATTATGTAGCTTTAAGTTTTTAACTGTTTATAAATAAGTCTATAGGTTTCAAAAAATTTTACTTTTTTTTTTTTTTTTCAAAAAAATCAATTTCTAAGTTTTCATTGTGTTAAATACTATTTATTCCATCCATTCAAATTAGCTAACATAGTTTTTGCCACATTAATCAATCACCAAATTATTTAGTCACGCCATAAATTAAGTACACATGTCATGCCATATAAAATTCTAATGATATCCTTATCAATAATAAAATTCTATAAAAATCAAAACAAAATAATGGCAAAAAACTAATACATACACAAAAAGTGGATGTTCTATATGTGTGGAGGTCCTATATGTGGGATTGTAAGCTTTTCATTTTTTTTTCTTTCTGTTCTTTTCTTTTTTACTTTGTTGTGGTATCTTATAAATTTTATTATTTATATTATAATTGCAGTATGTTTTCCTAGACTTATTTGTATGGATATTAATTACCTCTTGTTATTTTTTTTTTTTAAAAAAAAAAATAGAGAAAAAAAAAATGCATGCACTCTTGAACAAAAGTCACAAAAAGCCTTGAATAATCATAGCTAGGTTGCCTCAGCCTTGGAGATCGGCCCTGTCTCACATTAAATATGCATTTAATTTATTTCTTCCCTCTTCTCTGATTAAGCAGGCCTTTTGGAAGCTAATAGTGCAGAGTTGAATGAAGGAGCGTCTACAAATACTATAGAGTTTTGAGTGTTTAAAGATTTATAAATAAACTGGCATATAACCTGCATCATGCACGGATTTTCACGAATTAAAACTCTATCATGTTCTTATATATGTTTAAAGAGTAATAGATAATGTATAAAGTAGTTTTAACAAAAGTTTTGAATTATTCTATTTGAATACTACATTTAATTTAAGAAACAACATAAAATTTAGGAATAAGGATAAAAATATGTAAACATATATTGTAAATTATCTCGTAAGGAAGCAAAATAAATCACATGTATTCAATTTTTATAGATGTTAATTCAATAGACATTTTACATAATTTAGGAATTCACAAAATGAAAGAACTAAATAGTGCAATCACATCATTACAATAACTTGTTTTTAATATTTACAAAAAGGATATATAACCTGTATTAAAATGCTACATAAAATTATCAAGTTTATAAAACATGAACCATTTTTTTTTACTACCAAATTTAATTTGTAGGAAAAAAAATTAAACCACAGATGATAACAAATTCAATTTATGAATTATAATATTGATGTAGCAAGAAGTATATATTAGGAACATATCTCTATGAGTATTGCAATTTATTTACAAAAGGAAGTAAAAGTAATGCTACAAAACAAATTGAGGGAACTTACTTTAATTTGAAGAAGGAGAATATGATTAGCTTTACGTGTTTTGTAAAGAATTTTGAGAGAGAATTTGAGAGATCACTTATATTCAATACTTTAAAACATTAATTCAAAAGTCATTGTACATGATATGGTGATTTGACCAAAAATGAAGATTTGGAGAAGGTCAAAATAGCACTTCAAAGAAAATTTAAAAATGAAGGCCACAAATGAAAGTAATAGAACTTAAACTAAGAATATAGTAGCATTTTTTGCTATTTATTTTCGGGAAGATTAATTTTGCAAATATATTAAAGAAGCCGTTTATTGTAATTCTAAAGAACAAAAGATTAAAAAAGTTTAAACCACTTTTTATATCGGAAGAACATAATGTGAGAATACAAAAGCACTCATAAAAACACTTTTCATCAAACGTTTCCTCTGACATTATTGGAGAGAAGTTCTATGCCTAACAGAATGAAAGCGTTTTCTTTAAAGATATTTGTGTAGGGTCTAATATTTAATTCATATGAAATAGTATTATAATAGAAAAGAACTATATTTTTTGTATACTTTTCCTGGTTCCAATGAAATTCATATGTATATGAAAAAGTTCCGTCAAATATAAATTTTTATTCTTTTGACCGTTCTTCACATGTATAATGTAAACGAAACTACATCTAGAAGAAGAAAAAAAATATGAAAAAAAAAGTGGAAACATAATAATTGTATTTTTTGTATACTTTTCTCAATTTCAATGAGATTGATAGGTATAGGAAGAAGTACCATCAAAATGAGGTTTTTTTTTTTTTTTTTCCTTTCGACCGTACTTCACATATATATCATAAAAGAAAATACTTTTAGTACAAAAATAAACAATAATATATAAATTAGAACATAAAATAAGGACAAAATTAAAACAGATGACAAACGAAAAAAATAAAAACTCATATAATATAAAAATAATTGTCTTTTTATTTTTTGTATATTTTCTCTGATTTCAATGAATTCATAGACTCATAGGTATAGGAAGAAGTTATGTCTAGAGTTTTTTTTTTCCCAATCATCCTTTGCATATATAACGTTGAAAAAAAAAATACTTTCAGAACAGAAATAAAAATAATATATAAATTAACAGAAAATAAGGACAAAACATGAAAATGAACAACAAACAGAAACAGGAAAATACTCCTATAATAGGAAAATAACTATATATATATTTTTTGTATATAAAATAGTAAAATAAAATGAAAACGAAAAACCACAAAAAACAAAAAATACGTTCTTTGTTCCAATGAAATACGGAGGTATAGGAATGTTTTAAGAATAAAAATATATATATACAAACGAATTTTAGAACAGAAATAAAAATAATATATAAATTAGAACAAAAAATAAGGACAAAATATGAAAATGAACAAAAAAATAGAAACTGGAAACACTCCTATAATAGAAAAAGAACTATATTTTTTGTATATAAATTAGAACATAAAATTAGGTAAAAAAAAAAATGAAAACCGACAACCAACGAAAAAAGAAAAATACTCATATAATAGGAAAAGATTTTTTTTTTTTTCCAATGAAATTCGTAGGTATGGGAATAAGTTCTTTTAAATATAGATTTATTTATTATTTTTTTTTTTTTAACAATCATCCTTGCATATATAATGTTTTAAAAATAAAAATAAAATAGAAACTAATTTCAGAACAGAAATAAAAATAAAATATAAATTATAACAAAAAAAAAAAGAAGAACAAAATATGATAACAAAATAACAGGACCATAAAAAATTAAGACAAAAAAAGGGGAAAAAAAAGTGAAATTACTCAAATAATAGTTGCTGTATATATTTCTAGTTCCAAAAATCAAAGAAAAAAATATGGAGTGAAAAGGTGCGTAAGTTTGGCTACGTTTTTTGTTACTCTTTCGTCCGTTAAGTTATATAGAGAGATAGAAGCGTTTTGCTTTGCTATGAATTTATACAAACAATATTTGACATAGTTTTTAACGATTCGGCTTTTTGATATGGTTTGTTGCCAATAAATTTGATACGGTTTTTTGATACCGTTTCGTGATTGAGAGACCCCGAAAGGAAAAAAGTGTAATTTTTATTTTTTTGAGGGTGTACACGTGGGGATATGGGTTATGATCGTTATGTGCTGCTGCAGCAGCAGTTTAGACTTTAGAGCGGCAAAAATGTAAATTTTACAGTATAAGCCACAGTTTCATGATTTTGAGGGAGTGGCAAAAGTGTAAATTTGATTAGCTTTGATTGTGTGGAATCGTGTATATTGGGTTATGTGCAGTGGCGCATTTTCGAGATTGAGTGGGAGTGGCAAAAGTGTAAATTTGACATATAGGAGTGGCAAAATTGTAAATTTGTCAGATATGATACAGTTACTTTATTAAAAAAAAAAAAAAAAAAAACTGAACGGATATTTAACACAAAATAAGTACACTCTTCAGTTAAATGAAATGTCACTTATCTCAATATTATGTTTTCCTCCGAATAATTCCTCTAATATATATATATATATATATATATATGACACTAAAGTGTCATTCATAGAATGAGCTTGTTTTCAATGTGTTAATGGTTGTCAAATTTAGCACGTCACCTAAAAACAAAAGGTCAAAAATTTTTTTTTTAAAAAAATGGCTTTATTTTTTGAACTCGTCATAACCATTGTTAATCCACTGACAAAAAAACCCATCTCAGATTTTGACATAGAAAATCATCATCGTCAATAATAATAATAAATAAAATAAAAATCTCATGCATGCCCATCAGGAAAACAAGAAGTTTAAGCTCTACATTAATGCCATAAATTTGAAAGTTATCTTTTTGTTTAGATAAATTAAATAAACCCCATTAATTAGCTAGAAAAGCTTAACACACACATATTGCTTTTGCACTCGGAAACAAAGAAAAACAAAAAAAAACCTCAAAAGCAGTGACAATGGTTGTAAAAAAATAAAAAGAAACTTTTCGACCGTTTATTTTCCCAAGCCATGAATTGACAACTAAATCAATCCCATAACATGAATTGTTAACTTTTTGACTCGTTTTGCTTAAAAATTTATGCACGTCAATAACATGCACTGCATATGCATGTCTCTACAATATATTCCTTCAATCACACGCACGCAGAGAGAGATAGAGAGCTAGAGGAGTACCTGGAGATAACTTCAGTCAACAGTCATGAGCAGACATGCACTACGGGAATTCATTAGAGACTTACTAGAGCCTTCTCCTAGGCAATTCGTTCACTAAATCAAGGGAAGAGACTCGAAAATTCACTAGAGACTCACTAGATCGAGCCTTCTCCTATCCATCTCCTTCCCTAAATCAAGGGAAGAAACTCAAGAAAGAGCTCTATCTGTATCTGTATCTACACCTTCTCAAACTTCTTTCATCAACTTGCATTAGGAAAGATAAAATTAAGGGGAAAGGACTTATATAAATCATGAGTACGCAAGAAACCGTAAAGAAATTTGCTTACAGTTTGTCTTCTTTAGCTACACGAGTTGGCTGATCAAGAGATAAATCTTAGCTTATGATCGATCTTAATTATATTCAAATATCTTCTGTTAATCCAAGTCAACCAAGTCAGCAACACTCTTCAACTCAAAGACCTACAAACATTCAACAAACTGCAGATAACGATGGAAGAGGATGGAAGAGGATATCAAGGGATAACAGAAGATATCAAGGAATGGTTTTGAAATTTCAGGAAGCTAAGGTGGACACGTCTGTCGATCCCAATATACATTTGTTGAGAACTATATCACACAACAAAGTGTGAAAAAAATGATTTTTTTCTATTCTCTATTTTCTCAAATGGATTTGAAGTGATTCTCTACGGCAAGAATAAAATAAGAATATTTAAATAAAATAGAAAAATATTTAGAGATATGTGTGACGTTTTTGAATTATAGATAACTGAAACAGAAAAAATGTATTAATAATTAAAATTTAGCTAGCGTTATGTGAAAGTAGGTCTGCAACCGCGCGCATATTTTCAAAGGGAAAAATATAATGGTCCACAGCTTTAATTTCATAATATCTTCAGATTTTCAAAGTGAAAATGGCCCCGGTAAAAGTGTAAGATGAGCTTAGTTGCTTGTTAATGTAGTTTGAAAAATAAATTAATAGTTCATAAATACAATAATTTAAGAAAGTATATAAATTTGATTCCGATTGGACAAAACTTGTGAGCTCATCTTGTATAAGTTCAATTCGACTCGTTTGACTCAAATCATTAGCTCGCTCGTGTATATATATACAGTGACGGAGCCAAGATTTTAGGTTGGGGGCAATTTTTTTTTTTTTTCATGAATAAAAAAGAAACTAAAGTTAAATAAAAATTAATTAAAATTTTTAACTAATGCAATGAATAAACAATTCATCAAAATTTATATATTTGTTAAAACATATAAATGTAACTTACAATTTCATTCAGTTGTCCTCGACGAGCCTTCATACCTTAAAATTGCTGCATGATTTTTTCATTGCTGATAATCTTGAATATATCCTTCTCAATTTAAGTGATCAGACAATCATTCATCCATTCCATTTTGCTATGTAGACGATTTTTAATAATGTTCATTGCTGAATATGTTCTTTCAATAGTTGCTGTCGCAACAGGCAAAATCAACCTAAATATAAAAGAAACCTCAATTGAATCATTGTTCTCCATAATTTCAGACAACTACAATTATATATTTTACACAATTAAAATATAAAACAAAAACTATATATATTCATAAAAAAAAAATTAAACAATTAAACATAAAACAATTATAAAAAAAAAGTAACCTAAATATAAAAGAACAATAAATTGAAAAGAACAATTAAAATATAAAAGCTTAAATCTTAATCAATATAAAAGTTTATTACATACTTGAAACTGAAACGTTGAATTTTGATTAGAAATTAATTTGAACGGTTGAGAAAGGTATAAAAATACAAAAAATAACACTGACATCAAGTTTAACCCAAAGGCTAAGGTTCGAAGTATATAATATTATGATGAGATTTGATTGAATATGCACAGAGCACAATCCCACGTGGCATGACCACCTTTAAAAAACAATAGTTTTTTTTCTTTTTTTTTTTTAAGCCAAAAAATGTCAAGATCTAATCTGTCATTTTAAAAAAAAAATTCTGATCCGTTTGAAATTTGCTGACCTCTTCTAAAGCCACACCCTGCCAGCCTACCTCGCATGTCACACACGGTCACGACTCACACCAACTCACCTCACACTGATTTGATGACTTTTTATTATTATTATTATTATTATTATTATTATTATTAAGTTATTGATGACTTATTGATAGCGTGGACTGTGGACTAGAGACGTAGAGTTGATAACTTTTATTGATTACTTGTTACAAGGTTACAGTTGTTCTACTCTCAAGTATGTAATCCCCCGTTTAGTAATCCCCTCCCCTCCCCTCCCCTTCCCTTATGGGAGAATTATATTTTTGAGTGTGAGTAAAAAGTGATTGATTTGATATAAAGTAGAAAGAATTTATATGAAAAAGTAGAAAAATTTTGGATTGTAGTGGATTTTTTTTATTTAAATAATAATAAAAAATTGTTGATGTGATATAAAAAGTAAAAAATGTTAAGAATGTTTTGAGTTGATGTTTTTTGGAAAAGGTAAAAATAAGGGGAAGGGGGAGGGGAGGGGGTTATTAAACGGGGTAGTCTTGTAGACTTATTAAATACTCTTGGCTCTTTTGTGACTTCTAAACTGTGTGTTTCATAGAGATTAAAACTTAAAAGAGTTGCCTTGTCAGCTTGTCTTCTTCCTTCTTCCCTTCTGCTTCTTCCTTCTTCCCTTCTGCTTCTTCAACCTCTCAAGTCTCAACTCTGTATTTTTTCTTTCTTTCTTTCTTTCTTTTACCTACTTACAGAAATGAAAAATATTTGAGTTATGACAAAAAAAAAAAAAAAAAAAAACCACAGCAAGCAGATTCTATAATTTTAGTGTATAAATATTAACATAATAAACATAATATATGTAATACTACATAATATAGATGAAAATTAATATTGTTATGAATTTTAATATTAATTTCTTTTGAAGTAAAAAATATTATAAAATTTCAATCGAGCTCGAGCCTCTCGAACTCGATTGGAGGCTCAGCTTGTTAAACTAGTCGAGTTCGAGCTAAACTCGAATTGGACTAGACTCTTAACAAGTAGAATTCGAACAACCTTTTAAAACTCAGTTTGATCTCAAGCCGAGTTTAAACTCTTATTTTATGTATTCAAATCAAATCTGACAGCTTCAAGCTCAACCCGGCTCTGCACGTATACAGTACTAGGTCCCAGCATAGCAGCCATCTTTTAACTACAATAGCCCTCGGGCTTTTGGCCGTTCTTGTAGGTTGTTCTAATTGTTCTAATTGTTATGGCAATCAATTAGGTTGTTCTAATTGAATGATTGTCCAGGTAAGAGAAAAGGACATGACAGACATGCTGCTTTCAAAGAGTAATGCTTCCCTTATAATTTTCACCCAACTTTCAAACAACTTCCTCGATCTCACGTTGTGTGAGTCCTACATGTGAGACCTATATGCATGAGACCCACAAATGTGAGAGGGTTTTGTGAGAATTAGGTGGGAAGGATTGTGAAGATATCATCATTAGTCACTTTCAAAACCATAGAGTATCAAATGACATATGACCCAAGCAATAGGTGATTGGAATATGTAAAATTATGACTATTAATTTTTTATATGACTTATGAATTTAATACGACATTAAAATTTTAGAGTTTGGCATAAATAAATTCAGATAATAAATGTGTCGACCCTTTACAAAATTATATATATAATAAATACAGGTTGAAACGGACCAACAGGTTAATTAAACAGGTCATGTTTTGATCAAAATGGTTAAACATGACGTGTTTAGGTCTAAATTAGTCAAGTGGATCATGTTAGAATTGAAGGAATTTATCTGTTTAACTAAGCGAATTGTGTTCGAGTTAACTCTTAATAGGCGGCAGGTCGTCTTAAACTTGACCCACTAATCTGAATTGCCTGCCTTAAGTGAAATAGAGAAAGGAATTACTCAATTATATTTTATTTTATTTTATTGTATATAATGTCAAATGATTTTAAATGATGTAATAAAATATTTGTGATGATGTTGAAACAAGTGACGGAGAAGAATGGTAGTGCCATTTGATGAGTCAACTTTTAATCTATTATATAGCAAGCAAAAAAAAAAAAAAACTATTAATCTATTATGTCAGCTTGTAAAATTAATTTTGTTGTTTTTAATAAATTTAACATTTTAATTTCCTCACACAGACTAGCTTCATGAATACTGCGTGATTGCTGATCATTAATGTAATGGCAGAATATGTCAAACAAGTTATAAATATCATAAATGTGCTTGGTAAAAAGTGTTGAGAGGAGAAAAGGAGAATGAATTGATTGATATTATGCAAAAGTAAAAATAGTTTTAAAAATTTTATTAGTAAAGAAATTTTTTTGTTAGTGTGAAGAAATTGAATTGATTTTTTATTATTTTTTTTTAAGAAAAAGGAAAAAGTTTAAGTACTCTTTTAAATTTAAACTCCCATTTAATTGTTAATATTATTATAAATAAAATACATTCTAAATTACAAAAAATTATAAGGTTAATTTTGTCTTTTTACTGACCTTATGAGACATTGCCAATTTTTTACTAGTTTGAACTTTAGAGGGACATTGCTCTAATTGAAAGTTTGTGTGAAGATATTAATTGTCAATATGATAGTAATTTGAGAAGAGTATGTGAAATTTTCCCTGATAGTTATTATGAGCTATTTTATCATTTCAACAAATGTTTAAAAATAGTACATCTTCATCAATTTTGTTACGGTGAACTTTCGTATATAAAGGTTTACTGTAACACATTTTAGGATTTTTTTTTTTTTTTTTTTGTTCTTTCCTCTCCCTTCTTTTTCTTCTCTCTCTTCATTTTCTGCTCCTTTCCCTCAACTTTCACAATAAATCTATACTTAAAAAAAAAATGATATAAATAATCAATTAGAATTTTTTTTTTTTTTTTGAAATACTAATAACGAAAAACTAAAATAACCGGTTCGGTCATCTCTAGTCTACCCAATGGACCATAGATTGGGCTCAAATTTGGTCCGTAGCATGTGTTTTTGAAAAATGTGAAATTTTGAGGAACTTTTTTTCTTCCCAAATTGAAATGAAACTTCCAGGCCTTACTTCAAGCATAATTCCAGGTCCAGCCACCAATTTAATTGTTTTCATGCTTTTTGACTGCTAAGGTCTTTTCCAATGTCACATTTTTCCCCGTTAAGGCGTTAACAAGAACGAAGCTTGACTTGCTTTATTGACGGGCAATCACGCGTCAATGGATCCGAATTAATGTTAATTTGTGTATTGGTATATATCTTCGGAGATCTTCATTTGGCATACTGATCCTAATTAACCTATCAAATTTTCTCAAACCCCATAGCTGCAAATTAAGAGCATGGCGTTGGTCACTATAGCGGGATTGCCTTGCTTCAACCTCTGCATGACGACCCTTTTGGTCTTCTCCTTGATGATCACTTTTCTTAGCCAGACCGGAACTGAAGCTGTTGCAACTTACCTTTACCATTCCTGCCAAAGCGCGGCCAATTTCACCGCCAACAGTACCTATGAATCCAACCTCAATCACCTCCTCGCTTTCCTCTCCTCCAACGCCACCCGAGCCACGGGATTCTACAACACCACCGCCTCTTCGCCGAACTCTGTCGACACGGTCTATGGCCTCTTCCTCTGCCGCGGCGACGTCTCCACCGACGTATGCCAAGACTGCGTTTCCAGCGCAACTAAAGACGTAGTTGAACGCTGCTCCAAGGCAAAAGATGCCGTGGCTTGGTACGAATACTGCATGTTACGCTACGCAAAACAATACTTCTTCTCCAGCATGGTCACCGACCCTGGCATTTACATGTGGAACACGGTTAATATATCGGAGCCAAGCCGGTTTGACCAGCTGGTGAGGACAACGATGAACGACATGGCAAGCGGGATTTCAAAAGTTGGGTCTGCTAGCAAAAAGTTTGGAACGAAAGAAGCGAATTTCACAGCGTTGCAAACGCTGTACACCCTCGGCCAGTGCACGCCGGACCTGTTGGGTTCCGATTGTAATAGCTGTCTCCAGAGAGCGATAGCGAGTCTGCCGGGTTGTTGTGGGGGAAAGCAAGGGGGCAGAGTTCTGTTTCCTAGTTGTAACGTCAGGTTTGAAGTGTACCCGTTTTACCAGTCATCAAACACATCGGCGCCAACGCCTTCTACTCCACCAGTACTTGTTCCTCCACCTCCTGGATCAGAAACAACATCCAAAGGTAGAGTTTTTTCCCATCTCTTTTTCTCTTTGATGACTGCTACATTAAAAATTAAATTGAAAAAAGTAATAAATGAAAGTAAATGTAACATCCGATGCCATTTTTAACGTTGGGGACAATGGGGAGTGAGCTTTTAAATTTAGTGACTTTCATGGGATTTTCTTTTTTTTTTTTCAAAAGATTTTGGCTTATGTGATAAATCATCGATTAACTAAAAAATTCAAGCGGATAAAAAAAGATAAATTTAATTATTTAATAATCCATTAACATTTTGAAAGTATGAATGCTCTTTGATCTTAATTATGAACGAATGAATTTTTTTTTTTGATGATCTGTGTGCTTTCTGAGAAGAAAAAGAGAATTTGTGGTGGGGGGAGGGGAAGTATCACTTTATCCGAGCCATTCACATTTTAGAAGATTGGGAAAATTAGGTACAATCAAGTAACGGTCACGACCAACTGACCAAGTGGGTTACGCCTTTACTACTTTGTTAATTATTGAAAGTCAGTCAGCTTTATAGAAACTAATAATAATATTAAAAAAGATGAAGGAAAAGAGAGAAAATATAGAGAGTATATATGTTTCAGTATTGTTTATATATACACGTTTTTTGATAATATGATATATATATATATATATATATTTATTATTTTTTATGAAAAGCCTTGATAATATGATTTGAGTACACATGCTTATATATAGAGCTTTACAAATGTTTAAATAATTTAAAATAAAAATCAAATCTCTTAATTTCAGATAATCAAATCATCTAAATCTTTTAATTTATGGGATACAAATCAACAGTTATCTCAAAGGATTTTTATCCTTTAAATATTTTGACATAGGTGACTGTTTGGCTGACATCACTACTTTGGCCGAAATTTGAACATCAGCTTCTTTTGGCCGGAGCAGGGCCAACTATTGGCCTGAAATGGGCTCCATTGCCCACACATATACTTCTTGGGCCTTTTATTTTTTTTATTTTATTTTTCCTCCTTGAAACACCAATTTTTGTTTTTCTTCTTTTTTTCATGCATTGCTTCGCCACACAAACAACTAATAATAATATAGAGAGATAAAAGAAAAAGAGAAAACACAGAGATTAAGGTGGTTCGGCCTGTAACCTACATTCACACATTAAAGCCTTATAGGCTACATCTTTCATTGATAATACGATTTGAGTACAATGCTCTATTTATAGAGCTTTACAAATATTTAAATAATTTCAAATACAAATCAAAACCCTTAATTTCAGGTAATTAATAGACTAATTTAACAAGCTTAAGAGTCCGAAATACATTCAGAATATCAATAGACTAATTAAGAAATTAGCCATCACAAGCAGTATGTTGATTATTTCCCTGTCTGCATCAAAGAATATGGTTCTAGACCGGCCACCATATCTAAATGAATGGAGCTAAAATTAGCCATTTAATTTTAATGAAGTTCTTTGTATATATCATACCAAATATATATGTTGCTCTGTTCATTGCCCGTAGCTACTTGTAGTTTCAACTTTAGAATATAGGTTAATCTTGTCACAACTAATTAATCAAGACTGTCTATCTAGTACTGTATAGTTTTCCAACCAACACTTTTGGTATATTTAATTAGAAGTACCTCTAATTATAAATCATTCTGCACTTTAGCTTAACTATCAATCCAAGTGACTGTTGTTTATGCAGGAAAAGATCAAATCTTAACGGTGATAATTATTGCCATTGTCGTTTCGATTTCTCTCTTGATTCTACTATTTGTTGCCTGCTACTGCTTTCTTATTAGTAGGAGAGCAAGAAAGAAGTACGATGCTATACAGGAAGAAAATGGTAAACGATAGATAATTTGATTTGTGCATTCTTATTGTTCTTAATGTTACACTTGAAGTTACTTACATTTAGCGTTTTGTTGTGCAGGTGCTAATGATATTACAACTGTAGAGTCCTTGCAATTTCATCTTGCTACAATTGAAATTGCCACCAACAAGTTTTCAGATGATAATAAGCTTGGTGAAGGCGGATTCGGTGCGGTTTATAAGGTACAAGATTCGTTTTCATTATTTGTTTAGCTTTTTGTTTCTGTTTTTGTGAGGGATTTTACTCTGTTAGATAAATGGTTTATTGAACACGCAACTAGATATATAGTTTGATAGGTTATGAGGGAATTTAGACATTTTCAAACACAAAATTTGGGATTAATTCTGCTTACTTTTTATTAATCTCTCACGCATATAAATAAGAGAATTAAGAAAACATAGAATAAGAGATGAACTTCTATCTCTACCCTAAAATATAAACTCTTAATACAAATAAACTACTTGAAGATAACTTCAACTCTAACTTGGAGAAACCTACTAGGAAATAACTTCTACACCATAGTGCTACAAATAATTAAAAGACTTTGACTTAGATAAATAACTATAATTATCTTTATTTAATTAAACTACGATTACTCTAAAATAAACTAATACAAGTTATGCCAACGTCTTCTACATGTTGTAGAATTTTACTTTCATAACATACTCATTTAAGTACACATGATCAATATAATTTTATGCAACAAAATTTGACATTGCTGAAGCTTTTGATGTTTGGATTATATGAACTGTAAATGGAAAACTGTTCTAATGACTAGTTAAAGTACATTTTCAGGGTATACTTCCTAATGGACAAGAAATAGCTGTGAAGAGGCTGTCGAGAACTTCTGGACAAGGAAAAGAAGAATTTAAAACTGAAGTTATATTATTAGCCAAGCTTCAACACAGAAATCTTGTAAGGCTATTGGGATTTTGCTTGCAAGGAGAAGAAAAGATTCTTGTCTACGAATTTGTGCCCAACAAAAGTCTTGACTACTTTTTATATGGTTTGTCCCTTACGAACACACGTTTAATTTTTTTGCCTGTGATATGAATTGTGACGCTTTAATTTTCACTAGTGTCTGGGTGAAAGACAATTCAAGTACTCGGAATTTATCCATATGTTAATCACTGAATTTATTCTCAATATTCAAAAAGGGGGAAAAAAAATTACTTCAAAGAAGATCAAGTACATTTAAGAAAGGTTCATCTTACAGTTTGTTTTTTGTTTCCCTAAGCAAATAGGAGGCCATTTGCTTAACTATTAGCAAATTCATTGAGTCTTGTTGAACTAACAAGACATAACTATATTAAACTGTTTTTCTATATTAGTATTTAGTTCATTTGATTTTTTTTTTCAATTAAATGAATAAGTTAAATATTTATCTGACTTGAGCTGATTATTCTAACCCGAGTATTGAGTTTTGATGAATGTACAGAACCTGCAAATCAAGGACGACTTGATTGGTCAAGCCGTTATAAGATTATTGGAGGGATCGCTCGAGGGCTTCTTTATCTTCATGAAGATTCTCGACTTAGAATTATACATCATGATCTTAAAGCCAGTAACATTTTGTTAGATATAGATATATATGAATGCAAAAATTTCAGATTTTGGAATGACAAAGATTTTTGGAGTTGATCAAACTCAAGGAAACACAAGTAGGGTTGTCGGCACATAGTAAGTTTTTAATGTTTGCCCATTTATGCAACAAAAAAGGTTATTGTAAGAGAAAGACATGGTTTTAGAATCAAGATAGGTTAATTCAAATATATATATATATATATATATATATATATGCTAACAACTTAACTACAGTTAAGGTTAAAAAATGTTTTAGGAGGCTTATAGTCTCTCATTCAAATAGTTTTAGGAGGCTTGCATGAATGTATATGTGGATTAATGTTGTCAATTAAAGATATGTGAATTGCATTGTTTATAAACAAGCGAGCATGTCTTACTTATAATTCATATTGTTGTTTCCATGATGCTGGTTTGTAGTGGTTACATGGCTCCAGAATATGCAATGAATGGACAGTTTTCCGTAAAGTCCGACGTGTACAGTTTTGGTGTCTTAATTCTTGAAATTATAAGTGGCAAGAAAGTCAATTCTTTCTATCAATCAGAGGGTGAAGACAACCTTTTCAGCTATGTGAGTAGTATGAACCAAATATTCTGATATTGTTTTCCTATGTTAATGCAAATTAACATCATTATTTGTGCAAATGTTGCAGGCCTGGAAACACTGGGCGGATGGAACACCCTTACACGTGTTGGATCCAAATTTGGAAAATTCTTCCTCAAGAGATCAAGTCATGAGATGTCTTCATATTGGCGTACTGTCTGTGCAAGACGATCCATCTGATAGACCCACCATGGCATCCATAGTTCTCATGCTTAACAGTCACTCTGCTTCTTTGCCATCACCACTTCGACAACTGTCATATTTCCTTCATAGTCGAACAGAGCAAAAGCCATTAAGCGAGCTGGAATCAGATCAATCTACTACTGGCAAATCAACGCCATTGTCTGTCAATGAAGTATCAATTAGTGAATTATACCCTCTATAGTGTGGGTAGAGGGTAGTAAAGGCTTCCCATTTCTTAAGTCATGGTACTTCAACCGTACATGAATTGTATATTATGAGTAATGAAAGAATTCAGACTTCATGAATCATGAACAGAGTAATAAGCTTGAAATTCATTATGTATAATCGACCAAGCAAGAAAAAATAAACGATCATTAGGTAATTTGAAGAGGTTTTGTGAAATTTTTCTTAATAGTTATTATGAAGTATTTTATCATTTCAACTAATGTTTAAAAATGGTGCATCTCCATCCATTTTGTCACAATAAACTTTTATATCATTTTAGGCTTTTTTTTATTCTTTTCTCTCCCCTCTTTTCCCTTCTCTCTCTTAATTTTCTCCCCTTTTCCCTCAACTTTCAAAATAAATATTTTAAAAAAATTGAGATAAATAATAAATTTCAGTCATCTCTAGTCTACCCAATGGACCTGAATATATTGGGCTCAAATTTGGTCCGTAGCATGTGTTTTTGAAAAATGTGAAACTTTGAGGAAAAAAAAAAAAATTGAAATGAAATTTCCAGGATACTTTTCAAGCATAATTCCAGGTCCAGCCACGAGATTTTTTTTCCTACTTTTGACTGCTAAGGTCTTTTCCACTGTCGCATCTTTCCTCGTTCAAAACAAGGTAGCTCGACTTACTTTATTGACAAGCACGCGTCGATGGATCCGAATTAATGTTAATTTGTGTATGGGTATATATCTTCGGAAATCTTCATTTGCCATATTGATCCTAACCTATCAAATTTTCTCAAACCCCATAGCTGCAAATTAAGAGCATGACGTTGGTCACTATAATGGGATTGCCTTGCTTCAACCTCTGCATGACGATCCCTTTGGTCTTCTCCTTGATGATCGCCTTTCTTAGCCAAACCGGAACTGAAGCTGCTGCAACTTACCTCTACCATGAATGCCCAAACACAACTACTTTCACCGCCAACAGCACCTACAAATCAAACCTCAATCGCCTCCTTGCTTCCCTCACATCCAACGCCACAAGCAGCACAGGGTTTTACAATACCACCGCCTCTTCGCCGAACTCCGTCGACACGGTCTATGGCCTCTTCCTCTGCCGCGGCGACATCTCTGCCAACGAATGCCAAGACTGCGTTTCCAGCGCAACAGAAGACGTAGTTGAACGCTGCCCCAATGCAAAAGACACCGTGGCTTGGTACGAATACTGCATGTTACGCTACGCAAAACAATACTTCTTCTCCAGCATGGTCACCGACCCTGGCATTTACATGTGGAACTCATTTAATATATCGGAGCCAAGCCGGTTTGACGAGCTGGTGAGGACAACGATGAACGACGTGGCAAGCGAGATTTCAAAAGTTGGGTCCGTTGCCAAAAAGTATGGAACGAAAGAAGCGAATTTCACAACGTTGCAAACACTGCACACCCTTGGCCAGTGCACGCCGGACCTTTCGGGATCCGATTGTAATGGCTGTCTCCAGAGAGCGATAGCGAGTCTGCCCGGTTGTTGTGGGGGAAAGCAAGGAGGCAGAGTTCTGTTTCCTAGTTGTAATGTCAGGTTTGAAGTGTACCCGTTTTACCGATCATTGAACACATCGACGCCAACACCTTCTACTCCATCACTTGTTCCTCCACCTCCTGGATCGGTAACTCCCAAAGGTAGAGTTTTTTCCTTCTCTTTTATCTTTTATGAGTGCTACATACTCCAAAGTTCACATAGACAAGTTACATACGCATCTTAGATATATTTTTCTGCATCATTTTCCTAAATTAATCATTAGATTCGTAAGATTCACGTGTAGATCTTTGTAGGTCTTACAAATTTAAAAGTTAATTTAAAAAAATGATGTACAAAAGATATATAAGAGATGTGCAAAAATCATTTCTTAGTTTACATTATGTGACGTGGCTGTACTTCAAATAAAATAACAAATGAAAATAAATGTAAGATTAACCATAAGGGGGTGGCCTAGTGGTTGAAGCTTGTGGCTTCTAGGGATATCATCTATTGAGGTCTCGAGTTCGAGACTCATCTAGGTGCTACCTTCTCTTTGGGGCCAGTCACCCAAGCATAGCTCGTGTTTAAAAGTTCCATTCCTACAATGACACTAGGGATGGGGTTAGAAGATTAGTCTTCGGATCCTGATTAGGCCTCTATGCTCGAAAGCCTATCACTATGTGTGGGTCAGGTAGTAGAAGGTATTGCTCGGCCATTAAGGTGAATCAGGATACCCCTGTATAAAAAAAAAAAAAAAAAAAAAAAAAAAAAAAAAAAAATGTAAGATTCGATGTTATTTTCATAACGTTGGGAAGTGAGCTTTTAAGGGTATTGAACTATCGCTTAAGAGTACTGAACTATCACCTTATTTGATTTAAGGATACTGAACTTCAAAGCGTCTTAAAATAAGGAATTCAATTTTCAAAACGTCTAAATTACATGTATTCTGTTAGGATTTGCTTTAAAATTATGTCAAAATTTTAAAAACACTCCTGTATTTATTTTTTATAAAAACAAATTTCAAAGATTCAGGCATGGGTATTTTTGGAAATTCTGTTAAATTTTGACAAACACTTAAATCCTGACAACTTTTTTTTTTTCCTAAAAAAAGGTATTTTGAGAAATTTGACGAAATTTAAAATTCTAACGAAGTACCTATAATTGAGACGTTTGAAAAATTGGATACTCTAGTTTTAGACGTTTTAAAATTCAGTACCTTTAAGTCAAATAGACCTATAGTTCGATATCCTCAAGTGAAGTTATCCCACTTAGTAACTTTTTTTTTTTCAAAAGATTTTGACTTACGTGGTAAATCACTATTTAACTTAAAAGCTTAAGTCGATAAGTAGAAATAAATTTAATTATTTAATCAATACTTTAAAATTACGAAAGTATTATTAAAGTATGAATGCTTTTTTATCTTAATTATGAGGGAATGAATTTTTGATACTCAGTTTTCTGAGAAGAAAAAGAGAATTTGGGGCGGGGGGAAGTATCACTCTATCCTAGGCATTCACATCTTAGAAGATTGGGAAAATTAGGTACTATCACTCATGCCAGGTGGGAAAGGTCACGACCAAGTTGGTTACGACCAAGTGGGTTACGCCTTTTCTACTTCGTTAATTATTGAAAGTCGGTCAGCTTTATAGAAATTAATAATAATATAAAGAAAGACGAAGGAAAGAGAGTAAATAAGAGATTAAAATGTTTCATTTACACGTAAAAATTTTATAGGCTACATCCTTTTTTGATACTATGATTTTGTTTTTTATTTTTTTTTTTGAAAAGCCCTGATAATATGATTCGAGTACAAATGCTTATTTATAGAGCTTTACAAATGTTTAAATAATATAAAATACAAATCAAATTTCTTAATTTCAAATAATCAAATCATCTAAATTTCTTAATTTATGGGATACAAATTAACAGTTATCTCAAAGAATTTTTATCCATTAAGTATTTTGACATCGGCGACTGTTTGGCTGACATCAGTTACTTTGGCCAAAATTTGGACATCGGCTTCTTTAGGCCGGAACGGGCCAACTATTGGCCTGAAATGGGCTCCATGGGTCACATACGCTTCTTGGGCCTTTCTTTTTTCCCTGCTTGAAACACTAACATTTTTTTTTCATGCCTTATTTGGCCACACAAACAACTAATAATAATATAGAGAGATAAAAGAAATAGAAAAAACATAGAGATTAAGGTGGTTCGGCCTGTAAGCTACGTCTACCCATTAAAGTCTTGTATGCTACATCTTTCATTGATAATACGATTTGAGTACAATGCTCTATTTATAAAGCTTTACAAATATTTGAATAATTTCAAATACAAATCAAATCCCTTATTTCCGATAATTAATTAACTAATTTAACTAGCTTAAGAGTCCAAAATACATACAGAATATCAATCTACTCATTAAGAAATTAGCCATCACAAGTAGCAGGTCGATTATTTCCTTGTCTGCATCGAAGAATATGGTTCTAGACTGGCCACCATATCTAAATGAATAGAGCTAAAATTAGCCATTTAATTTTAATGAAGTTCTTTGTATATATCATACCAAATATATATGTTGCTCTGTTCATTGCCCGTAGCTACTTTTAGTTTCAACTTTAGAATATAGGTTAAGCTTTTGTCATAACTAATTAACCAAGATTGTCTATCTAGTACTGTATAGTATTCTAACTAACACTTTCGGTATATTTAATTAGAAGTACCTCTAGTTATAAATCATTCTGCACTTTAGCTTAATTATCAATCCAAGTGACTTGTTTATGCAGGAAAAGATCAAATCTCAACGGTGACAATTATTGCCATTGTCATTCCGATTTCTCTCTTGATTCTGCTATTCGTTGCCGGCTACTGCTTTCTTATTAGTAGGAGAGCAAGAAAGAAGTACGATGCTATACAGGAAGAAAATGGTAAACGAAAGATAAGTTGATTTGTGCATTCCTGTTGTTCTTAATGTTAGACTTGAAGTTACTCACATTTAGCGTTTTGTTGTGCAGGTGCTAATGATATTACAACTGTAGAGTCCTTGCAATTTGATCTTGCTACAATTGAAATTGCCACCAACAAGTTTTCAGATGATAATAAACTTGGTGAAGGCGGATTTGGTGCGGTTTATAAGGTACAAGATTCGTTTTCATTGTTTGTTTAGCTTCTTTTTGTAAGGATTCTACTCATTTAAGTACACATGATCATGATCAATATAATTGTATGCATCAAAATCTGACATTGCTGAAGCTTTTGTTGTTTGGATTATATGAACTGTAAATGGTAAATTGTTGTAATGACTAGTTAAAGTACATTTTCAGGGTATACTTCCTAATGGACAAGAAATAGCTGTGAAGAGGCTATCGAAAAGTTCTGGACAAGGAAAAAAAGAATTTAAAACTGAGATTATATTAGTAGCCAAGCTTCAACATAGAAATCTTGTAAGGCTATTGGGATTTTGCTTGCAAGGAGAGGAAAAGATTCTTGTCTACGAATTTGTGTCCAACAAAAGCCTCGACTACTTTTTATATGGTTTGTCCCTTATCAACATACGTTTAATTTTCTTGCATGTGATATGAATTGTGAGGCTTTAGTTTTCACTAGTGTTTGGGCGAAGGACAATTCAAGTATTCGGAATTTACCCATATGTTAATTATATATGCATAGCTGTGCATACTGAATTTCTTCTCATTATTCAAAAAAAGTAAAACAAAAACAATAAGAAGATTTCACTTCAGAGAAGATCAAATACATTAAAGAAAGGTTCATCTTACAGTTTGTTTTTTGTTTCCAAAAGCAAATAGCTATTAGCAAATTAATTGAGTACGTGTTGTTGAACTAACAAGACATAACTATATTAAAATGTTTTTCTATATTAGTATTTAGTTCATTTGATTTTTTTTTTCAATTAAATGAATAAGTTAAATATTTATCTGACTTGAGTTGATTATTCTAACCCGAGTATTGAGTTTTGATGAATGTACAGATCCTGCAAGTCAAAAACGACTTGATTGGTCAAGCCGTTATAATATTATTGGAGGGATCGCTCGAGGGCTTCTCTATCTTCACGAAGATTCTCGACTTAGAATTATACATCGTGATCTTAAAGCCAGTAATGTTTTGTTAGATGGAAACATGAATGCAAAAATTTCAGATTTTGGGATGGCAAAGATTTTTGGAGTTGATCAAACTCAAGGAAACACAAATAGGGTTGTCGGCACATAGTAAGTTTTTAATGTTTGCCCATTTATGCAACAAAAAAGGTTATTGTAAGAGAAAGACATGGTTTTAGAATCAAGATATAGGTTACTTCAATTTTTCTTTCTGTACTAACAAATTAATTACTGTTAAGGTAAAAAAAATGTTTTAGGAGGCTCATATAATTTCATTCTAATAGTTTTGGGAGGCTTGCATGAATGTAGATGGGGATTAATGTTGTCAATCAAAGATGTTATGTGCATTGCATTGTTTATAGACAAGTGAGCATGTCTTACTTATAATTAATATTGTTATTTCCATGATGCTGGTTTGTAGTGGTTACATGGCTCCAGAATATGCTATGCATGGACAATTTTCCGTGAAGTCCGACGTATACAGTTTTGGTGTCCTAATTCTTGAAATTATAAGTGGCAAGAAAGTTAGTTCTTTCTGTCAATCAGATGGTGAAGACGACCTTTTCAGCTATGTGAGTAGTATGAACCAAATATTCTGATTTTGTTTTCTTATGTTAATGCATGAAAATTAACATCATTACTTGTGCAATTGGTGCAGGCCTGGAAACACTGGACGAATGGAACGCCGTTGAAAGTATTGGATCCAAATTTGGAAAATTCTTACTCAAGAGATCAAGTCGTCAGATGTCTCCATGTTGGCGTACTGTCTGTGCAGGATGATCCAACTGACAGACCCACCATGGCATCCATAGTTCTCATGCTTAACAGTCACTCTGCTTCTTTGCCATCACCTCTTCGACAACCATCATATTTCCTTCATAGTCGAACAGAGGAAAAGCCATTAAGCGAGCTGGAATCAGATCAATCTACTACAAGCAAATCAACACCTTTGTCTGTCAATGAAGCATCGATTAGTGAATTATACCCTCGATAGTGTGGGTAGAGGTTAGTAAGGGCTTCCCATTTCTTAAGTCCTGGTACTTCAACCGTAAATGAGTTGTATGTTATGAGTATTGAAAGAATTCAGACTTCATGAATCATGAACGAAGTAATAAGCTTGAAATTCGATATGTGTAATTGACCAAACAAGAAAAAATAAATGATCATTAGGTTTGAAGTTTGCCTGTTTTACCAATCATTGGCAGGACCTGTTCCTCCCCCTCCTAGATCATCTGTTCCTCCACCTCGATTAGTGTAGCAATTAGCAATTAATTTCTTTTTGGGATGTGTTAGTTGCACATCATAAATGTACATAACATTTGTACAACAAGACACATTGGTGGGACGTTTCTCACATGCACGTCTCCCACCAATGTGTCATGTTGTGCACATTTATGTTATGCAAAAATCATTTTTCTTTCTTATTTAGTTGGTGGATCGTTCGTTAATGAAACATAACAAAAACATTCAGGCGGACTGGGTGAAGGTGGGAGAGCCAAGAATGTCGAAGTTGTGTGTGAAGCCCAAAGATAATAATTGACTTTGTTTGGTAACTCATTTCTCCACTGAATAAGATCATTTCTATTTCATTTAATGAAATTTCAGTATTTGAGGTCGGTGCATCTAACACGAGTAATTCTACATGTACATTAAGTATTCATTAAATGTCCATAAAAAAATGAGGTGGCTTTTAAAATCATGATTGGGTACGTGATTGATCAAATGATGATTTTGATCAAAATGTGATTTTAAAAGCCACATGTAGAATTATTCATCTAACAGTGTATATGAAGTCAAAGTTGAAAAGTCTTTTAAAAATTTAAGAATGTAAAATTATGTACACCATTAAATACATTAACTTTAAGCCTAACCATAAAATGAATAGTAGACATTTTACATAATATAGGAATTCACAAAATGAAAGAACAAAATAGTGCAATCACATCATTACAATAACTTATTTTCAATATTTACAAAAATGATATATAACCTGTATTAAAATGCTACATAAAATTTATCAAGTCTATAAAACATGAACATTTTTTTTTTATTGCCAAATTTAAATTGTAGGAAAAAAAATTAAACCACATATGATAATAAATTCAATTTATGAATTACAATATTGATGTGGCCGCAAGAAGTATATATTAGGAACATACCTCTATGTGTATTGCAATTTATTTATAAAAGGAAGTAAAAGTAATGCTACAAAACAAATTGAGGGAACTTACTTTCATTTGAAGAAGGAGAATGGGATTAGCTTTACGTGTCTTGCAAACAATTTTGAGAGAGAATTTGAGAGATCACCTATATTCAATACTTTAAAACATTAATTCAAAAGTCATTGTACATAATATGGTGATTTGACCAAAAATGAAGATTACGAGAAGGTCAAAATAGCACTTCAGTGAAAATTTAAAAATGAAGGCCACAAATCAAAGTAATAGAACTTAAACTAAAAATATATAGCATTTTTTGCTATTTATTTCCAGGAAGATAAATTTTGCAAACATATTAAAGAAACCATTTATTGTAATTCTAAAGAACAAAAGATTAAAAATAGTTAAAACCACTTTTTGCATCGGAAGAACATAATGTGAGAATGCAAAAGCACTCATAGAAACTCTTTTCATCAAACGTTTCCTCTGACATTGTTGGAGAGAAGTTCTATGCCTATCAGAATGAAAGCGTTTTCTTTAAAGATACTTGTGTAGGGTCTAATATTTAATTCATATGAAATAGTATTATAATAGAAAAGAACTATCTTTCTTTGTATATTTTTCCTGGTTCCAAAAAAATTCATATATATAAGAAAAAGTCCCGTCAAATAGAATTTTTTATTCTTTTAACCGTTCTTCGCATGTATAATGTAAAAGAAACTATATCTAGAAGAAGAAGAAAAAAATATGAAAAAAAAAAGTGGAAACATATAATAATTGTATTTTTTTTGTATACTTTTTCCGGTTTCAATAAGATTGATAGGTATAGGAAGAAGTACCATCAAAATGAGATTTTTTCTTTCTTTCGACCGTCCTTCACATATATATCATAAAAGAAAATACTTTTAATACAAAAATAAACAATAATATATAAATTAGAACATAGAATAAGGACAAAAAATTAAAACAGATGACAAACGAAAAATAAAAATACTCATATAATATAAAAATAATTGTCTTTTTATTTTTTGTATATTTTCTCTGATTTCAATGAATTCATAGACTCATAGGTATAGGAAGAAGTTATGTCTAGATTTTTTTTTCTTTTCCCAACCATCCTTTGCATATATAATGTTGAAAAAAAAAACTACTTTTCGAACATAAATAAGAATAATATATAAATTAACAGAAAAGAATGACAAAATATGAAAACGAACAACAAACAGAAACAGGAAAAATACTCCTATAATAGGAAAACAAATATATTTTTTTGTGTATAAATTAGAATATAAAATAGTAAAAAAATGAAAACAGACAACCAACAAAAAAACAAAAAATTCTCATATAATAGAAAAAGATTTTTTTTTTTTTTTTCTATGGTTCCAATGAAATTCGTAGGTATAGGGATAAGTTCTTTTAAATATAGATTTTTTTTTTTATTATTTTATTTTTACAATCATCCTTTGCATATATAATGTTTTTTTTAGAATATATATATATACAAACGAATTTTAGAACAGAAATAAAAATAATATATAAATTAGAACCGAAAATAACGACAAAATATGAAAACGAACATAAAACAGAAACTAGAAAATACTCCTATAATAGAAAAAGAACTATATTTTTTGTATATAAATTAGAACATAAAATTAGGTAAAAAAAAAAAAAATGAAAACAGACAACCAACGAAAAACGAAAAATACTCATATAATAGAAAAAGATTTTTTTATTTTTTTATTTTTTATTTTTGGTTCCAATGAAATTTGTAGGTATAGGAATAAGTTCTTTTAAATATAGAATTTTTTTTTTCTGACGATCATCCTTGCATATATAATGTTTTAAAAATAAAAATAAAATAGGAACTAATTTTAGAACAGAAATAAAAACAAAATATAAATTATAACAAAAAATAAAAAGAACAAAAAATGATAACAAAATAACAGGACCATAAAAAATAAAGACAAAAAAAGAGGGGAAAAAAGTGAAATTACTCAAATAATATTTGCTGTATATATTTCTGGTTCCAAGAATCAAAGAAAAAAATATGGAGTGTAAGGGTGCGTAAGTTTGGCTACGTTTTTTGTTACTCTTTCATTTGTTGAGATATATAAAGAGATAGATGCGTTTTGCTTTGCTATGAATTTGAATTTGTACTCGGATATATATATATAGAGTTAGAGAAAAAGACATTCATGGCAAAAACTGTTGGTCATCTATGTAGTTTGGATTTTTATTTTTTATTTTTTTGAGGGAGTGGCAAAAGTGTAAATTTTTTTATATATATGATACAGTTATTTTTTGGCAAAAAACATTAGGAGTGGCAAAATTGTAAATTTGACATATATATATATGATACAGTTATTCTATAGGGAAAAAAACAATGAATAGATATTTAACACAAAAGAAGTACACTTCTCAGTTAAATGAAATGCCATGCCACTTATCTCAATATTATGCTTTTCTCTTTGGGCCCTGATTCATATACAACTACACCATAATTATTGCACAACTTCACAATATGTCCCACCTCAATGTGTCTTAGAATTATGTAATAGTTGAGATAAGATTGTATTTTTAGCATTATCCTCTTTTGAATGATTCTTTCTATTATATATATATATATATATATGACACTAGAGTGTCATTTATAGAACGCGAGCTTGTTTTCAATGGGTTAATGGTCGTCAAATTTAGCACGTCACCCAAAAACAAAAGGCCAAGAAATTAAAAAACAAAACACCAAAAAAAAAAAAGGGGGGCTTTAATTTTTGAACTCGTCAAAACCATTGTTAATACACTGACAAAAAAACCCATCTCAGATTTTGACATAGAGAATCATCATCATCATCAATAATAATAAAAAAATAAAATAAAAATCTCATGCATGCCCATCAGAAAAACAAGAAATTTAAGCTCTACATTAATGCCATAAATTTGAAAGTCATCTTTTTGTTTAGATAAATTAAATAAAAAAAAATAAAAATAAAAACTTCAGTCAATAGTCATGGCAGACATGCACTACGGGAATTCACTAGAGAATCACTCTTCATTTATCTAAAAAATAATCAACTTCAAAATATTCTAACTTTATATCATATCAATAATTTTTATTATTATTTAAATAAAAAAAATTCACTACAATACAAATTTTTTTTTTTCACTTTTTTATATAAATTCTTTATTTTATATCACATCTATCACTTTCAACTTCCACTACCAATTCCCCTCCCTTACCAAACAAGACTACTAGCTAGCGCCTTCTCTTAGCATTCTTCTTCACTAAATCAAGGGAAGAAACTCAAGAATTCACTAGAGACTCACTAGAGCCTTCTCCTATCCGTCTCCTTCACTAAATCAAGGGAAGAAACTCGAAAAATAGCCCTATCTGTATCTATATCTACGCCTTCTCACACTTTTTTCATCAGCTCGGAAAAGATAAAATTAAGGGAAGAAGACTTGTATAAATTATGAGCAAATAAGAAACCGTGAAGAAATTTGCTTACCGTTTGTCTTCCTTGGCTACGCGAGTCCGCTGATCTAGAAGTAAATCTTGGCTTGTGATCGATGTGTATTATATTAAAATATCTTCTGTTAATCCAAGTCAGCCAAGTCTCAGCAACACTCTTCAACTCAAAGACTTGCAAACATTCAACAATTAGCAGATAACGAGAAAAGAGGATATCAAGGGATAACAGAGGATATCAAGGGATAGTTTTGAAATTTCAAGAAGGTCGGCACGTCTGTCCATCCCAATACATTTGTTGAGTACTATATCACACAACAAAGTGTGAAAAAAATGATTTTTTCCTTTCTCTATTTTCTCAAATGGATTTCAAGTGATTTTCTACGGCAAGAATAAAATAAGAATATTTAAATAAAATAGAAAAATATTTAGAGATATGTGTGACGCGCGTTTTTGAATAATAGATAAGTACTGAAACAGAAAAAATGTATTAATAATTAGAATTTAGCTGGCGTTATGTGAATGTTGGTCTGCAACCGCGCCCATATTTTCAAAGGGAAAAATGGTCCACAGCTTTCATAATATCTTCAGATTTTCAAAGTGAAAATGGTCCCGGTAAAAGTGTTAGATGAGCTTAGTTGCTTGTTAATGTAGTTTGAAAAATAAATTAATCGTTCATAAACACAATAATTTATTCGTATATTAAATGATACGTACTCGTATAAACTTGATTTGGATCGGACAAAACTTGTGAGCTCAATTTATATAATTAAGTTCAATTCGACTTGTTCGACTCAAATCATTAGCTCACTCGTGTATATATATATAGTGACGGAGCCAAGATTTTAGGTTAGGGGGGCAAATTTTTTTATTTTTTAATGAATAAAAAAAACACTAAAGTTGAATAAAAATTAATTAAATTTTTTAACTAATGCAATGAATAAACAATTCGTCAAAATTTAAATATTTGTTAAAACATATAAATGTAACTTACAATTTAATTCAGTTGTCCTAAACAAGTTTTCATACCTTGAAATCGTTGCATGATTTTTTCATTGCAGATAGTTTTGAATATATCATTCTCAATGTACGTGACCAGACAATCATTCATCCGTTGATCTTCCATTATGTTACGTAAACGATTTTTAATAATGTTCATTGCTGAAAATGCTCTTTCAACAGTTGCGAGCAAAATCAACCTAAATATAAAAGAATAATTTAGCTCAATTGAATCATTGTTCTCTATAATCTCAGACAACTACAATTATATATTTTATACAATTAAAATATAAAACAAAAACTATATATATTCATAAACAAATAAACAATTAAACATAAAATAATTATAAAAAAAGCAACCTAAATATAAAAGAACAATAAATTGAAAAGAACAATTAGAATATAAAAGCTTAATCTTAATCAATATAAAATTTTATTACATACTTGAAACTGAAAAGTTGAATTTTGTTTAAAAATTAATTTGAACTGCCGAGAAAGATATAAAAATACAAAAAATAACACTGACATCAAGTTTAACCCAAAGGATAAAGTTTGAAGTATAGAATATTATGATGAGATTTGATTGAATATGCAAACAGCACAATCCACACGGCTTAACCACCTTTAAATAACAATAGTTTTTCTTTTTTTAAGCCAAAAAATGTGAAGATCTAATCCGTCATTTAAAAAAAAAAAAAAAAAAAAAAATTGATCTGTTCGAAATTTGCTGACCTCTTCTAAAGCCACACACTACCAGCCTGCCACGCACGTCGCACACGGTCATGACTCACACCAACTCACGTCACACTGATTTGATGACCATTTTTTTTTTTTCATTAAGTTATTGATGACTTAATTGATAGCATAGACTGTGGACTAGAGATGTAGAGGTGATGACTTTTATTGATTACTTGTTAGAGCATTACTAGCAGCTTCCTACAAGGGATCTGTTCCCTAAAATTTAGGGAAAATTTTAAGAAAGTCAAAAAAATCATCCCACAGCAGCTTCCCTACAATTATCTGTTCCCTAGGAGTGCTTCCCAATGCATTGGGAAGCACTGTTCACCTCCCATTCAATTGTTTATTCTAAAAATATAATCTCTCTCTTACTTTATCTCTTTCTTTTCTTACTTTTAATTAAAGTAAAAGTAACAAAATAATATTTTAATGGTATAGGGAAAAATGAAGGGAAGCTGCTGTGGGGTGTTTTTTTGATAGGGAAGCAAAAAGTAGTTTTATTTCCTACATTTAGGAAAAATGAAGGGGAAGAAAAAGGAAGCTGCTAGGAATGCTCTTACAGCCTTACAGTTGTTCTACTTTCATGTATGTAAAGTAGAGTTGTAGTCTTGTAGGCTTATTAATTACTCTTGGCTCTTTTGTGACTTCTAAACTGTGCGTTTCGTAGAGATTAAAACTTAAAAAAGTTGCCTTGTCAACTTGTCTTCTACCTTCTTCCCTTCCGCTTCTTCAACCTCTCAAGTCTCAACTCTGTATTTTTCTTTCTTTCCTTTTCCTACTCATAGAAATGAAAAATATTTGAGTTATGACAAAAAAAAAAAAAAAAACCCGCAGCAAGCGGTCAAGTTTGCCCTTTGATGAAATGCTGAGGGGCCATTTTCAGGGGACGAGCATAATTTTTTTTTTTTTTCAAATCAGGAGTAAAAAAAAAAAATTTAGGAGGTGAGGGCCAGGGAGGCATTTGACCCCTTCGATCCCCCTCTATCCACCCCTAATATATATATATATATAT
Organism: Alnus rubra; assembly: GCA_028654335.1. NCBI lineage: Eukaryota > Viridiplantae > Streptophyta > Magnoliopsida > Fagales > Betulaceae > Alnus > Alnus rubra. Next base: position 104,968 of record JAJPGS010001188.1, read on the forward strand.
AGTAAGTTTTATAAATATAAGATTCTATAATTGTAGTGTATAAATATTAGCATAATAAACATAATATTTGTAATACTACAAACGTTATACTTAGAATGTAAAATATAGATGAAAATTAATATTGTTCTGAATTTTAAAATTAATTTTCTTTTGAAGTAAAAAATATTATAAAATTTTAATCAAACTTGAGCCTCTTGAGCTTGATTGGAGGCTCGGCTTGTTAAACCAGTCGAGTTCAAGCTAAGCTCGAATTTGACTAAGCTCTTAACAAGTAGAATTTAAACAACTTTTTAAAACTCAATTTGAACTCGAGCCGAGTTTAAATTCTTATTTTATATATTCAAATCAAATCTGACAGCCTCAGGCTCAACCTGGCTCAATCTGTACGTATACAGTACTAGGTCCCAGCATAGCAGCCATCTTTTAACTACAGTAGCCCCCGGGCTTTTGGCCGTTCTTATAGGTTGTTCTAATTGTTATAGCAATCAATTAGGTTGTTCTAATTGAATGATTGTCCAGGTAAGAGAAAAGGACATGACAGACACGCTGCTTTCAAAACCATAGAGTATCAAATGTCATATGACCCAACTAATGGGTGATTGGAATATATAAAATTATGACTATTAATTTTTTATATGACTTGTAAATTTAATATGACATTAAAAAAGTTAGAATTTAGCATAAATAAATTCAGATAATAAACGTGTTGACCCGCTTAACCTGTTTACAAAAATATATATATAATAAAATACAAGTTGAAATAGGCCAAACAGGTTCAACATGTCGTTTTTTGATCAAAATAGTTAAACATGATGCGATTAGGTCTATATGGGTCAAGTGAATCATGTTAGAATTGAAAGAATTTATCTCTTTAACTAAACAAATCGTATTCGAGTTAATCCTTAATTAATAGGTTGGCAGGTCATCTTGAACTTGACCCACTAATCTGAATTGCCTACCTTAAGTGAAATAGTGAAAGGATTTACTCATTTATATTTTATTTTATTTTATTGCATATAATGAACCATAAAATGTCAAGTAATTTTAAATGATTTAATAAAATATTTGTGATGATGTTGAAACAAGTGACGGAGAGAAGAATGGTAGTGCCATTTGATGAGTCAACTTTTAATCTATTATATAGCAAAAAAAAAAAAAAAAAAAAACTATTAATCTATTATGCCAGCTTGTAAAATTAATTTTGTTGTTTTTAATAAATTTAACATTTTAATTTCCTCACACAGACTAGCTTGATGAATACTGCGTGATTGCTGATCATTATGGCAGAATATGTTAAACAAGTTATAAATATCATAAATGTGTTTGGTAAAAAGTGTTGAGAGGAGAAAAGGGCAATGGATTGATTGATGTTATGCAAAAGTAAAAATAGTTTTAAAAATTTTATTAGTAAAGAAATTTTTTTGATAGTGTGAAGAAATTGAATTGATTTTTTTTTAAGAAAAAGGAAAAAATTTAAGTACTCCTTTAAAGTTTAAACTACCATTTAATTGTCAATATTTTTTTAAATAAAATGCATTCTGAATTACAAAAAATTGTAAAGTTAATTTGTCTTTTTGCTGACTTTATGGGACATTGCCAATTTTTTAGTAGTTTGAACTTCAGAGGGACATTGCTCTAATTAAAAGTTTGTAAAGATATTAATTGTTAATATGGTGGTAATTTGAAGAGAATATGTGAAATTTTTCTTAATAGTTATTATGAGCTATTTTATCATTTCAACATATGTTTAAAAATAGTACATCTCCATCACTGTTTATATAAAAGTTTACTGTAACACATTTTAGGTTTTTTTCTTTTTTCTTGTTCTTTCCTCTCCCTTCTTTTTCTTCTCTCTCTTCATTTTCTGCACCTTTCCCTCAACTTACACAATAAATCTATATTTAAAAAAAAAAAATTGATATAAATAATCAATTAGAATTTTTTTTTTTTTTTGAAATACTAATAACGAAAAACTAAAATAACCGGTTCGGTCATCTCTAGTCTACCCAATGGACCATAGATTGGGCTCAAATTTGGTCCGTAGCATGTGTTTTTGAAAAATGTGAAATGTTGAGGAACTTTTTTTCTTCCCAAATTGAAATGAAATTTCCAGGCCTTACTTCAAGCATAATTCCAGGTCCAGCCGTGTAGAGATATACTGTCGGTGGCTTCTCCAGGAGAGAGAAGCTCACGATTTTTTTTCCAGTTTTGAGAGGAGTCTTCGCAGTTGTTTTTTGTTGGAGAGGGAGGCTTCACGTCTCCCTCTCCAGGTGGTGGTGGCTCCTAGCTTAGGTCTTTGGAGCGTTTTTTGTTCACCTCGGTTTTTTGTTTCGGTGGGGGTTAATATTTCATCTAGCTTGTGGGCTATGATGGGTTGATGTTTCATCTAGTCTTTGGGCTATGGTGAGTTTTTTTAGCTTTTTTCTTTGGCTCAGGCAAATGGTTCTACGCTCGTGGTTGGGGGAGTGGCTGGATTTGTGTCTCGGAGGAGTGTTGTTTTTTGGCCGGTTTTATTGTTTTTTTTTTTTCAGATGTTTGACACCAGATCTACGCTCGCTCGTTGATTTCCGCTAGACATGCGCCCTTTGGCCGGAATCTCGTTGCCGTCCGCTCCTGCTGCCGGTCGCACAGGTCACGCCGGTCGCCGGAGTTCGGAGCGTGGCCTGCACACACCAGAGGGGTTTATGCTCTTCGGCGCGCGTGACGGTCACGTTTCACCATTTTCTGGTCTTGCACGGTGGGGAGGGGGCTTCCGGCGGTGTTTTTTCGGCTGGGTGGTACTGGGGTCGGCGCGTGGGCCGGTATTGGCGAAATCCGCCTGTCTTTCTGCCGGCTTTGGGTTGTAGCCTCTGTTTTGTGTCTTTTGTTTCAGTCTACCTTTGTAATTTTTGGACATTTTGGGATTTTTTGACAGCTTCTTGCTAGATCTGTCTCTCTTTTATGTGCTATTGTGCTTTATTGTTTAGAGGGACTTCATGTATAATCTTTGTAATGTTTATTTATTATTTGGGTAGATGTTTTTTTGTATATTCTGGATCTTTTCACAGTTTACCTTTAGTAGCTGCTTTTAAGTCGGGTTTTTCTTGACTTAATGGGTGGAGTTTCTTTATCTCTGGTCACTAATGGCCTTGGGCAGTGTTTACCTTCAAGCATGTATGAACTTCTTTTGTCCTGTATTGGCCTTTTGGTCAAATATAATTCCCTCTAGAACTTGTAACGAAGTTCTCTTGTTTCAAAAAAATTCCAGGTCCAGCCACCGCATCTAATTGTTTTCATACTTTTTGACTGCAAAGGTCTTTTCCAATGTCACAGTTTTCACAGTTCAGCCACCAGAACGTAGCTTGACTTGCTTTATTGACGCGCAATCACGCGTCAATGGATCCGAATTAATGTTAATTTGTGTATTGGTATATATCTTCGGAGATCTTCATTTGGCATACTAATCCTAATTAACCTATCAAATTTTCTCAAACCCCATAGCTGCAAATTAAGAGCATGGCGTTGGTCACTATAGCGGGATTGCCTTGCTTCAACCTCTGCATGACGACCCTTTTGGTCTTCTCCTTGATGATCACCTTTCTAAGCCAAACCGGAACTGAAGCTGTTGCAACTTACCTTTACCATTCCTGCTCAAACAGGACCGGATCGTTTGGTAAGTAGTTGTGAAATTAAATATTTATTTAAATAATAAAAAGAAATAATTAATATAATATAAAAGGTAATTGAAAATTTATGAATGGGTTGCTAAACAGCTTCAACAACCACTTTCACCGCCAACAGCACATATGAATCCAACCTCAATCACCTCCTCGCGTCCCTCTCCTCCAACGCCACCCGAGCCACGGGATTCTACAACACCACCGCCTCTTCGCCGAACTCCGTCGACACGGTCTATGGCCTCTTCCTCTGCCGCGGCGACGTCTCCACTGACGCATGTCGAGACTGCGTTTCCGGCGCAACTAAAGACGTAGTTGAACGGTGCTCCAAGGCAAAAGACGCTGTGGCTTGGTACGAATACTGCATGTTACGCTACGCAAAACAATACTTCTTCTCCAGCATGGTCACCGACCCTGGCATTTACATGTGGAACACGGTTAATATATCGGAGCCAAGCCGGTTTGACCAGTTGGTGAGGACAACGATGAACGACATGGCAAGCGGGATTTAAAATTGGTCTGCTGCAAAAAGTTTGGAACAAAGAAGCGAATTTCACAGCGTTGCAAACGCTGTACACCCTCGGCCAGTGCACGCCGGACCTGTCGGGTTCCGATTGTAATGGCTGTCTCCAGAGAGCGATAGCGAGTCTGCCGGGTTGTTGTGGGGGAAAGCAAGGGGGCAGAGTTCTGTTTCCTAGTTGTAACGTCAGGTTTGAAGTGTACCCGTTTTACCAGTCATCAACACATCGGCGCCAACGCCTTCAACTCCACCAGTACTTGTTCCTCCACCTCCTGGATCAGAAACAACATCCAAAGGTAGAGTTTTTTCCCTTCTCTTTTTCTCTTTCATGAGTGCCACATTAAAAATTAAATTGAAAAAAGTAATAAATGAAAGAAAATGTAAGATCCGATGCTATTTTTAACGTTGGGGAAGTGAGCTTTTAAATTTAATTATCGACTTTCATGGGATTTTTTTTTTTTTCAAAAGATTTTGGCTTATGTGATAAATCACCGCTTAACTAAAAAGGTTATAGGATAAAGAGATAAATTTAATTATTTAATAATATATTAACATTACAAAAGTATGAATGCTTTTGATCCGAGCCATTCAAATTTTAGAAGATTGGGAAAATTAGGTACAATCAAGTGGGTTAGGTCACGACCAATTAAGTGGGTTACGCCTATTCTACTTTGTTAATTATTGAAAGTCGGTCAACTTTATAGAAATTAATAATAATATAAAGAAAGAGAAGAAAAGAAAAAAAAACATTGAAATTAAGATGTTTCGGCGACACTTATATTTACATGTTAAATTTTATAAGCTACATTTTTTTTTTTATAATATGATTTTTTTTTTTTAAAAAAAAAAAAGCCTTGATAATATGATTGAGTACAAATGTTTATTTATAGAGCTTTAAAATGTTTAAATAATTTAAAATACAAATCAAATTTCTTAATTTCAATAATCAAATTATCTAAATTTTTAATTTATAGATACAAATTAACAGTTATCTCAAAAGATTTTTATCCTTTAAGTATTTTGACATTGACGACTGTTCGTCGACATCAGCTACTTTGACCGAAATTCGGACATCGGCTTTTTTTTGCCGGAACAGGCCAACTATGGACTGAAATGGGTCCATAGCCCACACATATGCTTCTTGGGCTTTTTTTTTTTTTCTTTTTTTTTCATGCCTTGCTTCACCACACAAACAACTAATTATTATTTTTTTCCTTTTTTTTTCTTCACTCCTTGAAACACAAACTTCTTTCAATCTGTTAAAGATTGTGAATAGCAAACAAATATTCCTCTGTAATGATTAAAGGAAAAGAAAATAATGAGAAGTATGCAAGAGCTTAATTAGCTTAATAGCTTATAAAAAAAAAAAAAAAAAAAAAAAGAGAGAAAAAAAAAAGAGAAAAGGACGGAGAACAAAAGAGATCTAGAGATCTAATGTTAGGGAGCAATGTTCTTTCCCCATGCCACTGGCATGTTCATTTTTTTAAAGAAAAAAAAATAACAAACAAAATATTAAAGGAAATCAATAAAAGAAACAATGGGGTTTTCATGACTGATTGAAATCAATCCGAAACATAATACAAGTAAAAAAAAAATTAAAAATTGCATTTCAAGATCGAACAACTAGCATTAGCATATAGATTTGATACCATATAGAAACTAATAATAATATAGAGAGATAAAGAAAGAGAAAAAACACAGAGATTAAAGTGGTTCGGCCTGTAACCTACATCCACATTAAGCTTAGCTACATCTTTCATTGATAATACGATTCGAGTACAATGCTCTATTTTTAGAGCTTCAAAATGTTTGAATAATTTCAAATACAAATCAAATCCCTTTGTTTTAGATAATTAATCGACTAATTTAACAAGCTTAGGAGTCCAAAATACATACGAATATCAATCGACTAATTAAGAAATTAGCCATCACAAGCTTAGGATGTCGATTATTTCCCTGTCTGCATCAAAGAATATGGTCTAGACCGGCCACCATATCTAAATGAATGGAGCTAAAATTAGCCATTTAATTTTAATGAAGTTCTTTGTATATATCATTCCAAATATATATGTTGCTCTGTTCATTGCCCGTAGCTACTTTGAGTTTCGACTTTAGAATATATGTTAAGCTTTTGTCACAACTAATTAATCAAGACTCTATCTAGTGCTGTATAGTATTCTAACTAACACTTTTGGTATATTTAATTAGAAGTACCTCGAATTGTAAATCATTCTGCACTTTAGCTTAATTATCAATCCAAGTGACTGTTGTTTATGCAGGAAAAGATCAAGTCTCAGCGGTGATAATTATTGCCATTGTCGTTCCGATTTCTCTCTTGATTCTGCTATTTGTTGCGGCTACTGCTTTCTTATTAGTAGGAGAGCAAGAAAAAAGTACGATGCTATACAGGAAGAAAATGGTAAAGGATAGATAATTTGATTTGTGCATTCTTGTAGTTCTTAATGTTACACTTGAAGTTACTTACATTTATCGTTTTGTTGTGCAGCTGCTAATGATATTACAACTGTAGAGTCCTTGCAATTTGATCTTGCTACAATTGAAATTGCCACCAATAAGTTTTCAGATGATAATAAGCTTGGTGAAGGCGGATTCGGTGCGGTTTATAAGGTACAAGATTCGTTTTTTTTTGTTTAGCTTTTGTTTTGTTTTTGTGAGGGATTTACTTGATAGAAAAATGGTTTATTGAAACGTAAGGGATAGTTTGATAGTTCTGAGAGAACCTAGACATTTTCAAACACAAAGTTAATTTGCTTACTTTTTATTAATCACTCACGCATATAAATAAGAGAATTATGAAAACATAAAATAGGAGATGAATCCTACTCTACCCTAAGATATAAACTCTAATACAAATAAACTACTTGGAGATAACTCCAACTCTAACTTGGAAAACCTACTACGAAATAACTTCTGTACCATAATGCTACAAATAATTAAAAGACTTGACTCAGATAGATAACTATAATTATCTTATTTAATTAAACTACGATTACTCTAAGATAAACTAATGCAAGTTATGTCAACGTCTTCTAAATGTTGTAGAATTTTACTTTCATAACATACTCATTTAAGTACACATGATCAATATAATTTTATGCATCAAAATTTGACATTGCTGAAGCTTTTGATATTTAGATTATATGAACTGTAAATGGAAAACTGTTCTAATGACTAGTTAAAGTAATTTTCAGGGTATACTTCCTAATAGACAAGAAATAGCTGTGAAGAGGCTGTCGAGAACTTCTGGACAAGGAAAAGAAGAATTTAAAATGAGGTTATATTATTAGCCAAGCTTCAACACAGAAATCTTGTAAGGCTATTGGGATTTTGTTTCAAGGAGAAGAAAAGATTCTTGTCTACGAATTTGTGTCCAACAAAAGCCTTGACTACTTTTTATATGGTTTGTCCCTTATGAACAACGTTTAATTTTCTTGCATGTGATATGAATTGTGAGGCTTTAATTTTCACTAGTGTCTGGGTGAAGGAAAATTCAAGTACTCGGATTTACCCATATGTTAATCACTGAATTTCTTCTCAATATTCAAAAAGGGGAAAAAAAATTACTTCAAAGAAGATCAAATACATTTAAGAAAGGTTCATCTTACAGTTTGTTTTTTGTTTCCCTAAGCAAATAGGAGGCCATTTGCTTAACTATTAGCAAATTCATTGAGTCTTGTTGAACTAACAAGATATAACTATATTAAACTGTTTTTCTATATTAGTATTTAGTTCATTTGATTTTTTTTTTTCAATTAAATGAATAAGTTAATATTTATCTTACTTGAGTTGATTATTCTAACCCGAGTATTGAGTTTTGAGGAATGTACAGAACCTGCAAATCAAGGACGACTTGATTGGTCAGCCGTTATAAGATTATTGGAGGGATCGCTCGAGGGCTTCTTTATCTTCACGAAGATTCTCGACTTAGAATTATACATCGTGATCTTAAAGCCAGTAACATTTTGTTAGATGAGATATGAATGCAAAAATTTCAGATTTTGGAATGGCAAAGATTTTTGGAGTTGATCAAACTCAAGGAAACACAAGTAGGGTGTCGGCACATAGTAAGTTTTTAATGTTTGCCCATTTATGCAACAAAAAAGGTTATTGTAAGAGAAAGACATGGTTTTAGAATCAAGATAGGTTAATTCAAATATATATATATACACACTAACAAGTTAACTGGAGTTAAGGTAAAAAAAAAGTTTTAGGAGGCTTTCATGAATGTATGTGTGGATTAATGTTGTCAATCAAAGATGTTATGTGCATTGCATTGTTTATAAACAATGAGCATGTCTTACTTATAATTAATATTGTTGTTTCCATATGCTGGTTTGTAGTGGTTACATGGCTCCAGAATATGCTATGAATGGACAGTTTTTCGTAAAGTCTGACGTGTACAGTTTTGGTGTCTTAATTCTTGAAATTATAAGTGGCAAGAAAGTCAATTCTTTTTATCAATCAGAGGGTGAAGACAACCTTTTCAGCTATGTGAGTAGTATGAACCAAATATTCTGATTTTGTTTTCCTATGTTAATGCAAATTAACATCATTGCTTGTGCAAATGTGCAGGCCTGGAAACACTGGGCGGATGGAACACCCTTAACGTGTTGGATCCAAATTTGGAAAATTCTTCCTCAAGAGATCAAGTCATGAGATGTCTTCATATTGGCGTACTGTCTATGCAGGACGATCCAGCTGACAGACCCACCATGGCATCCATAGTTCTCATGCTTAACAGTCACTCTACTTCTTTGCCATCACCTCTTCGACAACCGTCATATTTTCTTCATAGTCTAACAGAGGAAAGCCATTAAGCGAGCTAGAATCAGATCAATCTACTACAGGCAAATCAACGCCATTGTCTGTCAATGAAGCATCGATTAGTGAATTATACCCTCGATAGTGTGGGTAGAGGTAGTAAGGGTTTCCCATTTCTTAAGTCATGGTACTTCCACCGTACGTGAGTTGTATGTTATGAGTATTGAAAGAATTCAAACTTCTTGAATCATGAACAGAGTAATAAGCTTGGAATTCGGTATGTATAATTGACCAAACAAGAAAAAACAAATGATCATTAGGTTTGAAGTTTACCCGTTTTACCGGTCATTGGCAGGACCTGTTCCTCCACCTCCTGGACATCTGTTCCTCCACCTCGATTAGTGTAGTAATTAGCAATTAATTTCTTATTGGGATGTGTTAGTTGCACACTATAAAGATGCACAACAAGACACATTAGTGGGACTCATGCATGTGAGTTGTGCATGCATAACTCCCACCAATATGTCATGTTATGCACCTTTATGTTGTGTAAAAATCATTTTTCTTTCTTATTTAGTAGGTGGATCACTCGTTAACGAAACATACAAAAACATTCAAGCGAGCTAGGTGAAGGTGGGACATCCAAGAATGTTGAAGTTGTGGGTGAAGCCCAAAGATAATAATTGGCTCTGTTTGGTAACTCATTTTTCCACAGAATAAGATCATTTCTATTTCATTTAATGAAAGTTTAGTATTTGAGGTTGGTGCATTTAATATGAGTAATTCTACATGTAATTAAGTGTCATAAAAAAATGAGGTGGTTTTTAAAATCACCATTCGACGTGTGATTATTCAAATGATGATTTTAATCAAACGGTAATTTTAAAAGCACCTCATTTTTTAATAGACACTTGATGGACACTTAATGTATATGTAAAATTACTCATCTAACAATGTATATGAAGTCAAAGTTGAAAAGTCTTTTAAAAATTTAACTATGTAAAATTATATACACTATTAAATACATTAACTTTAATCTTGACTATAAAATGAATAGTATCAATTTCATTTGAAATTATTCCACCCCACTTTTCTAAAAAAAAATTAAAAATTAAAAAAATACATATATATATTTCTACTTTTTCACTTTTTATATCACATCAATAATTTTTTTTTACTTTTTAAACAAAAAATTCATTACAAAACAAAAATTTCATTTTTCCTTAAAAAAAAAATATATATATATATATATATATATTTTAAACTTTATATACATCAATCACTTCTTACTACTACTAAAAAACAAATTCACCCAAAAAAATCTTTGTCAAACCACAATTGCAAAACAAGACCAAAACAGAAATGCATGGTAGCGGGCCAAAAGTCCAACTTTGCAAGGGTTTTTGAATTTTTGAAAACAATTCCAAGTTAGAGTGGGCTTCGAAATTAGGCCTTTAAACTCTCTACTATCCAATCTAGCGAAGTCCCAAGGCCCAAGGGGCCTAGCAAGATGTGGAAACGAGAAATTCTTCAATAAATTTACGGTTAGTTCACATTGTTGGCATAATGTTAACAAACCATCTGCAACCTACGATTGTGAATAATATTAGATAAAATATACTTTCTTGGGTAATATGTAATTTCTTTTTTTTTTGAAAATGAGGTAATATGTAATTTCTCTTATTATATATTAGCCCTGTAAATCAAAATCAACTATTATTATATCGATGTGGATTGAGTGCAACTTCACGTACATGTTGACAATTCCTACTAAATCTGACCAGACAATATAAGTGAAATGTTATTTAAATAAAAAAAAGGAAAAAGAGTGGTATTACCGTATTAGGATTATTATAATTTTTACTATAAAAATATTTATATAATCAGTAAAATAATTAAAAAATTGATTTATTATATACTCTTAATTATTTATCCCTTTATGAACTACCACATAAATGACTTTATAAAAAGAATGGTCAAATCTAAAGCATCTTGCCAAAAAAACCGGAAAAATGATTGCTGGACCAAAAAAAAAATGCTATATATCTCTTATTTCTCTATACTTTTAGGTAATTTTTAAAATTACGATTAAAATCTAATAAAAATTCATATTGAAGCCAATAATAATTTTAAAATCATGAACCAAAATTCCCACGCTTGGGTCACCGGCCTGAATTTCAGGCCCATCGATAGGTAATAGGATAGTGATCTTGACCTTCTTCTCCTATTCATTTACATTTATATATCAAATTTTCCACAACTCTGACCGGAATCTTCTTCCTCTTTTTTCCAATTTCATTTAAATATAATCATCTTGACCAGATTTTGAAGCGTAGAAAGAAATTATTTTACCCCAAAGTGTGTCCAAGCCAAACTAAAAAGTCCTGCTCAGCCCTGCTCACCATGGCAATAAAACCAAAAATCTTGCAAAGTGGAAGTAAGCTAAGAGACTGATTTATCAAAATGGGTTCCTTCCATATTCTCTCCATGACCCTTGTGTTCCTCCTTTCCATGCTTATCTTCCTCAACCTAACCACTCGTGTAGCTGCCCAAAATTACCTCTACCACTCTGTGCAAACACTTCCTTCCCCAAAATAGCATATATAGTTCCAGTATCCACTCCCTCCTCTCTTCCCTCTCCCCCAACGCCAACGCCACCGCCGCAGGCAGCATCGGATTCTACAACACCACCGTCGGCCAAACCACCACCAACCCCGTCTACGGTCTCTTCCTCTGCCGTGGAGATGTCACTGCTGACGTGTGTCGAGATGCGTGGCCAACGCAACCCAAGAGCTCGCCACTATGTGTTCAAGGGAAAAGGTTGCCGTTATCTGGTATGACGAGTGCATGGTACGCTACTCCAACGAGTCTATCTTCTCCACCGTGGCCGTAAGGCCTAGAATTCACTTGTTGAACACACAGAACATCACCGAACAGGACCGGTTTAACCGGCTATTGAACAGGACTATGACCGAACTGGCAAGTCAAGCCTCGACCGGTGCTAAGAAGTTTGGGGTCAAGGAAGTGAAGTTTTCCGATTTTCAAAATCTGTACAACCTTGTACAGTGCACGCCGACCTGTCCAGCACCGACTGCAATAGTTGTCTTCAGGCAGCTATAAATCGTCTTCCTATATGTTGTGGTGGAAAGCAAGGGGGCAGAGCTCTCTTTCCTAGTTGTAATGTTAGGTACGAGTTGTACCTTTTACGATAGTGAATGCACACCACGCCTACACCAGCTCTTCCAACTCCATATTCAGGTTCACTTTCTCGACTTTACTGCTTTTCCGTTTCTGTTTTCATTATTGAGTGAATAGTGATGGTGCTTCAATTTTCAGATCATGCTTTATAAATCGTTGTTAAATTAGAAATAATTGTGTTTTGATTAATATTATAAGGAGAAATAGAGTCCTTTTAGTGTCTTCCCAAATGTCCCATGACTTTTTTTTTTATTAATGATATTTAAAAAGCATGTGAGAATGACATTTTTCTACGACCAAGTTTGCTGGTGATTTTTGTCCACTCTTTATAGGATTGAAAATTAGCAAGGTTCAAATTAGGCAGGCCAGGCCCTTGCCCTCACGAACTATTGCACTCTTTCGCATGTGAATGAAACATGATAATGTTTATGCAGGAAAAAGCAAAATCTCAAAGGTAACAATAATTTCCATTGTTGTTCCAATTGCTGCCTCTGTGTTGCTACTCGTTCTGGCCTACTGTCTCCTGACTAGGAGAGCAAGAAAGAAGTTCAATGATGTAAAGAAGGGAGAAAAATCTAAGAAATCCGATCATATCCAAACTTATCAAGGTATGAAAGTGGATTTCTACTCAAGTCATGTCTCACTCTTCTCTTGACCATTTAAATTCAAATCATATCATTTTACCGTTAACTTACCATGAGTTCACAATTTTCTGTCTGCCACACATGGGCAACATGTGACACATCATGTGCTTGGTGTCAGCGCCATGTCAACTGTATCAAAAATGTGATGAAGAATGAATTGATTGTAAATAAACTCTGATGTCCTCATGTCTGCAAAATTTGCTATTTACAGTGAAATCTCTTACGTTCTTTCTTTTTATTTTCGTTTTGTTTTTTGGATCATAGCAGCAAATGAAATTGCAAAGGAAATAACAAGTGCAGAGTCCTTGCGATTTGATTTTGGAACAATTGAAACGGCCACAAAAAAATTCTCAAAGGACAATAAGCTAGGTGAAGGTGGCTTTGGGGAAGTTTATAAGGTACTTGATGAACATTCATTTCTTGATGTACTCAAAGAAGAATATTGATCGAGCAAATTCACTGCATTTAAACTTGAACAAATTTAGAATTTTGAAAAGCTTTTGGAATTACGATTTTGGGAGCTCTAAAGCTGGCTAATTACATACATTGTCAGGGTACACTTCCTGATGGACAAGAAATAGCTGTGAAGAGGTTATGGAGAAGATCTGGACAAGATGCAGAGCAATTTAAGAATGAGGTTTTAGTGGCAGCTAAACTTCAACACAAAAATTTAGCAAAGTTGATGGGATTCTGCTTGGGAGGAGAAGATAGGATGCTCATCTATGAATTTGTCTCCAATAAAAGCCTTGACAATTTTCTATATGGTCTGTCCATCTGATCATTCCTCAATGGTCTTTTGCATCTACATCTACCTTTTTGAATATTTTCTTTTGATGGATTTTGTAGATCCAAAAAAACAAGCACAATTGGATTGGTCAAGACGTTACAAGATAATAGGGGGGATTGGACGAGGAATTAAATATCTTCATGAAGATTCTCAGCTTAAAATTATACATCGTGACCTAAAAGCTAGCAGTATATTGCTAGATGCGAAAATGAACCCAAAAATTTCGGATTTTGGCATGGCAAGGATTCTTGAAGTTAATCAAAGTCAAGGAGACACAAGTAAAATTGTGGGGACATAGTAAGTTCTAAGCTTTTTTTTTCTTTGTTTTGTATCATCAAAATTACTGAATTTACTCAAGTGTCATATAGAGTGCTGCTAGCAGTATTACGGCTTTTACTGCAAAGTTTTTATTTATTTTGAACAAAATAATGATTAAGCAAAAAATATAACTTCTCAATTTAGTGAATTAGTAGTTGATTTGTTAACTACACATTCTTAATTATTTCAAACTGCCACATCACTTTGTTTGAAAATTGTAGTAAAAATTATATAGAACTTCATGTACAATTTCCTTGTTGCTAAGATTGTTTTGTTTTTCTATTTTTGTGTTGGCTTGCAGTGGTTACATGTCTCCAGAATACGCAATGCACGGAGAATTTTCTGAGAAATCTGATGTGTATAGTTTTGGCGTCTTAGTCTTAGAAATTATCAGTGGCAAGAAGAATAATAACTTTGAATCGGAAGGTGCTGAGGACCTTTTGAGCTATGTGAGTGTAAAGTAGCTGGAGCCCAATTTGTTTCCCTTTCTTAATTAATGCCAATATCATCACCTTTTTTCTTGATAAAATTTGCAGGCATGGATATGTTGGAGGGATGGAAGGCCCTTGGAATTGTTGGATCCAGCTTTGGGAGATTCTTATTCGAGAGAGGAAGTCTTGAGATGCATCCAAATTGGCTTGTTATGTGTTCAAAAAGATGCAGCTGACAGACCAACTATGGCATCAATTCTGCACACGCTCAATAGCTACTCGGTCACTCTAGAATCCCCTGAACAGCCGGCGTTTTTCCTTTTCACTAAAGCAGACCCGAACATGCCTGCAAAGGATATGGCGTCTGGTCAGTCTCTTAGCATGTCAATGCCATGGTCTGTCGATGAAGCATCCGTTCCCAAACCACACCCTCGTTAGTGTAAAGGAAGCCAAGCTGCCTGCCAAGTACTGTGCAAATAATAGTGGTCGGTGGACATTAGATTTTGTACAATAAAAGTAAGAAAACTGACTGCCAGAGTGTAAATATTTATGGCTTGGAAGTTCAAGAAGACATATAGGACTCGGAATCACCTCTATCTTATTTAATAGAAAAAATAAATACCAAACTAGTTCCCTTATATTCCGATCTATATCAAATAGTTTAATGTATTTTCAATTTTAGTAATGCCAAAAACCATATTTTTACCTAATAATTATTTTAAAATACTGACATGACAGTACTTATAACTTACTTTTAATCGTCATTGATTAGAATTGACACATTAGTATTGCAAGACAACTTAAAATATAATTTTTAGCATACTCTTTCAATCCTATCAAATAGTTTCCTACTGGTATTTAAAAAAAAAAGATTAGAAACAAGAAAGAACATGCAACCCAGTGGGGCTGTTTGATTGATATGCGGTATGATTTTTGACCCAAGGGAGGGGATGAATCGACCTCCATGGCATCGGCTCCACCCTCCATGGGGGAGTTGATCTCTCTCTTCGCGAGCATGGCTCCACCATCTCACAAATTTAAAGAGGTGGGTACGTGTCTTTTTTTTATTATTATTACTTTATGAGATATAATTAAAACTTCAGGAATATTTTGTTAAAAAATTGACTGAATATGAAAGGAAATATTTATTTGGTATCAACTCAAAATATAAGGAGTTATTTAATAAATTAAAAATAAAAAGAATTATTTGATTGCAGTAACCAGTCTAGCTAAAGGGTAAAAGTATTGGAAGCTAATTTAATGTTTTCTCATTATATTGTGTTTGGTCATGAATCATGATGCATTCCTTAGCAAGAAGATAATCTAAATAAATAGCTCGTCTTTTCAAAGGAAAAATGGTCCAAAAGCTAATGAATGTCCTCGGATTTTCAATGTGAAAGTAGTCCCCAATATTGCAACTATATTTGAACGAGATTATTAATGCGGAAGAAAAGTCAAATCCAAGATTTAAAGGGCCTTGTTATAATTGGTTGCTTTCTTGTGCCTTGTCCATGTCAGAGAAAATGCTCATAGTTGGTGCTTTTTTATATTATTGTGGGGGAGGGAGGCTGCTGATTTTGTTGTATATATTAGGTAACCATATATTTCATGACTTGAAAACAACTACCACTATATTACATAATTATTATCTTCAAAATTCTTACCTCCTTTTGGAGTTTAATATGAATTATTAATCTAGATCAAATAATGCCTTCCTCAAAGCACTCACTTTTTTCCAATTCCAAATTCTTTTTGGAGCTACATTAGTATATATTTATCAACATATCGATTCAAAGTTTCTTTCTGGTTCCTAGACAATAGAATAACTCTTACTAATCCTACAAATATAGAACCAGATGCAATGGCGGAGTCAAAAATTTAGAAGGATATTCTTCGGTTTCAACCCTTAAAGATTTAAGAGAATGCTCTTCGAGATTTGGAGCTTCATCATTAAAAAATTCAACAATATTAACTTATTTTCTCTTGAATCGATAGTTTTTAATTTCAACATGATTCATGAACTTAAAATTTTAAATTAAATTACAATCCCATAAGAGATCATTAGGGTTAATAAACCAAATGAACAATCATAAAATATAAACAAACATATATATAATAGTCTAAATAGAAATAATCATGGAATAAATCATATATATATAATAATAATAATAAATTAACCATTGGGTCAATCCTTATTAAAAAAAATATATATATTCAAGTGTTAGTTTATGCTATCATGTTATCATTGTAGAATAAAAATATAGTATCTAGCATTACTTCGCAACTTTTCTTTATACTTATATCTCTTGAAATTTTCTATAAACTAATTTTATATTTATCTTATATTATTATCTAAGTAACAAATACTACTTAATGCAACCAAAATAATATAACTCATCATAAAAGAAAATGGTTCATGAGCAGCATAAACTTTCTTAAAAAAATTTCTTTCTTTTTTTATTAAAAATAAATAAAAAATTGACTAGCTAGTATGCAGGGGCCACATTCAAAATTTCCCTTAATTTTTTTTTTAAAAAAATGTTCTGTTGGGGCCACAACTCCCACCAGCCCTAATGTGACTTCAAACTGCCAAGATATTCTTCATTTCAAGTAAAAAGAGATAAATTATTTTTTTGCATTTAATAGTATATATAGTATTACGTCAATTAATTTTTTTTTTAAAATATGATTACATATTCATTATATGGCTGCATATATATATATGGTTAAATCTGTGAGTGAATTGGGCAGGATTTTATTCCATATCTATGACGGTCGAACAAATGTCTCTATCATGCTAGAAAACTGACCATAAAATGCTTCAACCTTATTTTCATTTTTTTTGTTTAAAAGAAAAAAAAAAATTATTTGAGAGAGAGGATTTAAAATGCTTGAACCATATGACCAATTGTCTCAATATCGCTTCTTAAACTGTTTGACCATAAAATGTTCTCTGGAAAATGTTTTCGACATTTTTCGGTATTTGGTGGAGGCGAAAATAATGGTTAATGAAAATTATTTTCAGTTTGACCATAAAATCCTCTTTAATTTTCGAAAAATGATTTACGATTATAAAAATTATAATTGTTTTCTGGATTTAAACTTTTTATTCTTGCACGCACGTCTGTGGGAATCCGCAACGACCGGACATTGGAGTTTGTGGTAGCCCAACTCTACCGCTAACGATCCCAAAATTGTGGTATCCAATTGCTGGAATCCTACAACGTCCCCGGATTTCGTCCTTATTGTTCAGATTTCGACCAAACTAGATCAGATTCCAGCGAAATTGGTCGAAATCTGGCCAAACTGGCCGCCTTCTGGCTAGTTTCGTTAGGATCTGGTCCGCCAGAATTCGGCGACTGAGGCCGGACATTGCCGGATCTTGGCGGCAGTTACCGGATTTCGTTTTACGGCGTTGGCGATTTTTTCGTACGAGTTAAACGCCGAAAAATATTTTTAAAAAATTAATTTCATTAAAAATATTTTACGTTGAAACAAACAAAGCATTAATTACTATTGAAATTGACCAAAACCTAATTTCTTTTTCTTTCTTTTTTTTTATTTTTTTAACACGCACACAGAAATGACAGAATAATCAAGCTTTTTTTTCTTTTTTTTTTTAAAAAAAAGAAGGAATAGTCAAGCCCTTCCTGTCTGTTGCATGTTCAAGGATTGCTGGTTTTTATGGCTTTTTTAGCTTAGATCTACCATTTCTTAGTTTTTAGTGAGCTGCGCTGCTCCCAAGTCAGTTTCTGGCTTTGTGTTTATGGAGTATTTTTAAAAAGTTTTTTTATTCACTATAATTTGGCCCTTTGGAGTTTTCTAATAATGGTGCAACTGCTGTTCTTTTGAACAGCTTTTAACGTTAAAAAAAAATAAATAAATAAAAAATAAAAACACGTGAAGTGGAAGAAAGATTTGTAAGTAATCCTGATGAGTCATGAAAGTTGCAAAAGTGCAAGTAACACGTACAGTGGCTCAGAATAATCACCAACATGGCTTCCTTCAAATTTCCCATATGCCTTGCCACTCTCTCCCTCTAAACCTGCACCTACTTTCGCCGATTACACCTGCTCAAATTCAAGTTTGTTTTAAGTTAAAAGAGAGAAATCATTTTATTATTCTTATTTTATTTTGTTATATTTAATTATATATGTAATATTACGCTAATTAAAAATGTTAAGTGGTGTGACAATATATTCAACGTGTGATGAATATATACCGATAAATCTAAAAGAAAAATAGAGAGGATTCTATTCCATATCTATGACGGTTGGAGACATATTTATCATATATTTTTATCCGTTACAAAGGCTCCATACTTGTCTTTTTCGTATTGTAATATTAGAACGGAGATACCCATGTCTTTTTTATGTCATTTGAAAATTGATATAAATTTTAAAATTATTATTATATTTATAAGAAATTATTATTTTGATTTGACAGTAATTTTAAACAATAACAAGAACACAAGAAAATATAAATATTTGTTTTAACATTTTTTTTTTCGTAACAAATTATATAGATTACGATTCTCTACAATTATTTATCTAAATTCAAACAAATAATTATAAAGAATTCCGATTCAAATTAGGGTACATAAATTTGGACAAAGTCAGCTCGTTAGCGCATGCCATAATTATTACGGTCCACCAACACCATGAAAAACAGCTCTATGAATTTGAAACGGACAAAAAACCTGTCCTTAAAAATACTTCGTGATTCTTAAATAACAAAATTTACATAATTTTTATACAACGTATTCAAATAAAGTGAAACCCATGTAGGGAGTCTCACTCACATGAATGTGTTGTATATATATAATTTCTCAAAAACTTCGGGTCTTTGCCGGAAAAGACAGGCAATAATAGTCTTGTAGAGATTTGAGTTGGCCGTTGAAACTTCACCTGGATTTGGATCACAGGGGGGCATAGAATGATAGAAATGACGTTACCATTAGAGAGCACTGAGCACATTTCTATCCTCTGGCCAAAACTCCGCCGTCACGTCACTATTCCAGTCTTAGTCTTCCATCAACGACTCTTCCATCCTTGTATTTTGGCCTTTTGTTAACTTGGTTGACTTGCGTCAAGCAGCCGTACACGCACTCGCCGAATCGGCTAGTCTTTGCGTCTTCACCAGAATCACCACCACTGAGTGCATGATCATGTCCTCCTCGTCTAAACCACCATTCATATATACTCGCACCCAAAACAATACTGAAAATCTTGCAGAATTGGTTCATCAAAATGCATTCCTTCAATCCCTTTTCTCTTCCCTTCGTATTCCTTTCCATGCTTATCTTCCTCAACCTGACCACTCATGTAGCTGCCCAAACTTACTTATACCACTTCTGTGGAAACACTTCCTTCCCCCAAAATAGCGTCTACAGTTTCAATATCAACTCACTCCTCTCTTCCCTTTCCTCCAACGCCACCGGCAACATCGAATTCTACAACACCACTGCCGGCCAAATCACCTCCTCCGACCCCGTCTACGGCCTCTTCCTCTGCCGTGGAGATGTCACTGCTGACGTGTGCCAAAGATGCGTGGACAACGCAACCCAAGAACTCGCCATTAAGTGTTCAAGGGAAAAGATCGCTGTTATCTGGTACGACGAGTGCATGGTACGCTACTCCAACGAGTCTATCTTCTCCACCGTGGCCGTAAGGCCTAGAATTCACTTGTTGAACACTCAGAACATCACCGAACAGGACCGGTTTAACCGGCTATTGAACAGGACGATGACCGAAATGGCACGTGAGGCCGCCAACTTTCCGATCGGTGCTAAGAAGTTTGGGGTTAAGGAAGTGAAGTTTTCTGATTTTCAAAATCTGTACAACCTTGTACAGTGCACACCGGACCTGTCCAGCACCGACTGCAATAGTTGTCTTCAGGCAGCTATAAACCGTCTTCCTATATGTTGTGATGGAAAGCAAGGGGGCAGAGCTCTCTTTCCTAGTTGTAATATTAGGTACGAGTTGTACCGTTTCTACAGTGAATCCACAGCTCCCGCGCTTGCAGTAGGGCTTGCGCCTCCACCTCCAGGCTCCGTAGCAGGATCACAAGGTGAAATGGACTATCGCTTTTCATTCTTCATTATTATTATTATGAAGTGATGGAATGTCAACATGGACGACATGCTTTACGAAGCTTAATTTAGTAGAGGTGTAGCTTTTCTTACATATGGACAAAACTCTTCAAAGTATTCGCAACAGTTTTTTTTTTTTTTTTTTTTTCTTTCTTAAATTTAAGAAACAAAATAATCTCAATAAAAAACAAAAAGATGAGAAAAAAAAAAGGGAAAGAAAAAAAATTATATTAAAATAGTGGATAATAAAGTTCTTTTGGTTTCTTACACATTTGGTAAAACCGTAGCATTCTCAATGCTTAGGAAACCGATAGGGTATTTATTGTGGGTGGTTTTTTGTGATTATTTTTTGAAAATTTTCTTATATATATGTAGGAAAGAGAATGGATTATAAGAGCACTAGCAGCAGCTTCCCAACCATTTTCCCTATATATAGGAAACAAAACCACTTTTTGTTTCCCTAAAAAAAACACCTCACAATAGATTCCCTTAATTTTTCCTATACCAATTAAATATTATTTTTTACTCTTATTTTATTATTTGTTCTCTTTCCTACTTTTATTTTTTTTATCAATTTCTTTTCTTCTCCCACTCGTCTTCTCTCTCCTGCTCACCCGTCTTCTCCGGCTGATCAACCGAAAATCACCCTCTGCTTCGCCGGAAATCGCCTCACTTGGGTTCACCGGTGGCGACCCATCAACGATCGGCTCCTCTGGGTTCGCGGGTTCCTGCGATCTCCCTCTCCGTCTGCATCTCTCCCTCCTGGGTTCATTCTCTCAAACTCCCGATCTCTCGCTCTCTCATCTCTTGGATTTTCTCACGGTCTCTCTCTTTCGTCTAACCCTCTGTTCGCCGGAAATCGCCTCACTTGGGTTCACCGGTGGCAACCCATCAACGATCGGCTCCTCTGGGTTCGCGGGTTCCGACGATCTCCCTCTCCGTCTGCATCTCTCCCTCCTGGGTTCATTCTCTCAAACTCCCGATCTCTCTCTCTCTCATCTCTTGGATTTTCTCGCGGTCTCTCTCTTTCGTCTAACCCTCTGTTCTTCTTGAAGAAAATAATGAGTAAAAGAAAGGAAACACAAAAGAAGAGAAGGAGATGAAGGAGACGAAGGGATGCCGGATGCGACGAAGTGATGAAGCCAGCCGTGAAGTAGAGAGAGAGTCAGAGAGAGAGAGACGAATTTTTTTTCAATAAAAAAAGTGATTGGGAAGCTACAGTGCTACCCAATACATTGGGTAGCACTGTAGCTACCCAACCAAAACATGTAAATATGGGGTGTCTATTGTGGGGCAGTTTTTGTGAGTTTTGGTGAAATTTTCCCTATATTTAGGGAAGGGAACCAATATAGGGAGACTGCTACTAGTGCTCTAAGGAAGTTATTGGAAATGCTCTAAAAGACCACTTGAATTAGATTTTTTTTTTTTGTTTCCTAAACTAAAAAAAATCAAAGGAGCCAAAAGTTGTACCCTACATCTAGGGAAGCAAAAATGGTTCATTTAGCATTATTTTAATATAAAAAACTTTATCTTTCCTCTCTAATTCTTCTAGCATTTATTTGAAACAATATTAAATGATTTCTTTTTCATCTCTCTTTCTCTTAGCATTTAATTTAAATAATATTTAAATGATATAAGAAAATGATAAGAGAAACTATGGCAGAATGAATTACAAAAAAGGAAAGTAAAAAGTGGTTTTGTTCCATAAATTAAGAAAAAATTTAAGAGCAGCTGTTGTTAGTGCTTTTAGATTAGTACTATAAATACTTTCATGTGGATAACCATGTATTCATAATATTGGAAAAATTAGGTACAAAGTGAAAGACATGCATGCCCAAGTGATCGTAATTATGAATGATTGAGTCCTAACTTTAAGGATTAGGATTAAGTAATTTGATCTTTAGGATTTTGTTTTGTTCTATTTAATTCTATAGATACTGATACGTTATTCAAATGACAATATATTTACTACGTCGCAACATATATAACATTAGCTTGATGAGTGAAATATAATCTTGATCGTGAAATGACATATCTTCATCACAATCATTTACTAATTTACTTTTGCAATGTAGTCCTTATATGAAAGGTTCATTATAAGTTTTAGACCCCGATATATGAACTCTGTTGTAAGTGAATGTATGAGTGTTGTGTGTTATATTGAGAAAAAATAAAGAAGGGAAATATATATATATATATATATATATAAAAGGCTCATTCAACTAACAACTGATTTTAAAATAGCCTTATGAATTTTTAAGTGTGATAAAGTGACACATCAAACAACCAACATGTGCTAAAAATATAATGCACTTTTTTCGATAATACCCTTATTCTCTTAGAAATTAAAACAAAAAAATTAATAATTTTTTTAAACAAAAAAAAAAAATTCTAAAAAGTTAAAGATATTAAAATTTTTAAAATTAATTAATTAATTAATTAATTTTTTTTTTTTAAAACAAAGAAAAAAACAAGGGGTGGCTCGACAACAACCCCTTGGCTAGGGTAATTGGCTTGCAAGCCACCTCTAGAGGTGGCTTGGGCTGGCCTGAAGGCCACCACAAAGGAAGCCGGAGGTGGAGCTCAACAATCCCATGGTCCGACGACGCTCTTGGGTGGCTCGAGCCCTTCTCGAATTCCTCTGGGGTGGCTAGAAGGTCAACCCCCCCCCCCTTGGGTAGCCCGCAAGCCACCCCCTAAGGTGGTCGGGGGTAGCGTGCGGCCACCCCCATGCGCTGGGGGAGGCGGCGGCTCACCCCTAGCCACCTTTGCTAATGGTTTAACGTTTTTTCTTCTTTTTTTTTTTTTAATTTAAAAATTTTAATTTTTTAAGTTTTAGTTTATTTAACTTTTTAGTTTTATATATATAGTTTTTTTTTTCTTAACAGTAACAAATGTCTTTTTTTTTTTAGTGCTAACTTAGAACACTAACGGAATATGTCAAGTGTTTTGACGAAATTTAACTGGAGTGAGTGATTTACATTTTTTGCATACCACAAGTCCTTTTTTTTTTTTTTTACCAAGAGTGACACATGTTATCATTTTTTTTTGTTCTGACATGGATACTAATGGAATCTGTCAAGTATTTTGATGGTAGGAACTAAATTCTTATTTTGGCCTCCCCTGATGACTTATGAATTATTTTTATATCTTAGGGAGCGATTTGTAATTTATGCCAATTACTTGGACTAATTTTACATTTATCACAAAAATAGTTTTTTTTTTTTTTTTGGTTGTATTAATGCACCCCTCCTTGGTTTTTTTCTCCCTCTTTTTTTTTTTTTTTTGGTTTAAAAAATAGTTTTTTATTAATTATTTTTATTTTAATTTTTAAGAGAATAAGGGTATTATTAGTAAAAGTGACATTTTTGGTCTACCTTGATAGTTTGATGGGTTATTTTAGCGTACTTGAAAATTTATTAAGTTTTTTTAAAATTGGCTATTAGTTAAATGAGCTTTTTTAAATTATTTTCAATAACAAAAAAAAATGAGAAGTTTATATATCTAAATGGAATCAAATTAAGCTCATTAACTTAAACTTTTGAACTCTTAGGGAACTCTCCGAGACTCTGAGTCATCCTCTCTCCCTCACAAAATCCGTTTGGTAGATCACTTGCAGCGAAAGTCACTTAGCAAAGGGGTAAAAGGATGGAGTAAAATCTGATTTGATGTGATAATTATTGGAATCATAACCATTTGAGTAAAATCTCGGTGACTCGGTCGAGAACCAGCGAACTGTGACTGAATCATGATATGCATGCAGGAAAAAACAAAATCTCAACAGCAACGATAGTCGCCATTGCTGTTACAATTGCTGGATCTGTGGTATTATTCACTTTGGGGTACTGTTTCCTAATTAGGAGAAAGAAGTACAATGATGTCAAAGGAGAAATTGGTAAAGAATAAGCATATGGGTTATTACGATCTATTGACTCTCTTATTTATGCAATCTCTCTTACGTCTACTGTTTGCATTTGTAGATGGAAATGATATGACAACTGTGGAGTCCTTGCAATTTGATTTTGCAACAATTGAGGCTGCTACAAACAAATTCTCAGATGAGCATAACAAGCTAGGCCAAGGTGGATTTGGTGTGGTTTACAAGGTAAGTTTAATATTGGGATACTTGTTCAAAAAAATAATAATAATAATAATATTGGGATACTATATATGAATTGTACAAAGTGAACTGTGCTAAACGTCGGCCGGGTGAAATACATTTTCAGGGTATATTTCCTAATAGACAAGAAATAGCTGTCAAGAGGCTATCGAGAAATTCTCGACAAGGAGCAGAACAATTTAAGAATGAAGTTGTATTAGTAGCCAAACTTCAACACAGAAATTTAACAAGGCTATTGGGATTTTGCTTGGAAGGAAAAGAAAAAATACTCGTATATGAATATGTGCCCAACAAAAGTCTCGACTATTTTCTATATGGTTTGTCCACTTTAACATATATCCTATAGTCTTTGCCATTATGATTGCATAATAGTAATTTCTAATCAATATGCATTTGTATCTAATCTTTTGTTCATATAGTATGAGTAATTTTTCTAACGAACTTGTAGACCCAAGAAAACAAGAGGAATTGGATTGGTCAAGACGTTACAAGATAATAGGCGGAATTGCTCGAGGACTTCAATATATACACGAAGATTCTCGAATAAGAATTATACATCGTGATCTTAAAGCCAGCAATGTATTGCTAGATGTCAATATGAACCCAAAAATTTCAGATTTTGGTATGGCAAGGATTTTTGGAGCTGATCAAACACATGGAAACACAAGTAGAGTTGTGGGGACTTAGTAAGTTCTGATTTTTTCTTCTGCTTTGCTTCATCAAAACTAAGGAGTAGTACATTTATTGTTCATCGATCCTAGCTAACTTATAGATCATTGAAATCGAACAACATAGGTAACAAGTATATGCTTTGATCTGTGTGAGCACAAATGTTGTGTATTATCTCATTTTGGAAAAGTAGTTGTGGCTAAGAACTCATCAACCATAACAATTAGAAATTAAGTTAATAAGACTATTTATTGTCTTTCAAGTGACACTGCTATATTTATATTTGTGGTGGTGGCTTGCAGTGGTTACATGTCTCCAGAGTACGCAATGCGAGGGGAATTTTCTGTGAAGTCAGATGTATATAGTTTTGGTGTGTTAATTATAGAGATTATCAGTGGCAAGAAAAACAATAGATTTTATGAATCAAATGGTGCTGAAGACCTCTTGAGCTATGTGAGTATGAAACATATATTTTAATTTCTTTTTCGTGTCTTTAATGCCTAGTAGAGAGAAGAGAAGGTTGATATTACTGGTGTGATAATTTGATGTAGGCTTGGATACATTGGAGGGATGGTAGGCCCTTGGAATTGTTGGATCAAAGTTTGGGAGATTCTTATTCTCAAGATGAAGTCCTTAGATGCATCAAAATTGGCTTATTATGTGTTCAGGAAGATCCAGTTGACAGACCCACCATGGCTTCGATACTTCTCTCACTCAACAGTGGCTCCGTTACATTACCATCACCGCAACGACCAAGATTTTTTCTCCACGGTAAAAGAGACATGCCCATAAAGAATTTGGAGTCTGATCAATCTACAACCAAATCAATGCTGTGGTCTGTTAATGAAGTGTCTATTACTGAACTACACCCACGATAGTCTGACTTAAGCATCTACCAGCCCAGAAATCTAGAACCCGAAACTCAAGATAATATGTTAAGATTTGTTGATATCGAATGCTAATACTTTTTGATGTTCCAATATAGACCGTAGAGGATTAAAGCATTGTTGGTGTTATGAAAGTCTTAATATTTGGGTAGAGATATATATATGTTTGTGTGTGTGTGTGTTTGTGTGTTTTCTCATTATATTGTGGTTGGTCATGATGCAATCCTTAGTAAGAAGATAATCTAAATAAATAAATACATCGTCTTTTCAAAGGAAAAATGGCCCAAAGTTAATGAATGTGTGTGTGTGTTTTCTCATTATATTGTGGTTGGTCATGATGCAATCCTTAGTAAGAAGATAATCTAAATAAATAAATACCTCGTCTTTTCAAAGGAAAAATGGCCCAAAGTTAATGAGTCTTCAGATTTTCCATGAGAAAATAGTCTCCAATGTTGCAACCACCTTTGAACGAGATTATTAAGGCGGAAGAAAAGTCAAATCCACGATTTAAAGGGCATTTGTTCTAATTGGTTGCTTTCTTGTGCCTTGTCCATGTCAGAGAAAATGCTCATCGTTGGTGCATTTTTATATTATTGTGGGCGAGGAAGGGGGGCTGCTGGTTTGGTGGTATATGTTAGGTAAATATATATTTCATGACTTGAAAACAATCTCAGTTGCTTGCGCATGTGTTCCTCAAACAAAATTTCTACATCTAGATCAAATAAATATTCCTTCCTCAAAGCACTCACTTTTTTCCAATTCCAAATTAAATCTTTTTGGAGCTCCATTAGTATATATTTATCAACATATTGATTCAAAGTTTCTTTCTGGTTCCTAGACAATAGAATAACTCTTACTAATCCTACAAATATAATACCAGGATACAATAGCGGAGTCAAAAATTTATTGTTGTAGGGGGTTATATAATTAAAAATATGATAAACACAATTTTATTTTATTTTTTTAAAAAAAAAAAAAATTATGAATCTTCATCAACTTTCACCCATAAGATTTCAGAATTATAAATTTTTAAGGATGTTCTTCGATTTCAACCCTTAGAGATTTAAGAAGACGCTCTTTGAGATTTGGAGTTTCGTCATTTAAAAAATTGAATGATGTATTACTTTTTGAAATGTCAACTTCTTTTCTCTTGAATCGATAGTTTTTAATTTCGACATAATTCATGAACTTAAATTTTTAAATTAAATTACAACCCCATAAAAAATAATCATGATTGATAAACAACAAATGAATAATTTAAGTGTTGGTTTAGGTAGGCCGGGGGGGGGGGGACGGGGATGCCCCTTTTTTGGCCCCGCCCCGCACCCCTGCGGGTTGCGAAAATCACACCCGTGAACCGCACAAAATGGGGAGAACCCGTGCGGTGCATGGTGATGCAGGGCGGGGGGTGCGGGGATATGCGGGTTTTCAACAAAATCCAGATCTAGGGTTCATAAAGTCACAAATCACAGATTCAAATTTCAAACCAAAGCCAAACAAAGCCAGATTCAAACCAAAACCAAACAAAGTACAAACAGGTTACAAGATGAGAGGGGAATCATTCAATACCGGTCTTGAAGCGAGCGTCGACGATCTTCCCGCTGTTCTCAATCTCCTCATCAACCTTGATCTGGAGCTTCATGGCGTCCCCACAAGACCGGCAACTAGAAGATTAAGCCACTACGACCCTGCCAGTAAGACGACGCTGTTTGGGAGGCAGAAAAATGAGAGAAATGTATTGGGTACTGCAAGTGCGCATGAAGTGAAAGAAGAGGAGGAGGAAGAGGAGAGATGGAGAGGTGGCGACTACGAGGAGGTGAGGAGCTGCTGCTGTTGGAACTCATGGAAGAGTCGAAGAAGGGTGTGCGGCGAAGAGGGTTAATGAAGAAATGAAAAAAATTGAAGAAGGGTGCTAGGGTTACTGACTTAATGGACCTGGGCTTTTCTCTTTTCTTTTCTTTTTTTCCTTAGTTTTTCTTCCTGCGGGGCGGGGCGGGTCCCCGGGGTTTTTAAAAACACCAACCCGCAACCCGCCTAGCACGGGAATACCATTTTTGGACCCGTACCCGCAAAAAAAAAAAACTAAAAACCTCATTTTTAGGGGCGGGTCCATTGGTTTTTGCTCACCCCTAGGTTTAGGCTGTCATGTCATCATTGTGGAATAAAAATATAACAATTTTTTGTTGACCATTACTTCCCAACTTTTCTTTATACTTATATCTCTTGAAATTTTTTTGAAACTAATTTTATTTTATCTTATATTATTCTCTAAGTAGCAAATACTGCTTAATGCAACCAAAACAATATAACTGATCACCATAAAAGAAAATGGTTCATGAGCAGCATAAACTTTCTTAAAAAAATATCTTTTTTCTTTATTAAAAAAAATAATTTGACTAGTATGGAAGGGCCCACATACAAATGTCTCTATCATGCTAGAAAACTGACCATAAAATGCTCAAACCTTATTTTCGTTTTTTTTTTTTTAATTTTTATTTGAGAGAGAGGACTTAAAATGCTTGAACCATATTCATTTAAAAACAACTGATGGATTTAAAATTTAAATCCTATGGCTCAAATTTATTTTGGTTTTAAAGTTCAAGCATTTTAAATCTTGTTCATATACTCTAAGTCCGAGTCACGTATTTGTAGGTAGAGATATGATTACTTGCCAACTTTTCATACAACTATCTTATGTGGCAAGGAATTATAAGATAGTTGTGATTTCTTTCTTTTTTTCAAAGAGCCTTGATTCTCTACCACATAGGATAATTATATTTTTAGTTGTGTAAAAAATTGGTAAGGAATCATATCTCGGTAGGTATATATGGCTGCGTCATACGAATAAATGTGAGTGTACCGAATTTCAAGCCAAGCAAGAGTCCAACAAAAGGCTCTTAACCGAGCTCTTTTGTCCTTGTAAACCGCCTTTAGTGGCCTTTAGAGAGGTTCAAAACTTTTTTGGAACCATTGCTTACTGTCCGTATATATTTCTATCTGTATTACTTTTTTTCCGTTTGGATTTTACTGTTTTTTTTTGTTTCCCTTCTCAATTTATTAAAAAAAGAAAAGGAAAAAAAAAAGAGTCATACAAGTAAATGTCAATGTGCGCCCCAAATTACCAATTATCTCAATATCGCCTCTTAAACTATCAAAAAATGGCAATGTCCCTCCCCCTCCCCCCTAAGCCAACAAAAAAGACAAAAATAATCCTAATAAAGTTCCAGAAAAATATCCTTATAAATTCGAAAAAAAAAAAACTAAAAGAAAAATAATTAAAATCCAAGGGAGTTGACCAAACTGAAAATTATAAAAAACAAAAAAAAAATTCAAAAAAAATTTGAAAAACATTGGTTTTTATTTATTTTATTTTATTTTTAATTTTTTAAAATTTTTGTTATGTTTTTATATAATTTTAATAATTTTATAATTTTTTGAAGGATATTTTTGTTAAGGGGACATTGACGCAAGCTATAGTTTGGAGAACAATTGACAATTAGATAGTAATTAATGCTCTATTGTTTCGGCGTAAAATGTTTTCGGCATTTTTTGGTGTTTGGTGGAGGCGAAAATAATGGTCAACGAAAATTATTTTCAGTTGGACCGTAAAATCTACTTTAATTTTTGGAAAACGATTTACGGTTTTTAAAATCGTAATCGTTTTCTGGATTTAAACTCTTCATTTTTGCATACACGTTTATAGGAATCCGCCACCGCCGGACATTGGAGTTTGTTGGTAGCCCAATTCTACCGCTAAAGATCCCATAATTTTGGTATCCGATTGCTAGAATCCCGCAACGTCGCTGGTTTCCGCCCATATTGTTCAGATTTCGACCAAACTAGGCTAGATTCCATCAAAATTGCCTAGAATCTGGCCGACTTCCGACCAGTTTTGTCGGAATCTAGTCCACCTGAATCCGACGACTGTAGCTTTTACGGCATTGGTGATTTTTTCTTACGAGCCAAACGCCGAAAAATATTTTAAAAAATATTAATTTCTTTAAAAATATTTTACGTCGAAACAAATAGAACATTAATTACTATCGAAATTGACCGAAACCTAATTTCTTCTCTTTTTTTTTTTTTTTTAATACACGCACACAGAAAATGACAGAATAGTCTAGCCCCGTTTTTTTTTTTAAAAAAAAAAAGAAAGAAAGAAAATAGTAGTCAAGCCCTTCCTGCCTCACTCACCGGTCACCACTCATTTGCCCCCTCTTATCTACATAATAAACTAAAATAATAATAATAATAATATTAAAATGAAGACACCCATGTCTTTTTTATGTTCTTTTAAAATTGATATAATTTTAAAAATTATCATTGTACTTGTAAAAATTATTATTAAATTTTGATTTAATAATAATTTTAAACCAGAAGAACACAAGTAAAATATAAAAAAATATATATAAATTAAAATTTTCTACAATTATTTGTCTAAATTCTCGTCGTGATGTTAAACAAATGATTATAAATAATTTTGATCCAAACTACCGCACACGAGTTTGGACAAAGTAGATAGTTACGCGCATGCCATAATAGTAAGGATCCGGCTACTATGCTGTGCTTAAAAGTACCGCATATCTGCGGTACTTTTAAGCACGGCTGAGATTCAGCCTTCTTCTTTTTAATGTTTTTTCTTTTTCTTATTTTTTTCTCTCTCTCTTGGCTTTGTGGGAAAGTACAGCCGTTCCTCCTTTTTAGTTTTTTTTGTCTTTTTTGCTTTTAACTCCGTGAAGGATCCGTTAAACACTTAAACAGAAGCTGCTGATTTGGGTTTTTTTTTTTTTCTTTTCTTTTCTCTCTCTCTCATTCACAATGACGCGGGAAACGAAAACTAAAATAATCAAAAATTGCCAAACAAAGGCACGTCTCTTTGCTGCCGCGGGAAACCAAAACTGAAAGGTCTCAATTTTACACCGCATCTCTCGCTCTCGTTTGCTTGCTTTCAAGATTTCCATTTTTTTTTGTCTAAATAATCAAGATTTCCATTCACAACGACACGGGAAACCAAAACTGAGGAAAATCTAAATAATCAAGGTGAACACAAGTAAAAATGGCGTCGACTTTGCACATGTTTCCAGATAAAGAGGCCATCCAAGACTCCCATGACAGGTTAGTTTGTGTTTTGTGTATTGTTTTTATCAGTTTAGAAGTTTTTATTGTTTATGAAAGCAAAAAAAAAAAAAAATCCTTTTTGAAATGATGTTCCGTGAAAGAAATAATTTTTGTTATAAAAGAGATGTATTTTTGTGTGAACGAACAAAAAAACTGTTCTGTAATGCCCAATCATATAATTATTTTTTATAGAATCTACTTGTTGGGATATATTTCCCTTTTAAAGAAAAGAAAAAATGTGTTGAAATATTCTATCAAAATTGACATAGCATCTTTTAAGTCTTCTAGCATATTCTAACAAGATTTCAAGATTGTTACACATTTATATTTATCTTTTGAATAGTTATATGGAGGAGACGAACAAGAACAATGAAAATGTAGTTACTGATAATACGCCAAAGCTTGACATGGAGTTTGGTTCTGAACAAGAGGCATACGACTTTTATAATGAGTATGGACGAAATTATGGGTTTAGTATTCGTAAAGATTGGTGTAATAAAAGAAAGGTAGATGGCGTGGTCACTTCAAGACAATTTGTATGTTGTAAAGAGGGATTTCGAGACGAATGGGAGAGAGATGGTCAAAAAACACGTGAACGAGCTGAAACAAGGACAGGTTGTCAAGCACATATGAAGATTCGACTTGATAAAAAGAAGGAGAAATATTGTATACAGAGCCTTGAGCTCAGTCATAATCATGTTCTTCATGTTTCACAATGTGCTCACATGATGCCATCACAACGAAGGATTTCACATGCACAAGCATTGGAAATTGATTTGGCTTATGATAGTGGTATAAAATTGAAAGATTCGTATGAGTTTATGGGTAGGCAAGCTGGTGGAAAAGATGTTCTTGGTTACACCAAGCAAGATCATAAAAATTACCTTCACAGCAAGCGACAACGAGAGCTGAAATATGGTGAGTCAGGGTGTTTACTTAGATACTTTGAAAAGAAAAAGCGAGAGAATTTTTCCTTTTATTATTCATTACAGTTGGATGCTGCAGAACAAATAACAAACATTTTTTGGGCAGATGCACAAATGATTGTTGATTATAAGTTATTTGGTGATGTAGTTTCTTTTGATACGACATACAGAACTAATAAGGAATATCGACCACTTGCAATGTTTGTTGGGTTTAATCATCATAGAGAGGTTGTGATATTTGGGGCAGCACTTTTATACGATGAAACTATAGAGTCCTTTGAGTGGTTGTTTGAAACTTTTTTTGAGGCAATGTCAGGAAAGAAGCCAAATACAATCTTTACTGATCAAGATCCAGCAATGGCAAAAGCTATCTCAGTGGTGATGCCTAATACTTACCATCGATTGTGTACGTGGCATTTAATGCAAAATGCTTTGAAACATATTGGTCATTTATTAAGAGGTGAGAATGGGTTTAGAAGTGAGCTTAATGCATGTTTTAAAGTTTGGGAAGAGGAAGATGAGTTCCTTAGTGCTTGGGATGCTATACTTCATAAGTACAATGTATGTGATAATTCTTGGCTACAACGTTTATTTGAAGTGAAAGAGAAATGGGCTAAAGCATATGTCAAGATGTCTTTTTCTGCAGGAATGACTTCGACACAATTGAGTGAAAGTTTGAATGCTGACTTGAAGGATTATTTACAGTCAGATTATGATATTGTAAAGTTCTTCACACATTTTGATAGATTACTTAATGATAAGCGTTACAAGGAATTGTTGGCGGAGTATAATTTAAGACAAAAGTTACCAAAGATTAAGATGTTATCACCTATGTTGGTACAAGCGGCAAAGATTTATACTTCTCAACCATTTTTGAAGTTTCAAAAGCAATATGAAGAGTTCCAAGGAGCTTATGTCAAGGAGTGTATTGAAAGAAACTCATCTCATGAATATATAGTGTCATTTTATGATAAGCCTCAATATCGTAGAGTCATTTGGAATTCTTTGGAACACAGTGTTTCATGTAGTTGCAGAAAGTTTGAGAGATGTGGAATTTTGTGTGGCCATGCTTTAAAAATTCTTGATGTTATGAATATCAAGGTACTTCCAAAGAAGTACATCCTTAAGAGATGGACAAAAGATGCAAGAAATGAGATTGTGCAAGACTTCAACGGACAAGAAATAATAATAGATACCAATTTAGAATTCACAACTCGATATAAGTCCTTGTGCCCCTTGTATGTCAAACTTATCAGTCGAGCAGCTGAATGTGAAGAAGCATACAAGATAGCATTGGAAAACTATACTGAGTTGAACAAAAAGATTGAAGATGTCATGAGAAGGAAATCCGATCTTTGCCAAGTTGATAATTCTCAAGAAAATCCATTAAATGAAGATGTCATAAGTGCTAAAGGCCTAAAAAAGAAGCAAGGTTGTAAGGGAAAGCGTCGGATCAAAAGTTCTATTGAAGTGGCTATAAAGAAGAAGAAAAGTATCAACAATCATCACCCGCAAGCAAATCAGCATTTACAAGTAGTTACCTCATAGCTTTATATTTTGTTTTCACATTTATTCATGTTATTTATTTAATGTGAGCTTCATTTACTAATCCATGTGTAACTAAAATAGGGTCAATGTACGACTTCATTGATGCATGGAGCTGACAGTTTTAATCCTTTGTCATTATGTCATTCAGATCAGGTACCAATACTTCACCTTTTTCTTTTTCTTGTTTTATTGTTTTTGTTTCACTTTATTTTATTTTAAGAAATTATATATAGTTATTGATCAATAATATATGGCATAGGATTATACATACCTCATGCTGCAACTAATGCCCCTTGTAGTCTTTATCCTTCATCAATACATCAGGTACTATTCTAATAAAATTTTATTTAAGGCACGTAGAATCCTAGTGCTAATCACTATTGTAATGCTTCTTTCATTTGGAAAATTGCAGGATACCGAGAGTAATTCATGTCTCCCTACAAGTTTGAACATTCATGATACGACTCTATGGAATTTCTTTCCTAACCATTAGTTGGTGTTGCTCAGTTTCTTTTTATCTGAAAAATTTGTTGGATTGTCCAAAATAAATTCTTGTCCCTTTTGCACTAGCTTTTGTTATTTGAATGTTCAAAACTTGGAATAAATTGCAACATGAGCTTTTTGTTTTATGTAATTACAAGATTTGGTTAGTGTTAACTAGTTCCAATTCTATCAAGTAGAACTACAACCGTTATTGCTCTATACCACTGAGTTTTATCCATCTTTTCTGTAGACAGTTCAAATCCAGCACAACTAAGAGTGTTGCAGTAAAATCATCATTGTTCTTCAAAAAAAAAAAAAACAGTAAAATCATCATTGTACAATTTGTGCCATAAAAAAGCAACGTTGATAACACTCAAATAAAAAAATTTCATTAATTCAACAGAATTTTTACAATGAAGTAAAATGCAACTGCACATTTACAAAAGATGCAGCTAGTCAAGCATACTCATAGTTGTACATTTCATATACACTTATTCTCATGGGGTACAAACATTCTTAGAGTTGCTGCATTATCAATTTATCATAACAACTGCAAATTAGTAATGCCTAGAGTAAACGGCCTTGTCTCTTCTAGTAGCTGTCCATAATCTGGCTTTTGTAGCTCTATTAGTGCAAGTTTCAGTTGGATACTTCTCATCTTTATGGCTAAAGAAATACCATTCCTTCTGCTCTTCAGATTCTATTTTGTACAATTCTACACCTCCAAAATTAGCAAAAAGGTAAATAAAAAAAATGTTGATTGCCCAACCAAACAAAGATAAAGCAACTAACAACAATAGGAGTGAACTTTGTTTTGCAGTATATCCAAATACATAGGCAAAATTAGAGGTTCTCAAAGAAATCTAATATTAAGCAAAATACAATCAATATGAAAAATGACAAGTTACATGCCTGTCTTTTAACACTAGAACCGGGTTCCATCATCTCGAGCTTGGGAGCAATACGGACTACACAACCACCTCCACATACAAATTACAAGATGTAAAGTGACACTCTATAAATTACAAGAAATGGTTATATGGCATATTTTAACAACCACAAAAATCATGTACACATATCAAGGAAAACAGAGTCGTAGCAAAGATATATGAGTCACCCAACAGATGTTCAGAATTCTAGAACTTGTACCAGAAATAGTAAAATAGACAACAATTTCTGCAGAACTTGTACAAGAATTCCAGAACTTGAATCATGGGTGCTAGCAGAAACCCATCAATTTTTGCTTTAAACACTTGTCAATCTTCTCCTTCACCCTTGCCCTCTGCTTTTCCTGCATGTTCTAAGAAATGACACTTTGGGTTACATCAGAATCACTTACAAACCCACAATTTTACAACAAAACCTAATAAAAAAACCCAAATCACTTCCCCTGTGCAGTCCCTGAAATCCGACCAAGAGAAGAAGCTTAAAAGAAAGCTCGGTGACTTGTTGTCTCCCTTTCCTTTGCATCAACTACACACACTCTCTCTTGCTCGTCTCTCTCTCTATTCTTCTGAGGGATACACATTGAGATGGGACTAGAAGCAGCGCGGGAGCAACGGGAAACCAAAACTGAGGGAATCTCTGGTTGGCGGGAGGAATTTTCCCGCGCTGTCGCGGCACCGACGAGGTCAAAGTTTGACCGGAATCTCCAGGTTCTCGTCGGCGTGCGGCAGTTCCTGGAGAAGAGATCCAGGTTCTCGTCGTCGGCGTCATTGTGAATGAGAGAGAGAGAAAAGAAAAAAAAAAAAAAAAAAAAACCCAAATCAGCAGCTTCTGTTTAAGTGTTTAACGGATCCTTCACGGAGTTAAAAGCAAAAAAGACAAAAAAAACTAAAAAGGAGGAACGGCTGTACTTTCCCACAAAGCCAAGAGAGAGAGAAAAAAATAAGAAAAAGAAAAAACATTAAAAAGAAGAAGGCTGAATCTCAGCCGTGCTTAAAAGTACCGCAGATATGCGGTACTTTTAAGCACAGCATAGTAGCCGGATCCTAATAGTAAAGGTCCACCAACTCCATGACATGAATTTGAAACGGACAAAAATAAATCTGTCCCTAAATTTTTTTTTAAGTCTTTGCATAGAAATGACGTTACCATTTTAGAGAGTACCGAGCACTGAGCACTGAGCACGTTTCTATCCTCAGGCGAAAACTCCGCTGTCACGTCACTATTCCATTCACTCTTCCATCCTTGTATTTTGGCCTTTTGTTAGCTTTCCACAACCCTGATCGATTCGTGATCCCCTTAACCTTTTGCATTTATTTGTTTGTATTAGAATTAGATAGGTATCTTTGTTTTTTTATTTTCATTTTATAATATGAAATATCTATATATTTCCCTTTCTCCCTGATCTCCCCCCAATAAGATAAGACAAGCAATTAAAGTTGCTTGACTAACTTGGTTGACTTGCATCACGCAGACGTACACACTCCCCGACACGGCAAGTCTTTGCGCCTTCACCAGTACCACTCATCATGTCCTCCTCTTTGTCTAAACCACCCTTCATATATATACTCGCACCAAAACAATACCGAAAATCTTGCAAAATTGGTTCATCAAAATGCATTCCTTCAATCCCTTTTCTCTTCCCTTCGTGTTCCTTTCCATGCTTATCTTCCTCAACCTGACCACGACTCATGTAGCTGCCCAAAATTACCTCTACCACTTCTGTGCAAACACTTCCTTCCCCCAAAATAGCTTCTACAGTTCCAATATCAACTCCCTCCTCTCTTCCCTTTCCTCCAACGCCACCGGCAACACCGAATTCTACAACACCACCGTTGGCCAAACCACCTCCTCCAACCCCGTCTACGGTCTCTTCCTCTGCCGTGGAGATGTCGGTGCTGAAGTTTGCCGAAAATGCGTGGCCAACGCAACCCAAGAGCTCGCCGATAAGTGTTCAAAGGAAAAGATCGCTGTTATCTGGTACGACGAGTGCATGTTACGCTACTCCAACGAGTCTATCTTCTCCACCGTGGCCGTAAGACCTATAATTTACTTGTTGAACTCACAGAACATCACCGAACAGGACCGGTTTAACCGGCTATTGAACACGACGATGACCGAAATGGCACGTGAGGCCTCCAACTTTCCGATCGGTGTTAAGAAGTTTGGGGTTAAGGAAGTGAAGTTTTCCGATTTTCAAAATCTGTACAACCTTGTACAGTGCACACCGGACCTGTCCAGCACCGACTGCAATAGTTGTCTTCAGGCAGCTATAAACCGTCTTCCTATGTGTTGTAGTGGAAAGCAAGGGGGCAGAGTTCTCTTTCCTAGTTGTAATGTTAGGTACGAGTTGTACCAGTTCTATAATGAATCCACAGCGCCCGCGCCTGCACCAGGGCTAGCACCTCCACCTCCAGGCTCCGTAGCTGGATCAAAAGGTGAAGTACTGGACCACTCATTTCTCTGCTTTTCATTCTTCATTATTATTAATTATTAAGTGATGCATCGAATGTCAACATGGACAGCATGCTTTTACAGCTTTAGGAAGCTTTATTAAATTAACACCTGTAAATAATTGTTGAGTTGATTCTTTTAGGATGACTGGATGAGGATTGAATTGTAACTTTTAAGGATGAGAATTTTGTTTTGATCTATTTAACTGTCTAAACCTGTTCTGTTATTTAAATGACAACATATTTATTATGTGACAATGTATATATATAACATTAAATTTGTAAAAGGATTGAAATCTTCAAAAATTTGCCCCAAATTGCTGGGTTCTATCTTAATCCATTAAATCAAAGGTTAATTATAAAAACTCCATTTGGTAGATCACTTGCAGCGAAATTCTCTTAGCAAAAGGGTAAAAGGATGGAGCAAAATCCGACTTGATGTGATAATTGGAATCATAACCATTTGAATTAAGTTCTTAATTTATGCTATGACAAACAGCTTCTCTTGTCGGTCGAGGACCAGTGAACTGTGACTGAATCATGATATGCATGCAGGAAAAGACAAAATCTCAACAACAACGATAGTCGCCATTGTTGTTCCAATTGCTGGCTCTGTGGTGCTATTCATTTTGGGATACTGTTTCCTAATTAGGAGAAAGAAGTACAATGCTGTCAAAGGAGAAATTGGTAAAGAATAAGTATATGAGTTATTAGGATGTTTTAAGTCTCTTGTCTGCACACGCTGCTCCTTGTATTGCAATCTCTTAATTACGTTTACTGCTTACCTTTGTAGATGCAAATGATATGACAACTGTGGAGTCCTTGCAATTTGATTTGGCTACAATTGAGGCTGCCACAAACAAATTCTCAGATGATAACAAGCTAGGTGAAGGTGGATTTGGTGTGGTTTACAAGGTAAGCATAACCAACTAATTAACTCATACATATATATGAATAATTCAGAGTTCACAAGCTTAATTAATATTGGGATTCTAGAAATTTTACCAAGTGAACTGTTCTAAAGGTTGGGTGAAATCCATTCTCAGGGTATACTTCCCAATGGACAAGAAATAGCTGTCAAGAGGCTATCCAGAAACTCTGGACAAGGAGGAGAACAATTCAAGAATGAAGTTGTATTAGTAGCCAAACTTCAACACAAAAATTTAACAAGGCTATTGGGATTTTGCTTGGAAGGAGAAGAAAAGATACTCGTCTATGAATTTGTGCCCAACAAAAGTCTGGACTATTTTCTATTTGGTATGTCCACTTTAACATATATCCAATAGTCTTGGCCATTATGATTGCATAATAGTAATTTCTAATCAATATGCATTTGTATCTAATCTTTTGTTCATATAGCATAAGTAATTTTTCTAATGAACTTGTAGACCCAAGAAAACAAGAGGAATTGAATTGGTCAACACGTTACAAGATAATAGGCGGAATTGCTCGAGGAATTCAATATCTTCATGAAGATTCTCGATTAAGAATTATACATCGTGATCTTAAAGTCAGCAATGTATTGCTAGATGTGGATATGAACCCAAAGATTTCAGATTTTGGCATGGCAAGGATTTTTGGAGTAGATCAAACACAAGGAAACACAAGTAGAGTTGTGGGGACTTAGTAAGTTTTGATTTTTTCTTCTGCTCTGCTTCATCAAAACTATGGAGTACATTTATTGTTTATCCTAGCTAACCTATAGATCACTGAAATCGAACAACATAGGTAACAAGTGTATGCTTTGATGTGGGTGAGCACAAATTTTGTGTATTATATCATTATGGAAAAGTAGTTATTGCTAAGAACTCGTCAACCCTAACAATTAGAATTAAGTTAATTAATAAGACTATTTGTTGCCTTTCAAGTGACACTACTATATTTGTGGTGGTGGCTTGCAGCGGTTACATGTCTCCAGAGTACGCAATGCGAGGGGAAATTTCTGTGAAGTTAGATGTGTACAGTTTTGGTGTGTTAATTCTAGAGATTATCAGTGGCAAGAAAAATAGTAGTTTTTATGAATCAAATGGTGCTGAAGACCTCGTGACCTATGTGAGTATGAAACAAAAATTGTAATTTCTTTCTCATATCTTTAATGCCAAGTAGAGAGAAGAGAAGCTTGACATTAATGGTGTGATAATTTGATGCAGGGTTGGATACGTTGGAGGGATGGTAGGCCCTTGGAGTTGTTGGATCAAAGTTTGGGAGATTCTTATTCTCGAGATGAAGTGCTTAGATGCATCCAGATTGGCTTTTTATGTGTACAGGAAGATCCAGCTGACAGGCCCACCATGGCTTCCATACTTCTCACACTCAACAGCGGCTCCGTTACACTACCATCACCCCAACAGCCAGGATTTTTCCTCCACAGTAAAACAGACATGCCCATAAAGGATATGAAGTCTAATCAATCTACAACCAAATCAATGCCATGGTCAATTAATGAAGCTTCCATTACTGAACTAGACCCTCGATAGTCTGACTTAAGCACCTACCAGCCCAGTAATCCAGAGCCCAAAACTCAAGACAATATGTTAAGATTTGTTGATATTGAATGCTAATACTACTTAATGTTCCTGTGGAGGAGTACAGCATTGTTAATTGATATTGTGAAAGTCTTAATATTTGGGTGCAGATTATATATATATATATAATACTAAGTGAGATTGTGCTATATAAAATATGGAGTTTCAGTAATATCATTTGAAAAATAAATAAATTAAAATTGATAGTGTATGAAAGCAATTATATTGATCACCTTCGGACGCATGGTTAGTGGTTACTGTATCCAAGGGTTAGCACTGGCGAATTGATAATCTGGTGTCTATATTAAGCTTTTATCTAAGAAATGTGTTTAATGTCATTTTTATTTTTTTGCTTATTTTCTACACCTCTTTTAAAAACTTATCA
Organism: Alnus rubra; assembly: GCA_028654335.1. Classification (NCBI taxonomy): domain Eukaryota; kingdom Viridiplantae; phylum Streptophyta; class Magnoliopsida; order Fagales; family Betulaceae; genus Alnus; species Alnus rubra. The sequence goes on from JAJPGS010001188.1 coordinate 145,454, forward strand.
TTAAATTTTTATAGGGAATTGCTGGGGTACCCACCAGCATCCCACCAAAGCCTAAGTGGCTCTGTATTTTTATTTAGTAAATTCATTTTCAGTTTTTTTACTTAAGACTTTGGTGAGATGCTGGTGGGTACCCCAGCATTTCTCATTTTTATAACCCACATGTGGTCCCAAGAATTTTGACTCTGGATTTTCAGAAGATGGAGGTGTGCAAAAGATACGCACCCAGAAATAACAAAAACCATTGGCAACCTATTGTCATTCTCCCTCTATTTTTTTTCACTTCTTCCAAAAATATCAAATCAAAAACATTCTAACTTTTTTACAATTTTTATATCACATCAACTATATTTTATTATTATTCAAATAAAAAAATCCACTACAAAAAACAAAACTTTTTTACTTTTCCATAAAACATTCTCAAATTTTATATCACATCAATCACTTCTTATTCTACTGCACACAAATATTTCCAACACACGCACTCAGAAATTCTTCAATAAAAGTACGGTTGTCACGAGTCTGAATTTTCCACAAGTCTGACCGGAATCTTTTGTCATTTTCCTTTCTAGAAAGAGAAAGGATACTAAACTCGCCTCACTTGCGTGTCCTGATAGTTTGGCATTCATTTACACCACTCATGTTACTGTATCTCTCTCTCTCACACTGACACACACACCACCACTTTTCTCTGCTGATAGCATTATTGTACGTAATTTGTGTGATTCATCTTTATCTCTTTATCACCATCTTTATCTCTTTATCATTTTTGTTAAGTCTCATTTAAAATTTAGGGATAATTGCACCGTTGGTCCCTGTAGTATACCATAATTATTTTTTACTCCCTATGGTTTAAAAAGTTCACTGGAGGTCCTCGTGATATGCAATAATTACAAATCGATCCCTGGAGTCAAATTCTGTTAAAATTTTTAACAGATTCCGTCAAATGCCACGTCAGCGCCACGTGTCGCCAATAAGATGGCGACACGTGTCTATCGTAATAAAAAATATAAATTTATTAAAAAATAAATAAAAAATACTTATTTTTTTATAAAAAAAATTCAAAAAAAATTCAAAAAAAAAAACAAAAAAAAAAAAAAGCTGAAGGGGTGGCCTGGCCGGGGGTGGCGCGCGGCCACTCCCAAGGCCCAGGGGGTGGCCTTCGGGCCACCCCTAGATCTACTAAGGGTGGCCCGATGGCCACCCCCGGCCACTGGGGGTGGCCGCGCGCCACCCCAGGTGGCCTCTGGGGGTGGCGCGCGGCCACCCCCAGTGGCCGGGGGTGGCCATCGGGCCACCCTTAGAAGATCTAGGGGTGGCCCGAAGGCCACCCCCAATGGCCTGGGGGTGGCCGCGCGCCACCCCCGGCGGCCTCTGGGGGTGGCGCGCGGCCACCCCCATGGGCTGTGGGTGGCCTGGCCACCCCTTTTGGGGGTGGCCAGGCCACCCTCTTTCCCATTTTTGTTTTTTTCTTTTTTTTTTTTTTTAGAAAAAATAAGTATTTTTTATTTATTTTTTAATAAATTTATATTATTTTATTAAAATTAGACATGTCAGCGCCACGTGTCACCAATAAGATGGCGACACGTGGCGCTGACGTGGCATTTGACGGAATCTGTTAAAAATTTTAACAGAATTTGACGCCAGGGATCGATTTGTAATTATTGCATATCACGAGGACCTCCAGTGAACTTTTTAAACCATAGGGAATGAAAAATAATTATGGTATACCACAGGGACCAACGGTGCAATTATCCCTAAAATTTATGTGGGGAGAGATCTATATAAAAATAATAATAATAATAAAAAAAAATCTAATTTATTCAAATTTTTATTAATTCGAAAAAATTCATAAATATCAAGATCATCTTTTATCTCAAAAATTATAAATATAATCATCTTGACCAGACTTTTTGAAGCGAGGAAACAAATTATTTTACAGCAAAGTGTGGTCCAAGCCAAACTAAAAAGTCCTGCTCCCCCTGCTCAGTGCTCGATCACCATGTCAACAAAAACCAAAAATCTTGCAGAGTTGCAGAGAGGAAGAGTCTGATTTATCAAAATGACTTCCTTCAATCCCTTCTCTCTTCCCGTCGCGTTCCTTTCCGTGCTTACCTTTCTCAACCTCATCACTTACGCTGCTGCCCAAAATTACCTCAAACACGTCTGTGCAAACACTACCTTCGCTGAAAATAGCATCTACAGTTCCAATATCAACTCCCTCCTCTCTTCCCTCTCCTCCAACGCCACCGGCAACATCGAATTCTACAACACCACCGCCGGCCAAACCACCTCCAACCCCGTCTACGGTCTCTTCAACTGCCGCGGAGATGTCGATGGTGATATGTGCCGAAGATGCGTGGTCAACGCAACCCAAAAGCTGTCCAGTAAGTGCTCAGGGGAGAAGGTTGCTGTTACTTGGTACGACGAGTGCATGGTACGCTACTCCAACGAGTCTATCTACTCCAAAGTGGCCGTAATGCCTATATTTCACTTGTACAACACACAGAACATGACCGAGCAGGACCGGTTTAACAGGCTAGTGAACACGACGTTGACCAAAATGGCACGAGAGGCCTCCAACTTTCCGCTCGGTGTTAAGAAATTTGGAGTTAAGGCAGTGAAGTTTTCCGATTTTCAAAATCTGTACAGCATCGTACAGTGCACACGGGACCTGTCCAGCACCGACTGCAATAGTTGTCTTCAGGCAGCTATAAACCTTCTTTCTATATGTTGTAGTGGAAAGCAAGGAGCAAGAACTCTCTTCCCTAGTTGTAATGTTGGGTACGAGTTGTACCTCTTCTACCATGTACCCACAGCGCCCACACCTACAGCAGCTCTTCAACCTCCATCGTCAGGTTTACTATCTCGACTTTACTGAGTGATGGTGCTTCAATTTTCAGATCATGCTTTATAAATCTTTGTTAAATTAGTAAAAATTTTGTCCCGTACGAGATTATTTTGGTGTGAATCTTTATCTCTTTATAGATCTTTGTTAATTTTGTACTCTGGCATATCAATGAAATATGATAATGTTTATGCAGGAAAAAGCAAAATCTCAAAAGTAACAATAATTTCCATTGTTGCTCCAATTGCTGGCTCTGTGTTGCTACTCGTTCTGGCCTACTGTTTCCTAAGCCGGAGAGCAAGAAAGAAGTCCAATGCTATAAAGGGAGAAAAATCTAAGAAATGCGATCTAATCCTTATTTATCAAGGTATGAAAGTCGTATTGTATTCAAATCATGTCTCTCTTCTTGAACTTTTGAATTTTCAAACATTATATATATGTGTCGTGATCCATTGTTTAAGGCGTGTTTAAACTGCATAAAATGCTCAAATTACTACAATTCCTTTATAAACTACCGTGATTGTTCATAATTGATGAAATATTAAAAGTATATAGTTGATAAGTGAACCACTAACTAAACAAATTTGTTGTTAATCGTTTCACCAATTATGGACTGACACCTGAAGTTTATAAAGAGGTTGTAGTAAAAGTTTTAGGGAAAAGCTTGGTGCACAACAAGTTGTGCATAATTTGTGCACAATCACTCACATGAGTGAGACCCATTTGAGTGGGTGGATCCCATTCATGTGAGTAAGTTGTGCACAAGTTTTGTAGAACCTGTTGTGCAAGAATTAGATCCTAAAGTTTTATGTGTCTAGCAGTCTAAACTGCAAGTGAGGGAGTGTTAAAATATAATATAGATATTAAATCTGTCCCAAAATGATCTTTTTCAAATACTATTTATTTTAAATTAAAGGTAGCAGGATTTTTTTTTAAAAAAAATATGAAAGTGATAAGAAATTGGGATAGGAAACTTCCACTTTTAGAAAATGAATTTGTGTTATATCCCAAAAAATAAATAATATACTTAAACCAGGACAAAGAGATTGATAGTAAATTTCTTGCTATCTAATAAGTAAATCTAAAAAAATGAGAAAGAATGAGTTGATTGTAACCAAACTTTGATGTCCTGGCCTCATGTCTGTAAAATTTGCTATTTGCATTTTGCAGTGTTAATCTCTTACGTTTTTTTTTTTTTTTTGGGTTATCATAGCAGCAAATGAAATTGCAAAGGAAATAACAACTGCAGAGTCCTTGCAATTTGATTTTGGAACAATTGAAACCGCCACAAAAAAATTCTCAAAGGACAAGAAGATAGGTGAAGGTGGATTTGGGGAAGTTTATAAGGTACGTGATGAACATTCATTTCTCGATGTACTCAAAGAAGTATATTTAGCAAATTCACACCATTTGAACTAAGGCTGACAATTTTTGATACGACTCATGTATTGTATGAGAATATTTTTTAGAAGCTTTTGGATTTGCGATTTTAAGAGCTCCAGCTAAAGCTGGTTAAATAACATACATTGTCAGGGTACACTTCCTAATGGACAAGAAATAGTTGTGAAAAGGTTCTGGAGAAGATCTGGACAATATGAAGAGCAATTTAAGAATGAGGTTTTAGTGGCAGCTAAACTTCAACACAAAAATTTAGCAAGGTTGATCGGATTCTGCATGGAAGGAGAAGATAAGATGCTCATCTATGAATTTGTCTCCAATAGAAGCCTTGACAATTTTCTATGTGGTCTGTCCATCTGAACATTCCTCCAATGGTCTTTTGCATTCGCATCTATATGCTTTTTTGAATATTTTCTTTTGATGGATTTGTAGATCGAAAAAAGCGAGCACAATTGGATTGGTCAAGACGTTACAAGATAATAGGAGGGATTGCACAAGGAATTAAATATCTTCACGAAGATTCTAAACTTAAAATTATACATCGCGACCTAAAAGCTAGTAGCATATTGCTCGATGCAGATATGAACCCAAAAATTTCTGATTTTGGCATGACAAGGATTCTTGAAGTTCATCAAATTCAAGGAGACACAAGTAAAATTGTGGGGACATAGTAAGTTCTAAGTTTTTTTCATTTGTTTTGTATCATCAAAATTACTCAATTCATTCAAGTGCCACATAGTGCTGCTCATGGCACTAAAATTCATTCTATTAATTTGTCTTTATATTTTTGTGTTGGTTTGCAGTGGTTATATGTCTCCAGAATATGCAATGCATGGAGAATTCTCTAAGAAGTCTGATGTATATAGTTTTGGCGTCTTAGTCTTAGAAATTATCAGTGGGAAGAAGAACAACAACTTTGAATCAAAAGGTGCTGAGGACCTCTTGAGCTATGTGAGTATAAACTAACTAGAGCCTAATTTGTTTCCCTTTCTTAATTAATGCCAATATCATCACCTAATTACTTGATAATTAAAATGTGCAGGCTTGGATACGTTGGAGGGATGAAAAACCCTTGGAATTGTTGGACCCAGCTTTGGGAGATTCTTATTCGAGAGAGGAAGTCATGAGATGCATCCATATTGGCTTATTATGTGTTCAGAAAGATGCGGCTGACAGACCAACCATTGCATCAGTGCTGCACACGCTCAATAGCTACTCTGTCATTCTAGAATCCCCTGAACAGCCGGCGTTTTTCCTTGGCACTAAAGCAGACCCGAACATGCCTGCAAAGGATATGGCGTCTGGTCAGTCTATTAGCATCTCAATGCCATGGTCTATCGATGAAGCATCCATTCCCGAACCACACCCTCATTAGTGTAAAGGAAGCAAAAGAGTGTGCCAAATATTGTGCAAATAAGTGTGGGCACACTGGGCAGACTGTATGGACATTTAGATTATGTGGGATTTTGTACAATAAAAGTAAGAAAACTGACTGCCAGAGTGCAAGTATTTGTGGCTTGTAAATTCAGGAAGACATATAGGACTTGGAATTACATTTATCCAAATAAATGGAAACCTCTATCTTATTTGAGTCAAGCTAAAAATTATATTTTTATCTCATATTAGGATTAATAATTTTTTATATGACCTCAACACGAATTTGTTGAGTTATAATTGAGAGATTTGACTTATTTAATTAAATAGGACGAGTTAGAGTTGACATATATAGTCTTATACCTATGCCTTGACACGATTAAACCCCACAAGTGAAATTTAAGATCAGCAGTTTTTTACATGATCTGTAAACTCGATATGAACCCAACACGATATGAGCTAGTTAAAGTTAAGGAGTTTGATCTATTTAATTAAATGGGTTGTGTTAGGGTTGACCTAATATACTTATATTTCTACACGATCTAAATCTGACATGTGGACATGATTGTCATACCTACACAATGTTGATGTGATAATATCAATGAATCATTGGATTAGTCATTGTTAAAAAAATAAAAAATAAATCCAATGATTGGTTGGAAAAATGTAGTTTATACTATTACTCATTTTATTTAATAAAATTTTCAAAAAAACAAAATCTTATTTAATAGAAAAAATATCAAACTAGTTTCCACTGATTTGGATTTTTATCAAATGATTAATGCTATATATCATATTTTTATCTTACAATGTTTATGTTGGCGTCTTAACTGACCTTTGATTTTTAATTTTTTTTCTTAACAATGCATGATTGATCCAAAAGTTGATAGAGACCGTCACATATTAGCATATCTCCTCTGTTATTTCTTCTAATAGAATGCCCATGAAGTTTTAATTATGCCTCAAAATGATTTGTTAAAAAATATTTTTAAAAAAAATTAAAAGAACAAAATTTAAAAAAAATTTTAAAAAAAATTAAATCAAAGGTGGCCATGCCCCTCCTTTGACATATCCTTAGAGAAGGGGGTGGATCACAAAGGGGATGAATCGCCCCTCCATGGCCACGGATTCACCCCTCAATCCTTCATGGAGGAGCCATGGATAGGAATGGACCCATGTATAGATCAAAGGAGGGGCATGGCCTCCTTTGATTTAATTTTTTTTTAAAAAAAATCTTTTTTACTAAGTTAAATGTATATGTATTTTTAGACTTAAAAATTAGGACAGACCCATGTATATATAAATCATAGAGGGAATGGATCTCCCCCTTTCAGATCCGGGCTCCACCGTCTCACAAATTAAGGAGGTAAATGACGGAGAGATGGGTCTTTCTTTTTTAAGATATACTTAAAATTTTAGGAATGTTTTGTTAAAAAGAATTGATTGAATATGACGAAATTATTTATTTGGTATCAACTCCAAATGTAAAAGAGTTATTTAATAAATTAAAAAAAAAAAAAAATTATTTGATAGCAGTCTAAAGGGGTAAAAGTACTGGGAGCTAATTTAATGTTTTCTCAGTATATGGGGCTTCGTCATGATGCCCTCCTTTAGTCAGAAGATAATCTAAATAAAGATCTGAAACCTCGTCTTTTCAAAGGGTCAATGGTCCACAGCTTTTAATGTCTTCAGATTTCAAAGTGAAAATAGTGTCCCCACTATTGCAACAACTTTTGAATAAAAGTCGACTCCACGATTTAGAGGGCACTGGTTGTACTTTCTATGTTGTTCCAATTGGTTGTTTTCTTGCGCCTTGTCCATGTCAGAGAAAACGCTCATTGTTAGTTCATTTTTATATTTATTGTGGGCCATTAAAAGAAATGTTAACCTCAGCGGGATTTGAGATTTAGATGATCGAGATTTTAGTTTGGTTTTATTATGTTTTTTTTATGTTGTTTTCTTCTTATTGAATTCTTTAGATGGGTATTTTTGCTTTATGTTTGCTAAGGTTTCTTTGTAATTAATTTGATATTTGTTGATAATGAAAGTCAGTCAGTCATTCATAATAATAATAATAAAATAATAAAAAATAAAAGAAGAAGAAGAAGAAAAAAGAAAGAAAGAAAAGGAAGGGCAGGGGCTGCTGGTTTGGTTGAATATGTTAGGTAAATATATATTTGATGACTTGAAAACAACTACCACTATATATATTACATAATATGTTCTTCAAAATTCTTACCTCCTTTTGGAGTTTAATATGAATTATTGGTGCTCAGTTGCTTGCGCATGTGTTCCTCAAACCAAATTTCTACTGATCGATATCACGACTTTAGAACTTTTTTTTTTTTTTGTTTTGTTTTTCCTTCTTCAAACTACTCACTTTTTCCAATTCAAATTATTATTGGAGCTCAATATCAATTTAATGGAATAGGATTGGATCTTCTCCATTCTAAGTACAATGGAAAACATTTATTTTAAATTAATATTTTATTTTGTTGCATCTAATAATATATGACATGTCAACATAGTCATTATGTAGCAGCATATATACCATTAGATCTATGAAGTCTAATATCGACTATAAAATGATCATCTCCATTTTACCTAAAATGTAGACAGACGTAATCCTCTATTAATAGATTGGTTTGAAAAGAATTTCTTCCAATCTAATTTTGAGGAAAAATTTATCATAAAATAATGGAAAAATCACTAAATTGGTCAATGTGGTTTGAGCTTGTGACAAAACTTGAGGTTTAAAAAGTGACTAAACACTCCCCAGAGTAAGCGGAAAAAAGAAAAAAAAATGTATCGATCGTTAGAAAAATTAACATAATTTGTTAATGTGTCATATCAATATCAATTATATTAGGACACGTGTCACCTACAATAAAAAAAACAAAAATGTATATATATTATAGAACCAAATATTAAAATATTAAAAAAAAATAGAGGGGTTAGCCGAACCACTCTAAGGCCATGGGGGTGGTTTGACAAAAGGGGTGACTTGACCACCCCCTCCATTTTATTTTTTATTTTTCTCTTTTTATTGCAAGTGACACACGTCACAATATAATTGATGACAATATGGTACATTAATGAATTTTATAAACTTTTTGCAATGGCATGGACCTATTTTTTTTCTTTTACTCCAAAGAATGTTTAGTCCCTTTTTAAAATTCAAGAAGATATTTGTCACAACCTTAAACTATAAGAACTAATTTAACAATTTTCCCTAAAATAGCTAGTTAGAACTACTAGTAAATGTTTTTGCTCGAGTCCAAAAGTTAAGACCAATCTTCAGGCTCAATAGCTTCAAACATTTTAAAAACTCATCAAATAATCTTTTGTTTGGCCCATTTATGGACGGACGTTATATAAAAAGAAAGAATTTTTTTTTTTTTTTTTTAGGGTTTAGGGTTTAGGGTTATTCCTATGCTTATAAGGGTGTGTTTGACATTACAATTTCGTAGACAAAAAGTTCAATTTTAAACCAAATCACAAAAAAATAGATCGTTTAGGATTACGTTTTTTAAAAATTGTGATTTTAAATCGCATGCAAGGTTGTGTCTTTTTGAAAACACTCAATTTTAAAGGCCAAATTACAATTTTGTCAAACGTTTAACTACGTTAGTAAAAATTACATTTTCAAATTGCACATTTTAAAATTCTTAGAACATTCGTAGTAGTATCACTAAATTTTACTAGCCAAAATAGTTTTAAAAAAAAAAAAAACCAATTTTCTCTATTTTATTCATCCATTTTTTTAAAATACTCACATCACCTTCATCATTTTAGCTATTCTATTAAATAATCTTTTTCAAAAGGAAGATGTGTGGTGTGAGAGAGAAATAGAAGAAGAAGAAAAAAAACATTTTAATAGTTTTTTTATTGTTTTGGTGGGTAAATATGCTCACTATTGTTGATGAGTATTGTTTACTTACCAAATTAGTGAGGCTGGAAACTCATTTTAGACTATTTCAACAAATTAGATCACCAAAAAAAAAAAAAAAAAAAAAAAAAAAAAAAAATTAATCTGATGAGTCAGCTAAAAATGTTCTTATTTTTTATACCACGAATCTAAACAGACTTTAAGTCCAAGGCACGTATTTTTAAATATACATTGCATTAATAAAAAAAATATGAACGAAATTCGTAAGACTTCAATATACCGAATTAGGGAAATTACTAAGAATTGGTAAGGAGTTTACATCTTTCCGTACATACTCCTTATTTATTTATTTCTTTTTCTTTTTTTTTCCGTACATATTGCCCAGCGCTCATGGGTTTGGACTAGAGATGTTTTCCAGAATGCTGGACAAAAACTTACTGCCGGAAAAAAGGGGCAGTAAATAGTACTCTTTGTAGATTAAGGCCGTTGAAACTTCACCCAGATGTGGATCGCAATGGGCATAGAAGTGCTCTTGGAGAGCACGTTTCTATCTTCTGGAAACACTGGCGAAAACTTCGCTCTCACGTCACTATTCCACTCTAGTCTTCCATCAACGTCTCTTCCATACTCCCAAGTCTGTTGTCTTTTTTTGAACAGAACCAAGTCTTTTGTTAGCTTTCCACAACCCTTATCGTCATCCCCTTGACCTTTTGCATTTATTTGTCCGTATTACATAAATATCTTTGTATTTTATTTTATTTTATTTTTTTATGAATTAATACATTTTATAACCAAACAAACAAAAGAATACACTCCAGCAGAGCTGGATCCCTATAGCTATATACAATAGCTACAAAAACAACAAATGAACAACAAACAGAATTACACAGAAAGTAATTGTTGTAAGTTCCATTTCCTGACTAACATCCGGCTATGAACATTCCTCTTAGCCGAGCATCTAGCAATCAATCTAGATCTAACCTCCCATTTCACTTGTTGAACTAAAAGCTCCTCTGAACAAGGAGTATTACCATGCAACAAGTCATTTCGGTGCCTCCAAAGGTGATATATAGTAGCCCCCAAACAGAGCCTACAAATGGTATCATGCAAACTCTTCCCCTTCAAATGAACTTCACTCCAACTACCAATATCTTCCCAATCCACAAGAGGATCAAAAATCAAAGATTCAGCCATAATACTCCTCCAAACACGCCGGCTGAAACTACACCTGAAAAAAGGTGGTCTCGATTTTCCTGACAAGCAAAACAAAAGAGACACAAGGTAGGACCCGTGTAACCCCAAGTGCACATCTTTTCCTTGGTAATAAGAGCATCCCTAAACACCAACCAAAGAATAAAAGAATGTTTAGGGATTGCCAAAGGAAACCAGACAAACTGATACCATTGAACCTCTGGCAGTCTTTGTCGAAGGTGATCCCAGGTCTGAGCACAAGAGTACTTTCCAGTTGAAGACCTCCAAACAGGAAGATCCTCTCGGCCAATATGGATTTTAGGAAGCCTACTTTGTACATGTACCAAACTGTCCGATCTGGCACTAGGCCAATACCAAGCTCCTTCCTGAATAATGGAAGACACCTTAGGGCCAATTGCACTGCCAGCATCATAAATCATCCTATAGCCATACTTATCAAAGAGACAACCCTCAGGATGCCACACATCATACCACAGAAAAATCTTTCGGCCATCTCCAACTTTGAAGCTAAGAAATTGCTTAGCTATACTTCTAAGTTTCAACAATTTTCTCCAACTCCAAGAGCAATTATGGGGAATGGATACTTGCCAAAAACTTCTCCCCTTCAACAAATTATTTTCAATCCAGGCCACCCATAAAGATCCGGATCTAGCAAAGAGAGTCCAGACATGGTGAAGCATGGAAGCTTGGTTCCAAATATCAAGCTTCTTAATACCTAACCCACCTTCCTTCTTAGGAACACACACCTTGTCCCAAGCCACTTTAGCTTTGGCTTTAGCATCCTTCCCACACCAAAGAAACCTATTAAGCTTTTCTTCCAGCAGCTTAACAGTTTTCTTAGGAAGGATAAACACCCAAGACCAAAAGACTTGGAAGCTACATAACACAGAAGTGATAAGCTGGAGACGGCCAGCAAAGGAGAGGTTCTTCACAAGCCAAGTCTCAATCCGGTTCACAACCTTAGCCACAAGGATGTCACAATCTAATGCAGAAAGTCGCTTGGAGATAAGAGGGACTCCAAGGTACCGGACAGGAAGAGTACCTTCACTCATGCTTAACAAATTTAACAAATCAGCTCTCTCAGTGTCAGAAAGACCAGCACAAAATACAGTGCTCTTGGCTGGATTAGCTTTCAATCCCGAGAGGTTCTCAAAACTACACAGAACTTCCTGAATAACCTGAACAGACTCCATCCTAGCTGCAGAAAAAATCAGCAAATCATCGGCGAAGCAAAGATGGGTCAGCTTAAGAGAGTGGCACTTTGGATGAAAACCAAAGAGAGGATTAGCAGAAGCCTCTTCCAATAAAAGGGATAAGATCTCCATCGCCATAACGAACAAATAGGGAGACAAGGGATCCCCCTACCTTAGACCTTTTTGACCTGGAAAGTAGCCAACCAAAGACCCATTTAGAGCTATAGAATAGCTTGGACTGGAGATACATTCCCTAACCCACCCAACAAACCTCTTGGGCTCTCCAAAGCAGTGAAGACAGTGGAGGATAAACTCCCAGCTAACAGAGTCATATGCCTTCATAAGGTCCACTTTTAAAGTGCATCTCGGAGTCCCTTTTTCTCTATGATAATTGCATACCAATTCTTGAGCCAACAAAATATTCTCTGATATGCTCCTTCCAGGAATGAAAGCTCCTTGGGTAGAACCAATAATATCATCCAACCCCGGGAGAAGTCTATTTGCAATAATTTTTGTAATGCATTTATAGACTAGATTGCAACAAGAAATCGGCCGATAGTCTCCCATAACAGAGGGGTTTTCCTTCTTAGGAACCAAAGTAATAATGGTAGCATTCACTTCTCTAAGCAGCCTACCATAGGAAAAGAATTCCAGAATAGCTTCAGTAACATCTTCTCCAATAACCGGCCAAGCTCTCTGAAAAAATCCAGCCGAGAACCCATCCGGACCAGGAGCTTTATTCCGGTCCATAGTAAAAATCACCTTACGGATTTCTTCACTAGACACTTCAGCTGCCATGCTAGCAACACAGGCTGCAGAAAAATTCCTCTTCACCAACTGAGAAATCCTATCAGCCTTGTCATTAGGAAATGAATCAATGGACTCCCCAAGGAGTTTCTGATAAAAACCAATAGCTAGGTTCTTAATCTGATCCGGGTCCTCTATTTTGTTACCAGCATCATCCTTCAACACTTTAACTAGATTGGAAGAATTCCTCACTTTTACCGAATTATGGAAAAACGAGTTATTCCCATCTTGAAGATTGAGCCAATTATTTCTGGCCTTCTGTTTCAAAAAATTCTCCTCCGCCAAACACAAGGAAACATAAGCATGAAGGCACTCATTTTCATGACTAAGACAGTCCAAATTGCCATGAGAAGCAATAAAGATAGCTTGAGCCCGGTCAAGGTCTTGTTTAGCCTTCAAAACCCTATGCCCCAACCCTCCAAAAACCTCCAAATTCTTAGCTTTTAAAATCTTCTTAACCTCCTTTAATTTCGTATAGAGTTTATACATAGAAAAACCCTCAACATGAGTATTCCAGCCCTCACCAACCCAATCCAGGAAGAGGGAGTGATCCGCCCAAAAATTGAAGAATTTAAAAGGCTTAGGACCAAAACTATTATACCTCTCCACCACAATCAAAGCTGGAGAATGATCAGAAACACCGGCCTCCAAAAAGTCTACAGAAGTGCTCCCATAATCTTGCATCCATTTAACATTAGCTAAAACTCGGTCCAGCTTTTTAGAGACAAAAGCCGAGCCAACTTGTTTATTGGACCAAGTATGAAAACAGCCCATAAAAGCTAAATCATCAACCTCTAACTGAGAGATACAACCAGCAAACTCATTGTCATAGCTGGAAAGACCTCCTACACCCCATTTCTCCTGATAGTCCCTAATGGCATTAAAATCTCCAGCCAAAATCCAATGGGACATCCCCCAATCTGAACTTCAAAGTTTCCAACCTCTTCCACAAAGTCCTCCTCTCCAGACCTTGGTTAGCCCCATACACAGCAGAAAGGAACCAAGATCTCTTATTAGTAGTAGACATGACCATACAAGTGGTCACCTGAGAGTGCACATCAACCAAAGAAAGGGAAATGATACCCGGATCCCAACAAATCCAAATCTTCCCCAACAAATGCATACTATAATTGTGGAAAAAATTCCAGCCAGGCAACATAGACTTCACAACACTAACAGAATTAGCATGTTGAACCCGAGTCTCCACCAAACAAATAATAGAAAGTTTGAGACTATTAACCATCCTCCTTTTGCTTCAGGGGATTGTTGAGCCCCCTGATATTCCAGGCAAGGATCTTCATTATTTCTTGATGGGAGAGCCTCCTCCCACAGAGGAGCATTGACCCTTTTCCCTAGAGGATAAAGCACTCTCAAACACATCCAAGAAGGTAGGTGGAGGCCCTGGTCTAAGATGCACCTCATTCCCATCCTCAACCTCAATCCTACCTATGGGGTCAAAAGAATTAGAAAGATTAACCCCAGCCACCTTATTCTTCTGTTTAGAATTTCCTGAAGGCCTCTGGACAACCTTATCAAAAGGCTTCTGAACCAGATCCTGATTCTGAACAACCTTAGCAGGAACCTTTGGAGGACCTCTAGGTAACCAAATCTTCTTACTTTTTCGGGAACAGGCATAGGCCGAATGACCAAAGCCAGCACACAAGGAGCATTTGGGAGGAAGCCACGGATATTCCACCCCAATGACAATAGATTCACCATTCAACTCAATATCTATTTCCTTTGGACACTCAGAATTGACATCTATCTCAACAAGAACACGAGCATAACCCAACCTCTTTTGCTCCTCTGTCACCTTGTCTGCATATAAAGGTTTGCCCACTCCACTAGCCACATGACTAAGGCACGTTTGGGTCCAGAACTCCATAGGCAAATGCAGAAGTTTGATCCAGACAGGAATAGTAGCCAGAGTAAGTTTCATAACTTGCATACCGGGCATCCATTTGCGAAGGATCAAAGGTTTGTTGGATATATGCGAAAGCTTAGCATCCAAAACTTCATCTCTGGTAACCTCATCTGGAAACCGAAAGATGAACAAACCATTCTTTAAAGAGAAAACTTCAACATTACCATACTGTTTCCACATAATGTCAATAGATTTCTTCACCAAGAAAAAAGGTAAAGGTTTATCGAGGAATTGACCAATCAAGCTCGATTTCCATTTAGAGATCCCCTCCTCAACTGCTTCAGGAGGAGGAGAAACAACTATTTTGTCCCCAACCTTCTGAGGAGCAAAATATTGCAGGTTTCCCAAAGGGCTATTTGACTTGAATAATCCTTTCCAATCAGAGCCTTTTGTGCAAGGGAGAACCATTGGAGTATCTACCTTAACAGTAGGATGACAATCATCCTCTGCCGACCCCATACTCAAGCATTCGACTTCAATCTCTTGATGATCATGAATAGAATCATCAACGTCATGATTAGCAATGATCTCCTCGACTACATCCTCAACAGGAACACTATCAGCAATGATCTCCGCATCAGCAAAAGCAATAGATTGAGAGGAAACATCCTTCTCATCTACCACAAAGCGGCTATCTGAATCATCAGCAAAAACCACACTTTGTGCTCCAGAAACCGTAACAGGAGAAATCGGCAAATTACCTTTACCAATCGTTCCAGTCAACGATCCCTTCCCCCTACCCCGGCCTCTACCAGGCTTTTTTGCCATAATCAACCAAGCAATTCCCAATCGAACACGAAACAACAAACTACCAATCTAAAATTCAGGTATTAGAAAGGAAAGAAGAGACCTGTGCGAGAGAAACCTTCGACTTCCAGCAATGTCTCCGGCATCAACGCGCCCTCACGCGCCGATCGCAGTGCAAAGAATATCCCGTGCTATTCCATCCGGAAACCTCCAAGACGGGTACTCTCGTTTCTCTCCCATTCTTTCCGAGTTTTTTCCTTTGTATTTTATTTTCATTTTATATAAAATATCTATTTTTCCTTTCCTCCACCAATAAGGACATACAAGCATTAAAGTTGCTTGACTTGCGACACCTCGTCCAAACGGCAAGTATTTGCGTCTGTACGCCACTCATCATGTCCTCTTATCTAAACCGCCATTGATACTCGCGTTCATCAAGACATGCATTGTAAATTGATTCATCAAAATGATTTCCTTCAATCTCTTCTCTCTTCCTATCGCGTTCCTTTCTGTGCTTACCTTCCTCAACCTCATCACCTACGCAGCTGCCCAAAATTACCTCAAACACGTCTGTGAAAACACTTCCTGTTGGGGTGAAGGCCGATTACAAAATTAGCAAGCGGAAATTATCTACTCCTCTTTGTGTAAATTAAATAGTCAATCTAGTTAGCATCAAAATATCAAATCACCCAAAAACAATGCAGAAAAATAAATCAAGCAACCACTATATGCAAGACACCAAAATTTGTACGTAGAAAATCTTTTGGTGTGAAGGAAAAAATCACGGGACCTAGTCGAGTTAAAATTTCAACTATCAACAATAATGGG
Organism: Alnus rubra; assembly: GCA_028654335.1. Lineage (NCBI taxonomy): Eukaryota > Viridiplantae > Streptophyta > Magnoliopsida > Fagales > Betulaceae > Alnus > Alnus rubra. Next base: position 161,671 of record JAJPGS010001188.1, read on the forward strand.
CTAACAAATGTTTTCTCTAGAACAATATCTAGAGGTTATCACAACATCAAGAATACACACATTCTTGGATTAAAAACATAAATTCATCACTTTAAAGGTGGATTCCAACAACAACAAAGAAAGGTCTCACCAAGTAGGGATGAACAACCGAGCAACTGGAGAGGAAGTCCAACGATCAACACTAGTCAATGCGTAGCCCTCGTCGTCAGGATCAACATACTGAAATTTCATCAAGATCGGACCATAGATGATCCTCCAATCTCTCTGACGGAAATGACTGTGAAAAACACTATATTTTCTCTCCTCCCTCTTTGTTTTGGACGAAGCGCTCTCCCTCCAAAACTCTCTTTCTTTTTCTCCCTCACACATGGCTGTAAAACCAGCCAGCCTTTCTCCCTTTCTTTCTTTCTTTCTTTTTTTTTTTTTTTTTCATTTGGACGTAGGTCACGCATTGTACGCGACCTGTTCCTGGCCAACAGAAACAGAGGTGCAACTCTGTTTCTTTTGGCTCAAGGGTTGGTCCCCCACGTAGGAGGGACCACCCAACACTTCCTTCGCCCAAAATAGCATCTACAGTTCCAATATCAAATCCCTCCTTTCTTCCCTCTCCTCCAACGCCACCGGAAACATCGAATTCTACAACACCACCACTTGCCAAACCACTTCCAACCCCGTCTACGGTCTCTTCAACTGCCACGGAGATGTCAATGGTGATATGTGCCGAAGATGCGTGATTAACGCAACCAAAAAGCTACCCAGTAAGTGTTCAGGGGAGAAGGTTGTTGTTAGTTGGTACGACGAGTGCATGGTACGCTACTCCAACGAGTCTATCTACTTCAAAGTGGCCGTAATGCCTAGATTTAACTTGTACAACACACAGAACATGACCGAGCAGGACCGGTTTAACAGGCTAGTGAACACAACGTTGACCGAAATGGCACGAGAGGCCTCCAACTTTCCAATCGGTGTTAAGAAATTTGGAGTTAAGGCAGTGAAGTTTTCCGATTTTCAAAATGTGTACATCATGGTACAGTGCACACGGGACCTGTCCAGCACCGACTGCAATAGTTGTCTTCAGTTAGCTATAAACTGTCTTTCTATATGTTGTAGTGGAAAGCAAGGAGCAAGAACTCTCTTCCCAAGTTGTAATGTTGGGTACGAATTGTACCTCTTCTACAATGTTCCCACAGCGCCGGCGCCTGCACCGGGGATTTCACCTCCACCTCCAGGCTCCCTAGCTGGATCAAAAGGTGAAGTGGACCACTCATCTCCATCTCACTGCTTTTCATTCTTCATTATTATTATTTAAGTGATGGAATGGCAACATGGACGGCATACTTTACGAAGCTTAATTAATTAGATTAATTCTATAAATACTTTGGTGTGGATCACCATCTATTCATAATATTGGAAAAATTAGGTACAAAGTGAAAGACATGTTCAAAGTGGGCAGCAATTATGAATGATTGAGTCCTAACTTTAACGATTTGCTGTTTAAGAGTTTATTTTGTTCCATTTAACTTTGCATATACTGTTGCTATGTTATTTAAATGATTATATACTTACTACGTCGCAAAATATATAAATTAGAATATAATATTAAGTCTTGACAATAAAATGACTCGTCTTCGTAACAATCATTAATTTACTTTTGCCATGTTGCCTTTACATCAAGGGTTCATTATAAGTTTTGGACCCCGATATATGATCTCTGTTGTAACTTGTAAATGTGTCCGTGTGGTGTGTTACATTGAGAAAAAATAAAAAGAAAATGAGTAGTTATATGCCTAAGAGCATCTCCAGTAGTTGGAGTTAAAGTAGCTACTTAAAAAGTACCAATTTCTATTTTAACAATTGGTTATCTTAAAAACACCCCAATAATAATCTCTATTCCATTCTTCATTTTATTTAAATAATATTTTTTAATATTTTTTTATTGTTTTATATTCTTTCTAGATTGTAACTTCTTATTATATTATTCTTGTCTAATAATAAATCTTTACAACGCCATGAATTTCAATAAGAGACATACTATACAAAGTAAAGGTTTGGTCGATCCACAATAAACTATTGCTTTTAGCGAGGTCTACGCCATTACAAAGAAATGACTCCGTCTTACTGTGTTATCTGAAAAGATTTGGGGAAGTAAGGGGTGAGTTTGACAACTCAGTAAGGAAATCACAACAATAAAAGTGAAATTTTCTTTTTCAGGAATTCTAAATAAAATTCAAATACTTTAGCAGGCAAAGAAACAGTTAAATAACATGCAAATAGATCAAATGCAACATGGTGCTTGAATCATTTATACAGTGTGTTAGTTTTACCATCCACCGGCCCACCTCCGCTATTTAACCGTGAGCGGCGCACGTTATGTTTGGCATATCCACGGGGACCGATCCCGAAGGACCAAAACGCTCATCCTGTCGTCACAGAGAAGAGCCGTCGGGTTAGGAACTTCCCTAGGTGAAGACCCCCCGACCGATAGCCCACACTTTTGGTGTGGTTGCCATGCTACCCCTACTTGAATCCGGATCAACACCCGATGCAGCCGTGGGGCAAAACTGTGTGTAATATATGCACATATAATTACGATGATGCCATCATTTTCCGCTCACATGGAGCACATACAACATATACAATATGGTGCACAAATACAACTATACAAAAATCCCATGAAATCATCTTATAACACATATACATTTGATATCATATAATCACATGATTTCTCAATCACATTCGATAATAAGAGTATTATCATGACAAAATATTAAAGAGACAATTAATATAAAGGAATAAAGGTGTTTAGGAAAAATCTCCGACTTTTTCTTTTGAAAATTCTTTAGGTTGTGTTCCCTTACCTGGACTAGCCATTAGCATCGGAGTCGAACTTTTACCTAAATAAATTGAAAGAAGAATCTTAGAAGAACATTCTGAAATTTGAAGCCTAAAACTTAAATTAAAGTAAACATAACATGTAACAAGAGATCTTCAAATTGTACTACCCATCAATATTCATAAGTCCTTATTACTACTTAAAGACTAAATCACCAACAAACATGAACTCGATCAGCCTAAATCATAAAAATCTCCAAAAATAGCAACTCCTTTGAATCACCTAATCTTTAGTCCAAAACTCCATAAACAAACTAACATCAAGCCAAGCTCATGGTAACATAATAGAATCCAGCAACAACACTTATTTCAAACCCAAATGAGTACACAAAGATTCCAAAATATTAAAAACCCAACAACTTTGTTATGCTAACAAACTAAGCTATTGACATTCAGCACAACCAAATTCCCACATAATCCATGCAACTTCAAAACAAATCTCTGTACAGCCATTAAGACAAACTACGACACAGTTTCCTTTAACAAAATCTTATCCAGAACATAAACACTAACCGATCATCAACAGAGAATTTGGTTCTCATCAATTTGTCCAAAACAAGGTAAATCCTCAAGCCTTTAACCATAAAATCAATACAATAAAAATCATCCAACAATAAATCGTAAAATAGAAAACCAATATTCTCAAGCAAATCCATAATTTATTCTCAAATTAACCAATGGATCAATAATTTTCAATATATTGAAACCAAACAGAATTTTTCATAAACGAGATTTCAACCCAATCGGCCACCAAACACTTCACGGTTATAAAAACATGATAATCCCCAAATTAGTCTACAGCTATCACATACCCTCAACAAAATCACAAGCATTCCACGGCTATACCACCCATTCAGTCAAATTCAGAAATTCAACCAAAACTCAATACCCATAATCAGTTAACACAAAAATTCCCAGTTAATTGGTCCAAAAACAGGGGAACAGAATTATCTTCCCAAACCTACAACAATCGGCTAAACAAGGAATTGGAAACCCCAAAAATCATCACACACACACCCACATGGCCGTGACCACTACAGCTCAAATACCCATGATCAGAACCACTATCACCGAAACAGGGGAAGAATTCAACAAATACCCATAACCAACCGAACGCCATTCAACCGGAAAATCAACCAACATCAAAGAAAACTCCAACAAATCATAAATCAAAATAAACCCATAACAATTCAAAGTAGAATTACAAGAATTAATCAAAAATTACCTAGCGAATTTCTATTTAAAGCTAAGGAAAAACCACCGAAAAATCGCCAGATTTCTGGCCAGAGCCGCTGAAAATCGCTACTGGGACCATCACCGGCGATAACCCATGGAAACGCGCCCTTGCTCGCCGGAAAACGGACTCGGGTCGCTGGAAAATCATCCCACCATCGAACCCATCTGAAACCGGTACTGTTTCAGCATGGATCTGCTACGGGTCCTCTACAGCTAGCCGGAAATCGGCCTGGGTTCCACCGGAAATCGTACCTCCGGCCTTCACTGCACAGACCCACCAATGATCGGGTCCTCTCTCTCTCTCTCTCGTCGATCTCTCTCTGTCTCCCGATCTCTCTCTCTTTCTCTCTCGGCATCTCACTCTCTCTACCGGATCTCTCTCTCTGTCGGATCTCTCCCTCAGTCCCCATCTCTCTCTCTCAAACTCTCGATCTCTCTCTCTTCTCACCTCTCTGTCTTTGTTCTCTCATCCCTCTCTCTGTTCGTCTCAGGTGAAAGAACAAGATAGAATAAGAACAAAAGAAGAAAGAAAGAGAAGAAGAAATTAATAAAGAATAAGACAATTTGCCGTGCAGGTTGTGGGATTTTTTTTTTTTTTTTCTACAACTTATTGATTAAGGGTCCGTTTGGGTTTGCGATTTCAAAAAGTGCGATTTAAAATAACGATTTTAAAATGTGCGATTTGAAAAAAGTGATTTTTAAAAATGCAGTTAAACGTTTGGCAAAATCGCAGTTTAGCCTTTAAAATCACGAATTTACCTTTAAAATTCTGCGTTTAAAAAAAGCATCATCTTATCTACGATTTGAAAAAGCAAATTTTCTGCGTTTTCAAATCACAATTTTTAAAAATGCAGTTCCCAAACGATCTATGTTCTGCAATTTGGTTTAAAATCACACTTATTGTCTACGAAATCGCAATCTCAAACGCACCCTAAGTAACTTACTTAATAAGTTTTGTATTATTATAATAAATAATATTATTGACAATAATAATTAAAATCTGAGGCATTACACTCTCTCTCTCCAGTCACTCCTCCTCGCTGGTGGGTTCACCAGAATTCCACACCCAATCAACTTCCGGCCAAAACAACAACAAACACCAATTATCTCCAGAATTGATCAAACCCAAATTCACAAATCAGGGGACAAGAGTAAACAGGGATTACAAAATCATCCCCAACAAATCGCATGGGTTTGTTTAAAATTCAACAAGAGATTCACACACACACACGGCCGGATGTTCACAACACAACTAACACACACACAACTGAAATTACTAACGCCACCACAGGGACACCCAATCGGACAACTAAGGAAAAATCCACAGAAAAACCCCTTTCAACCGCTGGAAGTCGCCGAAAATTGCCTATGGAAGTTGCCGGAAATCACTCTTCAACCGCTGGACGACGACACGTGACCTGCAGGAAAATCGGCGCCTCTGCTCAACGGGAATCGACAACTCTGCCTGCCGGAAAAAATCGACGCCTCTCCTCGGTCAACCCATCTTTCTCAGATCTTCTTCTCTCCGATTCTTCTCCTTCCTTCTTCGTCGAACCCTAAGTGAGGAAGTGGGGGAGATGCGGGATTGAAAGAGAGGGATGGAGATGGGAAGTGAGCGAGTGAGAGAGAGAACGAAGTGGGGGAGACGGTGAGAGAAAGAGAAAATATAATAAAAAATTAAATAACCCAACTAATTAACTCACACATACATATGAATAATTCAGAGTTCACAAGCTTAATATTGGGATTCTAGGAATTTTACCAAGTGAACTGTTCTAAAGGTTGGGTGAAATCCATTCTCAGAATATACTTCCTAATGGACAAGAAATAGCTGTCAAGAGGCTATCGAGAAACTCTGGACAAGGAGGAGAACAATTTAAGAATGAAGTTGTATTAGTAGCCAAACTTCAACACAAAAATTTAACAAGGTTATTGGGATTTTGTTTGGAAGGAGAAGAAAAGATACTTGTCTATGAATTTGTGCCCAACAAAAGTCTGGACTATTTTCTATTTGGTATGTCCACTTTAACATATATCCAAGAGTCTTGGCCATTATGATTGCATAATAGTAATTTCTAATCAATATGCATTTGTATCTAATCTTTTGTTCATATAGCATAAGTAATTTTTCTAATGAACTTGTAGACCCAAGAAAACAAGAGGGATTGGATTGGTCAATACGTTACAAGATAATAGGGGGAATTGCTCGAAGAATTCAATATCTTCATGAAGATTCTCGATTAAGAATTATACATCGTGATCTTAAAGCCAGCAATGTATTGTTAGATGTGGATATGAATCCAAAAATTTCAGATTTTGGCATGGCAAGGATTTTTGGAGTAGATCAAACACAAGTATAGTTGTGGGGACTTAGTAAGTTTTGATTTTTTTCCTCTGCTCTGCTTCATCAAAACTAAGGGTACATTTATTGTTCATCCTAGATAACTTATAGATTACAAATCGAACAACATAGGTAACAAGTGTATGCTTTGATATGTGTGAGCACAAATGTTGTGTATTATATCATTTTGGAAAATTAGTTGTTGTTAAGAACTCATCAACCCTAACAATTAGAATTAAGTTAATTAATAAGACTATTTGTTGCCTTTCAAGTGACACTGCTATATTTGTGGTGGTGGCTTGCAGTGGTTACATGTCTCCAGAGTACGCAATGCGAGGGGAATTTTCTGTGAAGTCAGATGTGTACAGTTTTGGTGTGTTAATTCTAGAGATTATCAGTGGCAAGAAAAACAATAATTTTTATGAATTAGATGGTGCTGAAGACCTCTTAACCTATGTGAGTATGAAACAAAAATTGTAATTTTTTTCTCATATCTTTAATGCCAAGTAGAGAGAAGAGAACCTTGACATTAATGGTGTGATAATTTGATGCAGGCTTGGATACGTTGGAGGGATGGTAGGCCCTTGGAATTGTTGGATCAAAGTTTGGGAGATTCTTATTCTCGAGATGAAGTGCTTAGATGCATCCAAATTGGCTTATTATGTGTTCAGGAAGATCCAGCTGACAGACCCACCATGGCTTCCATACTTCTCACACTCAACAGCGGCTCCGTTACACTACCATCACCCCAACAGCCAGGATTTTTTCTCTACAGTAAAACAGACATGCCCATAAAGAATATGGAGTCTGATCAATCTACAACCAAATCAATAAAACAGACATGCCTATAAAGAATATGGAGTCTGATCAATCTACAACCAAATCAATGCCATGGTCTGTTAATGAAGCTTCCAATACTGAACTAGACCCTCGATAGTCTGACTTAAGCATCTACCAACCTAGAAATCCAAAACCCAAAACTCAAGACAATATGTTAAGATTTGTTGATATTGAATGCTAATACTACTTGATGTTCCAATATAGATTGAGGAGGAGTAAAGCGTTGTTGATATTGTGAAAGTCTTAATATTTGGGTGGAGATTATATATATACATAGTACTAAGTGAGATTGTGTTATATAAATTATTATAGGGAGTTTCAATAATATCACTTGAAAAGTAAATAAATTAAAATTGATAGTGTATGAAAGTAACTATATTGATCACCTTCATACGCATGCATGGTTAGTGGTTCCTGTATCCATGGGGTAGCGTTGGCGAATTGATAATCTGGTGCCTATACTAAGCTTTTCTCTAAGAAATGTGTTTAATGTCATTTTCTTGCTTATTCATTACACATCTCTTTTAAAAATGTATCATTAAATTTGTATAACCCACGTGTGATCCCAAAAATTTTACAAGTGAATTTTCACATCTCTTGTATGGAGATGGCCAAAAAATGTGCAAAAAACATGTACACAAAAATAACAGAAACCAACTAATTTTTTCTTTCTTTTTGTTTTTTCAACACGAACACAAAAATGATAAAATAGTCAAGCCTCTTTTCAACAAAAAGACAGCCAAGAATGTTGAATTCCTCTGTGAAGCCCGAAGATAATAATTGGCTCCGTTTGGTAAGTCTTTTTTTGACTGAATAGGATCACTTCTATTTCATCTAATGAAATGAATATTATTTATTTCAAATAAAAGTTTAATATTTGAAGTTAGTGTATCTAATAGTGTATAAAAAGTTATATATGTATACTATTAGATGTATTAATTTTAAACCCCGACAAGGGCAAACAATATGTGAAAACAATAAATTCTTGAAAAAATTTATGGTTAGTTCACATCGCTAGCATAATGTTAACTAAACCATCTGCAACCTACCATTAATGTCAATAATATTAGGTAAAATATACTTTCTTGGGTAATATATAATTTCTATTATTATATATTAAACCTGTAAATAAAAAACAACTATTATTAGATCGATGTGGACTGAGTGCAACTTGACGTACATGTAGATAGTTCTGACTAAATTCTGGCCAAACAGATATAAGAAAAATGTTATTTAAATAATAAAAAAAAAACAAAAAAGAGTGGTATTACCGTATTAGGGTTATTATAATTTTGACTATAAAAGTATTTATATAATTAGCAAAATAATTTATTAATTATTTTATCCCATTATGAATTACCACATAAATGACTTCATAAAAAGAATGATCAAAAATCTAAAGCATCTTGCCATAAAAAATTAAAATAATAATAATAATAATAATTGCTGGACAAAAACAAAAAGGCCGAAGAATATACTGTTTGCAAGATATTTTTAAGAAACGTCAAAGGAAAAAGCTTGCTACACGACAGGTTATGTATAATCACTCACATTAGTAAGACCCATCAGAATGAATAAATTTCAACCTTACAACCCAATCCTTACAAATGGGTTGTGCACAAGTTAGACACAACTTATTGTGCAAATATTAATCCCTTTTTGTCATTTTCCTTTCTAGAAAGGATATTGGAAAGATGAGTTTGGCCAAAGTCGACTCACTTGCGTGTCCTGACAGTTTAGGATTTATTTACACCACTCATGTTGCTGTGTGTGTCTCTCTCTCTCTCACTGTCACCCCCCCCCCCCCCCACTTATCTCCACTGATAGCATTATTGTACGTAATTTGTGTGATACATCTTTATCTCTTTATCACCATCTTTAATATTAGTTACTTATCATTTTTTTTAAGTCTCATTTAAAATTTATGTAGGAGAGATCTATATAAAAATAAAAATAAAAAAGTCTAATTTATTCAAATTTTTATTAATTCGAAAAATTCATAAATATCAAGATCATCTTTTAACTCAAAAATCATAAATATAATCATCTTGACTAGATTTTTTGAACAGAGGAAACAAATTATTTTACACCGAAGTGTGGTCCACCCCAAACTAAAAAGTCCTGCTCCGCCCTGCTCATTGCTCTCACCATGTCAACGAAAACCATAAATCTTGCAGAGTTGCAGAGAGGAAGAGTCTGATTTATCAAAATGACTTCCTTCAATCCCTTCTCTCTTCCCATCGCGTTCCTTTCCGTGCTTACCTTCCTCAACCTCATCACTTACGCAGCTGCCCAAAATTACCTCAAACACGTCTGTGCAAACACTACCTTCGCCGAAAATAGCATCTACAGTTCCAATATCAACTCCCTCCTCTCTTCCCTCTCCTCCAACGCCACCGGCAACATCGAATTCTATAACACCACCGCCGGCCAAACCACCTCCAGCCCCGTCTACGGTCTCTTCAACTGCCGCGGAGATGTCGATGGTGATATGTGCCGAAGATGCGTGGTCAACGCAACCCAAAAGCTGTCCAGTAAGTGTTCAAGGGAGAAGGTTGCTGTTACTTGGTACGACGAGTGCATGGTACGCTACTCCAACGAGTCTATCTACTCCAAAGTGGCCGTAATGCCTATATTTCACTTGTACAACACACAGAACATGACCGAGCAGAACCGGTTTAACAGGCTAGTGAACACGACGTTGACCAAAATGGCACGAGAGGCTTCCAACTTTCCGATCGGTGTTAAGAAATTTGGAGTTAAGGCAGTGAAGTTTTCCGATTTTCAAAATCTGTACAGCATGGTACAGTGCACACGGGACCTGTCCAGCACCGACTGCAATAGTTGTCTTGAGGCAGCTATAAACCTTCTTTCTATATGTTGTAGTGGAAAGCAAGGAGCAAGAACTCTCTTCCCTAGTTGTAATGTTGGGTACGAGTTGTACCTCTTCTACCATGTACCCACAGCGCCCACGCCTACAGCTGCTCTTCAACCTTCATCGTCAGGTTTACTATCTCGACTTTACTGAGTGATGGTGCTTCAATTTTCAGATCATGCTTTATAAATCTTTGTTAAATTAGTAAAAATTTTGTCCCGTAAGATTATTTTGGTGTGAATCTTTATCTCTTCATAAATCTTTGTTAATTTTGTACTCTGGCATGTCAATGAAATATGATAATGTTTATGCAGGAAAAAGCAAAATCTCAAAAGCAACTCTAATTTCCATTGTTGCTCCAATTGCTGGCTCTGTGTTACTACTTGTTCTGGCCTACTGTTTCCTAAGCCGGAGAGCAAGAAAGAAGTCCAATGCTATAAAGGGGGAAAAATCTAAGAAATCTGATCTAATCCTTATTTATCAAGGTATAAAAGTCGTATTGTATAATTTGTATTCAAATCATGTCTCACTCTTCTCGAACGTTTGAATTTTCAAACATATATATATGTGCTGTGATCCATTGTTTAAGGCGTGTTTAAACGGCATAAAATACTCAAATTAGTACAGTTTTTACTACAATTCCTTTATAAACTAACATGATAGTTCATAATTTGATGAAATATTAAGAGTATATAGTTGATAAGTGAACCACTAACTAAATAAATTTGTTGTTAATCATCTCACCAATTATGGACTGACACGTCAAGTTTATAAAGAGCTTGTAGTAAAAGTTGTGTGTCTAGCAGTTTAAAACGCAAGTGAGGGAGTGTTAAAATATAATATAGATATTAAACCTATCCCAAAATGATCTTTTTCAAATACTATTTATTTTAATTAAAGGTAGCAGGATTGTTTTAAAAAAAAAAACAAAAATCTTACTTGCTTTTTAAAAAAAATATAAAAGTGATAAGAAATTGGGATAGGAAACTTCCACTTTTAGAAAATGAATTTGTGTTATATCCCAAAAAAGAAATAATATATTTAAACCATGACAAAGAGAGTGATAGTAAATTTCTTGCTATCTAATAAGTTATAATCTAAAAAAATGAGAAAGAATGAGTTGATTGTAACCAAACTTTGATGTCCTGGCCTCATGTCGGTAAAATTTGCTATTTGCATTTTGCAGTGTTAATCTCTCTTACTTTTTTTTTTTTGGGATCATAGCAGCAAATGAAATTGCAATGGAAATAACAACTGCAGAGTCCTTGAAATTTGATTTTGGAACAATTGAAACCGCCACAAAAAAATTCTCAAAGGACATGAAGATAGGTGAAGGTGGATTTGGGGAAGTTTATAAGGTACGTGATGAACATTCATTTCTTGATGTACTCAAAGAAGTATATTAGCAAATTCATAGCATTTGAACTAGAGCCGACAATTTTTGACACAACTCATGTATCGGATGAGAATATTTTTTAGAAGCTTTTGGATTTGCGATTTTAAGAGCTCTAGCTAAAGCTGGTTAAATATCATACATTGTCAGGGTACACTTCCTAATGGACAAGAAATAACTGTGAAAAGGTTCTGGAGAAGATCTGGACAATATGAAGAGCAATTTAAGAATGAGGTTTTAGTGGCAGCTAAACTTCAACACAAAAATTTAGCAAGGTTGATCGGATTCTGCATGGAAGGAGAAGATAAGATGCTCATCTATGAATTTGTCTCCAATAGAAGCCTTGACAATTTTCTATGTGGTCTGTCCATCTGAACATTCCTCCAATGGTCTTTTGCATTTGCATCTATATACTTTTTTGAATATTTTCTTTTGATGGATTTGTAGATCAAAAAAAGCGAGCACAATTGGATTGGTCAAGACGTTACAAGATAATAGGAGGGATTGCACGAGGAATTAAATATCTTCACGAAGATTCTAAACTTAAAATTATACATCGCGACCTAAAAGCTAGTAGTATATTGCTCGATGTGGATATGAGCCCAAAAATTTCTGATTTTGGCATGGCAAGGAATCTTGAAGTTGATCATAGTCAAGGAGACACAAGTAAAATTGTGGGAACATAGTAAGTTCCAAGTTTTTTTCATTTGTTTTGTATCATCAAAATTACTCAATTCATTCAAGTGCCATATAGTGCTGCTCATGACACTACAAGTTTTTTAGCAAAATGATGTGGCATTCTATTATTTTGTCTTTATATTTTTGTGTTGGTTTGCAGTGGTTATATGTCTCCAGAATATGCAATGCATGGAGAATTCTCTGAGAAGTCTGATGTGTATAGTTTTGGCGTCTTAGTCTTAGAAATTATCAGTGGGAAGAAGAACAATAACTTTGAATCAAAAGGTGCTGAGGACCTCTTGAGCTATGTGAGTATATACTAATTAGAGCCTAATTTGTTTCCCTTTCTTAATTAATGCCAATATCATCACCTAATTACTTGATAATTAAAATGTGCAGGCTTGGATACGTTGGAGGGATGAAAGATCCTTGGAATTGTTGGACCCAGCTTTGGGAGATTCTTATTCGAGAGAGGAAGTCATGAGATGCATCCATATTGGCTTATTATGTGTTCAGAAAGATGCAACTGACAGACCAACCATGGCATCAGTGCTGCACACTCTCAATAGCTACTCTGTCATTCTAGAATCCCCTGAACAGCCGGCGTTTTTCCTTGGCACTAAAGCAGACTCGAACATGCCTGCAAATGATACGGCGTTTGGTCAGTCTATTAGCATGTCGGTGTAGCAGAGAGCTAGTCGATGAAGCATCCGTTCCCGAACCACACCCTCGTTAATGTAAAGGAAGCAAAAGAGTTTGCTAAATATTATGCAAATAAGGGTGGGCAGACTGTTTGGACATTTAGATTATGTGGGATTTTGTACGATAAAAGTAAGAAAATTGACTACCAGAGTGCAAATATTTATGGCTTGTAAATTCAAGAAGACATATAGGACTTGGAATCACATTTATCCAAATAAATGGAAACATCTATCTTATTCAAGTCATGCTAAAAATCACATTTTTATCTCATATGTTAGAGTTAATAATTTTTTATACGAACTCAACTCAAATTTGGTGAGTTATAGTTGAGGGATTTGACTTCTTAAATTAAATAGGATAGGTTAGAGTTGACATATATAATCTTATACACACCTTAACACGACCGAACCTGACAATTGAAATTCAGAGTCGGTAATTTTTTACATGACGTGCAAACTCAACATGAAATTAGTGAGTTAGGGTTGAGGAGTCTGATTTGTTTAATTAAATGAGTTGAATTATGGTTGACTTATATAATTTTATACCCATATTTCGACATGATCTGAATTCGACATGTGAATATGATTGTCATACCTACACAATGTTGATGTGGCAATACCAAGAAATCCTTGGATTAATCATTATTAAAAAGGAAAGAAAAAAATAAAAAATAAAAATCCTTTAGATTGGTTGGAAAAGTGTTAGTTTCTACCATACTCATCTTATTTAATAGAAAAAATATCAAACTGGTTCCCACTAATTTGTATCTTTATCAAATGATTAATGATATATACTGCATTTTTATTTCACAATGTTTATATCGCAGTCTTAACTAACCTTTGAATTTTTATTTTTTATTTTTTAACAATGCATGTCTGATCCAAAGGGTGATGGAGACTGTCACATATTAGCATTGTCACAGGCAACTCCCTTCCTCTCAAGCATAGAGGAAAATATTTTTTTGAGTGGTAGTAAAAGGGATTTGATTCTTGTACAACACCAATACAACAATTGTACAACAACCCCTCACATGAGGGTGGACCCCAGTATGTGGGACCTACCCTCATGTGAGGAATTGTTGTACAGTTGTTGTATTGGTGTTGTAAATCTAACATTTTCCGTAGTAAAAAGTGATTGATGTGATATAAAGTAGAAATAATTTACATGGAAGAGTAGAAAAAATTTGTATTTTAATGAAATTTTTTTTATTTAAATAGTAATAAAAAATTGTTGATGTGATATGAAAAATAAAAAAAATTAATAATATTTTGAAGTTGGCAATTTTTTTTTTTTTTTTTGAAAGAAATGAAAAGAAATGAAAATAGTTGCCAAACGAAAAGCGAAAGGGGTGGATCACGAAGGGGATGAATCGCCCCTCCATGGCCTCGGATTCACCCTTCATGGGGGAGTTGGCCATGGATGGAATGAACCCATGTATAGATCAAAGGAGGGGCATGGCCACCTCCTTTGATTTTAAAATTTTCCTTAAAATCCTTTTTACTGAGAGTTAAATGTATATGCATTTTTAGAACTAAAAATTGAGACAGACCCATGTATAAATCATAGAGGGAATGGATCTCTCCCTTTCAGACCCGGGTTCCACCATCTCACAGATTAAGGAGGTAAATCATGGAGATTTTTGAAGGTGTCTCTGTACATCCTAGTAAGAGTTATGAAGAGGCTGTTAGATTAATTGATGACTATAAAAGGTGTCATAAAGGTGATGAAAAGAAGTCTAAGTCTACACATGAGAATGCTCCTGTGCTATCATGTTGGAAGCCTCCTCCGGTGGGAACCTTTAAAGTTAACTTTGATGCAGCCATCAATAGTAATGCTGGTTATGTTGGGGTGGGACTGGTTGCTAGGGATTTTATGGGTCATTTAAAGGCTGCTAAGCGTCTTTCCTTTCCTGTTCTAACTAATGCCTACAACGCTGAACTTATGGCAGCTTCTCAAGCTGTAATTTTCTGCAATCAAGCTGGTTTTTTGAATGTAATTTTTGAGGGTGATGCCTGGAAAGTTATAAAGGATGTTAATTCTCCTCCCCCCTATCTTTCTCGAAGTGGACATTTGTTAGAAGGACTCAAGCAGGAGGCTGGAAACTTAAATTTCTATTCTTTTGTTCATGTGGAGAGAAATTGTAATGAAGCAGCTCACATCCTTGTTAAATCAGGAGCTGCTTCTCCTTGTAATGACTCTTGGTTTGATCAATTTCCTGCTTGTATTATTGATGTTGTAACTAGGAACAGAGAGTCCCTAGATCCTGAAAATCTTTGTACTTTGGGATCAGTTTTTTATCAATGAAGATCTTCTGAGCTTTGTTCAAAAAAAAAAAAAAAAAAAAGGAGGTAAATCATGGAGCGGTGGTTTTTTTACTTTTAAAGACAGAGTTAAAAAGAATTGATCGAATACGACAAAATTATTTATTTGGTATCAACGCCGAATGTAATAGGATTTTTTTTTTTTTTTTTTTTTTTAACATGTTCACACAATAGAGTTGATGAAATCGAACGAGTGACTTCCATTTCATGAAACATAATTTCTAACCGATTGAACTATTTCTTAGGAATCGAATATAATAGAGTTATTTAATAAACTAAAAAAAAAAAAAAAAAAAATTATTTGATAGCAGTCTAAAGGGTAAAAGTATTGGCATCTAATTTAATGTTTTCTTAGTATATTGGGCTTCGTCATGATGCATTCCTTAGTTAGAAGATAATCTAAATAAAGATCTGAAACCTCGTCTTTTCAAAGGGACAATTTAATGTCTTTCAGATTTTCGAAGTGAAAGTAGTCCCCACTATAGCAATTTGCAACCACCTTTGAAGAAAAGTCAATTCCACGATTTAGACGGCATTGGTTGTACTTTGACTCTTTGTAGGTTGTTTTCTCGTGACTTGTCCATGTCAGAGAAAACGCTCATTAATTGCTGATGCATTTTTATATTTATTGTGGCCACTAAAAGATGAGATTTTTTTTATTTTTTTTCTGTTGTTTTTTCCTTATTGAATTCTTTAGGTGGGCATCTTTTGCTTTATTTTTGTTAAAGTTTCTTTGTAATTAATTAGATACTTTATTGATAATGAAAGTCAGTCATTTATAATAATAATAAAAAAAAAAAAAGAAAAAAAAAAAAAGGAAGGGGCTGCTGGTTTGGTTGAATATGTTAAGTAAATATATATTTGATGACTTTAAAACAACTACCACTATATATATATTACATAATATGCATGTACGTTCTTCAAAATTCTTACCTCCTTTTGGAGTTAATATGAATTATTGGTGCTCAGTTGCTTGCGCATGTGTTCCTCAAACCAAATTTCTACAGATCGATATCTCGGCTTAAGAAACCCCTTTTCTTTTCTTTTTTTGAAGTAAGACTTTAGAACATCTACATCTAGATCAAATAATTCCTTCTTTTAAATACTCACTTTTTCCGATTCAAATTATTTTTGGAGCTCAATATCAATTTAATGGAATAGGATTGGATCTTCTCCGTTTTAAGTATAATGAAAAACATCCATTTTAAGTAAATATTTTATTTTATTGCATCAATAATATTGACGTGTCCATATATACCATTAGATTTATGAAGTCTACTATCGACTACGAAATGAATCATCTTCATTTTACCTAAAATGTAGAGAGCCGTGATCCTATATTAATAGATTGGTTTGAAAAGAATTTCTTCCAATCTAATTTTGAGGAAAAATTTATCATAAAATAATGAAAAAAATCAATAAATTGGTCGATGTAGTTTGAGGTTGTGACAAACCTTGGGGTTTAAAAAGTGACTAAACACTCCTTGGAGTAAGCGGAAAAAAGAAAAAGAAAAAGAAATTAAAGGTATCAATCGTTAGAAAAATTAACATAATTCGTTAATGTGTCATATTAATATCAATTATATTGTGGCAAGTGTCACCTACAATAAAAAAAAAATGTATATATATTATAAAACCAAATATTAAAATATTAAAAAAAAAAATAGAAGGGTTGGCCAAACCAAAAGGGATGACTTAACCACCCCCTCCATTTTTTTTTTCTCTTTTTATTGCAAATGACACATGTCACAATATAATTGATGCCAATATGATACATTAATGAATTCTATAAACTTTTGTAATGGCCTGGACCTATTTGTTGTTTTTTTTTTTTCTCACTCCAAAGAATGTTTAGTCCCTTTTTAAAATTCAAAAAGATACTTGTCACAACCTTAAACTATAAGAACTAATTTAATAATTTTCCCTAAAATAGCTAGTTAGACTACAAGTAAATGTTTTTGCTCGAGTCCAAAAGTTCAGCCCAATCTTCAAGCTCAATAGCTTCAAACATTTTAAACCTCATCTCTCAAATATATACATGGAATAATACTATAAATTATATTTTTATTTTATAATTTGACGTGACACGATTAACAAATGATTGAATCAATCATTATTAGAAAATAAAAAAATGTAATGATTAATTAGACGGCCAATTTAACATTGTAAAATAAATATAAGATATATTACATTACTCTTATATAAAATTATTCATATGCTTATAAGGGTGCGTTTGATATTACAATTTAGATAAAATGTACAATTTTAAATTAAATCCCAGAAAATAGATTGTTTAGGATTACGTTTTTAAAAAATTGCAATTGTAAATCGCATGCAAGGGTGTCTTTTTGAAAACGCACAATTTTAAAAGTCAAACTGTGATTTTGCCAAACGCTTAACTACGTTATTAAAAATCATGATTTCAAATTGCACATTTTAAAATCTTTAGAACATTTTTAGTAGCCTCACTAAATTTTATTAGCCATAATAGTTTAAAAAAATTAAAAAATTAAAAAAAAAATTCTCTATTTTATTCATCCATTCTTTTAAAATACCAACGTCACCTTCATCATTTTAACTATTCACTATTACTATTTCATTAAATAATCTTTTACAAATGGAAGATCATGTGATGTGTGAGAGAGAAATAGAAAAGAAAAGAAAAGGGGAGGGCGGAAGAAAGAAAACATTTTAATAGTTTTTCTATTATTTTGGTGGGTGAACATGCTCACCATTGTAAATTAGCATACATACATTAATAGTTTTTTTTTATTGTTTTGGTGGGTGAACATGTTCAATATTGTTGGTGAGTATGGTTCCAAGGTATGTATTTTTAGATATGTATAGCATTAATAAAAAAATATGGACGAAATTCATAAGACTTTAATATACCGAATTAGGGAAATTACTAAGAATTGGTAAGGAGTTTACATCTTTCCGTACATACTACTTATATGTTTTTTTTTTTTTTTTTTTTTTTTTTTTTCATTTCCTTTTCTCATTTTTCCGTACATATTGCTTAGCGCCCATGGTTTTGGACCAGGGGAAATAATTTTTTGGAGAACTGTCAACCGTCCCCGGCCTTTATATTAAAAAATTTGATTTTAATTAAAAAGTTGTATTTAATGTCACATCAAAAACAATTTTTTATTTAAAATCAAATTTTTTATTCAAAATGCCTGCCAAGGGACGGTTTTGCCCCCCATATATCAGGCCTCTTGAACCAAAGATATATTTTTCAGAAGATGAGTGCTAGAGCATCTTCTTGTATTATCCTAGAATGACATAGATGTAATTTTTTTAATTAAAAAATTGTAATTATGTCATCAAAAAGGATATAAATATAATTTTTTAATTATATTTATGTCATTTTAAGAAAACACTACAAAAACATCATAAGATCTCTAACATTTCTCTTTCTCTTTCTAGAATGGTGGACAAAAACTTATTGCCGGAAAAAAGGGTTAGTAAATAGTCTTGTAGATTAATTCATTCAGTTTACGGCAAATAAGGCCGTTGAAACTTCACCCAGATGTGGATTGCAATGGGCATAGAAGTGCTATTGGAGGGCACGTTTCTATCTTCTGGAAACCCTGGCGAAAACTCCGCTCTCACGTCACTATTCCACTCTAGTCTTCCATCAACGACTCTTCCATACTCCCAAGTCTTTTGTTAGCTTTCCACAACACTTATCGTGATCCCCTGTACCTTTTTCATTTATTTGTCTGTATTGGATAAATATCTTCGTATTTTATTTTCATTTTATAATATGAAATATCTATTTTGAGGAATGTTAGAGCATCTTCTGATGTTTTTTTAGTGTTCTTTTGGGATGACATAAATGTAATTTTTTTATTCAAAAATTACATTTATGCCATCCAAAAGGACATAAATGTAATTTTTTAATTACATCTATGCCATGTCAGAAAAACATTAAAAGAACACCAGAAGATGCTCTAATATTTTTTATCTATTTTTCCTTTTCTCTATGATCCCCACCAATAAGGACAGACAAGCATTAAAGTTGCTTGACTAACTTGGTTGACTTGTCCCAATCAGCAGGGACACACGTCGTCGAAACGTCAAGTATTTTCGTCTGCACGCCACTCATCATGTCCTCCTCTTTATCTAAACAGCCATTCAGACTCGCGTTCATCAAGATATGCATTGTAAATAGATTCATCAAAATGCCTTCCTTCAATCCCTTCTCTCTTCCCATGGCGTTCCTTTCCGTGCTTACCTTCCTCAACCTCATCACTTACGCAGCTGCCCAAAATTACCTCAAACACGTCTGTGCAAACACTACCTTCGCCGAAAATAGCATCTACAGTTCCAATATCAACTCCCTCCTCTCTTCCCTCTCCTCCAACGCCACCGGCAACATCGAATTCTATAACACCACCGCCGGCCAAACCACCTCCAGCCCCGTCTACGGTCTCTTCAACTGCCGCGGAGATGTCGATGGTGATATGTGCCGAAGATGCGTGATTAACGCAACCCAAAAGCTGTCCAGTAAGTGTTCAGGGGAGAAGGTTGCTGTTACTTGGTACGACGAGTGCATGGTACGCTACTCCAACGAGTCTATCTACTCCAAAGTGGCCGTAATGCCTATATTTCACTTGTACAACACACAGAACATGACCGAGCAGGACCGGTTTAACCGGCTAGTGAACACAACGTTGACCGAAATGGCAGGAGAGGCCTCCAACTTTCCAATCGGTGTTAAGAAATTTGGAGTTAAGGAAGTGAACTTTTCCGATTTTCAAAATCTGTACAGCATGGTACAGTGCACACGGGACCTGTCCAGCACCGACTGCAATAGTTGTCTTCAGGCAGCTATAAACCTTCTTTCTATATGTTGTAGTGGAAAGCAAGGAGCAAGAACTCTCTTCCCTAGTTGTAATGTTGGGTACGAATTGTACCTCTTCTACAATGTTCCCACAGCGCCGGCGCCTGCACCGGGGCTTTCACCTCCACCTCCAGGCTCCCTAGCTGGATCAAAAGGTAAAGTGGACCACTCATCTCCATCTCACTGCTTTTCATTCTTCATTATTATTATTTAAGTGATGGAATGGCAACATGGACGGCATGCTTTACGAAGCTTAATTTATTAGATTAGTTCTATAAATACTTTTGTGTGGATCACCATGTATTCATAATATTGGAAAAATTAGGTACAAAGTGAAAGACGTGTTCAAAGTGGGCCGCAATTATGAATGATTGAGTCCTAACTTTAACGATTTGCTGTTTAATTGAGATTTTATTTTCTTCTATTTAACTTTGTATATAATGTTGCTATGTTATTTAAATGACTATATATTTACTACGTTGCAACATATATAAATTAGAATATAATCTTGACAGTAAACTAACTCGTCTTCGTAACAATCATTAATTTACTTTTGCCATGTTGCCTTTACATCAAGGGTTCATTATAAGTTTTGGACCCCGATATATGAACTCTCACTACAAAAATGCATGCAAATAGCCACGTGCAGTTTGACACGTGTACAGTGTCGTACACGTGTCAAACAGTTAGACACGTGCATTTTGACACGCGTGATACGTGTGTCAATTGTGCATGTCACGAACTGCACAATTTGACACGTGTATTAGAATACACGTGTCAAACCGATTTTTTTAAAAAACAATTCCAAATTGTTAGCCACGTGTATACATACACGTGGCTAAATGTGTGTATATATATATATATATATATGATAGATACATGCACACAAATATAATGAAAGAGAAGCCTACCTGTTGCTTCAGACCAACTTGAATTAAAACCAAGTTCAACGCATCAACATCATCATGATGGTGGGAAGCAAAAAATAGCAACGAGCAATAAAACCTCTCTCGACAATCTGACCAGAGACTCTCTAACAACAATGTTTTTGTCTCTACTCTTTTTTTCCGTTAATGAAAATGTCTTCTTTCTCTTTGTCCAGAAATTTCTTTCTTTTATTTAAGCTCCTTGTTTTGACAGTTTTTGTTTTTGGATTGGGATTGGGAATTTTTTCAGTTATATGCTATTTTTTATGCCTTCTGGTTTGCTCGTCAATAGCAACTTCTTGTCTGAGACACTGAGATGTAAGTACATCTTGACGACTTGCTTTTTTTTCTTTTTCTTTTCTTATGAATAAAATCTTTCATAGAACCGCAAACACGTACTTACAACACTCCAGCGAAAAACTGGAACCCAATCCGAACAACCCCGATTACAACAACACCTCAGCCCACAAAGAACAAGCTAACAACAAGCCATGCTACTACAGATCGAGCTGCAGGCATGACACACCCAAGCCTTACAGGCTAACAGCACCAGAACTCAGAAAACAAAAAACCACCCTACAGCAACTAACAGAAGAAGCTAGCGTGCAACACCAAAGAACAAACAAACAAATCAAGTCAAAAAACAATTAGCTATGTACATTCCACCGGAAAGCAAGTTCCAAGTTCTTTTTAGAGCACTTAGAACTGCCCTTTGCCATAAATCTAGCTCCCACGAACTTCCCATTTAATCTGCGCTACAATGGACTCCTCAGTCCGAAGAGTATATATTGTGATGCATCAAGTCATTCTGCTGCCACCAAAGCTGGTAAACAGTAGCACCCTAAGTGTTGACGGAGAGCGAGAGAGTGAGAGAGAACGAGAGACAGAGAGCGAGAGAGTGAGAGAGAACGAGAGACAGAGAGCGAGAGAGTGAGAGAGAGCGAGAGACAGAGACAGAGAGGCGAGAGAGAGAGGTGAGAGCGCGCAGAGAGAGAGAGAGCGAACGAGTGTATAAAAAAAAAAAAATTCTTTTTGAAACTTAAATTAAGAATGCTCATCAGGTGGGCGCGGGATAATTCCCGCGCGCCTACCTACACCATTCCGGGACGTGTATTTAAATACACGTCCCCAATTGTTAAAATTTTATTTAATTAAAAAAATTATATTTAAAAAAAATAATATTTTGACACGTGTATTTAATACACGTGTCCAATTGGACACGCGTATTAAATACACGCGTCCAATTGGACACGCGTATTAAATACGCGTGTCCAATTGTTAAAATTTTATTTAATTAAAAAAAAATTATATTTGAAAAAAAATAAAAGTTTGACACGTGTATTAAATACACGTGTCTAATTGGACACGCGTATTAAATACACGCGTCCAATTGGACACGCGTATTAAATACGCGTGTCCAATTGTTGAAATTCTATTTAATAAAAAAAATTATATTTGAAAAAAATAACAGTTTGACACGTGTATTTAATACACGTGTCCAATTGGACACGCGTATTAAATACACGTGTCAAATTGGACGCGTGTATTTAATACGCGTGTCCAATTGGACACGTGTATTACATACACGCGTCCAATTGTGGCGGCTGTACAATTTGACACGTGTCTCATAAGACACGTGTCAAATTGGACGCGTGTCTACAGTAACCGGTACTGTAGACACGCGTCCAATTGTCAGTATTTTTGTAGTGTCTGTTGTAACTTGTAAGTGTGTCCGTGTAGCGTGTTACATTGAGAAAAAATAAAGAAAATGAGTAGTTATATGCCTAAATGGACCTCATTAACTTAAGCTTTTGAACTAACCAGCTAGTATATACGGTGTCCAACTATGTATATTTGTATACATTATATACTAGCTCTCAGTGAACTCTCTATGTGATTCTCTCCCTCACAAACTCCATTTAATTTGGTAGATCACTTGTAGCGAAAATCTCGTAGCAAAAGGGTAAAAGGGTGGAGTAAAATCTGACTTGATGTGATAATTGGTAGATCACTTGCAGTGAACTGCGACTGAATCATTATATGCATGCAGGAAAAGACAAAATCTCAACAGCAACGATAGTCGCCATTGTTGTTCCAATTGCTGGCTCTGTGGTGCTATTCATTTTGGGATACTATTTCCTAATTAGGAGAAAGAAGTACAATGCTGTCAAAGGAGAAATTGGTAAAGAATAAGTATATGGGTTATTAGGAACTTTTAAGTCTCTTGCCAGCACACGCTGCTCCTTGTAGTGCAATCTCTTACGTTTACTGCTTACCTTTGTAGATGCGAATGATATGACAACTGTGGAGTCCTTGCAATTTGATTTTGCTACAATTGAGACTGCCACAAACAAATTCTCATATGATAACAAGCTAGGTGAAGGTGGATTTGGTGTGGTTTTCAAGGTAAGTATAACCAACTAATTAACTAATATATATATATATATATATATATATATATATAATTTAGAGTTCACAAGCTTTAATATTGGGATTCTAAGAATTGTACCAAGTGAACTGTTCTAAAGGTTGGGTGAAATACATTCTCAGGGTATACTTCCTAATGGACAAGAAATAGCTGTCAAGAGGCTCTCGAGAAACTCTGGACAAGGAGGAGAACAATTTAAGAATGAAGTTGTATTAGTAGCCAAACTTCAACACAGAAATTTAACAAGTCTATTGGGATTTTGCTTGGAAGGAGAAGAAAAGATACTCGTCTATGAATTTGTGCCGAACAAAAGTCTAGACTATTTTCTATATGGTACGTCCACTTTAACATATATCCAATAGTCTTTGCCATTATGATTGCATAATAGTAATTTCTAATCAATATGCATTTGTATCTAATCTTTTGTTCATATAGCATAAGTAATTTTTCTAATGAACTTCCAGACCCAAGAAAACAAGAGGAATTGGATTGGTCAATACGTTACAAGATAATAGGCGGAATTGCTCGAGGAATTCAATATCTTCATGAAGATTCTCGATTAAGAATTATACATCGTGATCTTAAAGCTAGCAATGTATTGCTAGATGTGGATATGAACCCAAAGATTTCAGATTTTGGCATGGCAAGGATTTTTGGGGTCGATCAAACACAAGGAAACACAAGTAGAGTTGTGGGAACTTAGTAAGTTTTGATTTTTTTCTTTTGCTCTGCTTCATCAAAACTAAGGGTACATTTATTGTTCATCCTAGATAACGTATAGATTACTGAAATCGAACAACATAGGTAACAAGTGTATGCTTTGATATGTGTGAGCACAAATGTTGTGTATTCTATCATTTTGGAAAAGTAGTTGTTGCTAAGAACTGATCAACCCTAACAATTAGAATTAAGTTAATTAATAAGACTATTTGTTGCCTTTTCAAGTGATATTGCTATATTTGTGGTGGTGGCTTGCAGTGGTTATATGTCTCCAGAGTACGCAATGCGAGGGGAATTTTCTGTGAAGTCAGATGTGTACAGTTTTGGTGTGTTAATTCTAGAGATTATCAGTGGCAAGAAAAACAGTAATTTTTATGAAACAGATGGTGCTGAAGACCTCTTAACCTATGTGAGTATGAAACAAAAATTGTAATTTACTTCTCATATCTTTAATGCCAAGTAGAGAGAAGAGAAGCTTGACATTAATGGTGTGATAATTTGATTCAGGCTTGGATACATTGGAGGGATGGTAGGCCACTGGAATTGTTGGATCAAAGTTTGGGAGATTCTTATTCTCGAGATGAAGTGCTTAGATGCATCCAAATTGGCTTATTATGTGTTCAAGAAGATCCATCTGACAGACCTGCCATGTCTTTGATACTTCTCGCACTCAACAGGGGCTCCATTACACTACCATCACCGCAACAGCCTGGATTTTTCCTACACGATAAAACAGAGATGCATAGAAAGGATATGGAGTCTGATCAATCTACAACCAAGTCAATGCCATGTTCTGTTAATGAAGTGTCCATAACCGAACTACACCCTCGATAGTCCAATTACTTAAGCATATCTACTAGGGTAATGCCAAAAAAAAGGCCTCACCCCATGTGAGGGGTATAGAATGTGTGTAAATTTGGATATTTTTGTAACACATCCCTATCTACCAAACCAGAAATCCAGAACCCAAAACTCAAGACAATATGTTAGGAGTTCCACGTGGATCGTTCAGTTTTAACATAAATTCAAACTACACTTTGTATCTTTGAATAAATGGAGTGAGCGAGGGTGCTCACGTGCGTGTAATGTCTATTCTTATTTAAAACATTGAATGCTAATATTCCAATATTAAAATAATTTTTGTTTTTTTGTTTTGTTTTTATATAATTTTTATAATTTTATGAAGGGTGTTTTTGTTAAGGAGACATTGACATTGTTCAGTAGTTTAAGAAAGATATTGACACAATAAGTAGTTTGAAAACACATTGACAATTTAGAGGATATTTTAAGGAGGTATGGATACTTTTCTCACTTAATTACCATCGGAATACATCCAGTCTATGAATACAAAATATATACGTCTAGATGGCAAGTAAAGTTCAAACTCAAAATTGACCGAAACCTAATTTTTTTTTTTTTTTTCAACACAAGCACACAGAATTACAGAATTGACAGAATAGTCAAGCCCTCTTTCAAAAAAAAAATTTGTCAAGCCCTTCCTGCCTCACTCTCTAGTCACCACTCATGTTTCCCCCCTCTTATCTGCATAATAATTTTATTTTTTTAAAAAAAAAAAAGTGGAAGAAAAATTGCTAAATTAATCCTGATGACACTTGCAAATGTGTGAGCCCATTTACTAATTGTTGAGAATATTTCTCAACATTTTTATTGTTCAAATTTTATTTTATTACATTTAACTATATATGTAATGTTACGTTAATTAAAAATGTTAAATGGTGTGAAAATATATTCAGCATGTACGATGAATACATACAGTTAAATCTGTGAGCAAAATGGAGAGAATTATATTCCATATATACAGTTAAACGTTACAAAGGCTCCATACTTGTTTTTTTCGTATAGTAATATTAGAATTTAGAATGAAGACACCCATGTTCTTTTTATGTTTTTTTTAAAATTGATGTAATTTTTAAAATTATTATTATATTTGTAAACAACAAGAACACAAGAAAAATATAAATATTCATTTTAGCATTTTTTTTTATCACAAATTATACTGATTAAAATCTTTTATAATTATTTGTCTGAATTATTTTTATAAATTTAAACAAATAATTATAATTTTTTTTTAATTTTAACTGCCGCACATGGGTTTGGATAAAGTCAAATAGTTACGCCCATGCCATAATTATTACGGTCCACCAACTCCATGAAAAAAAGCTCTATGAATTTGAAACGGACAAAAAAATCTGTCCCTGAAAAAACTTGTTTGTTTGGCAAAAGACATGTACAGAACAGAACATAACAGAATAGTGTGTTGTTAATTTTAAAATTAGTAAAAAGTGATGATGAGATATAAAATAAAATAAAAAATGTATAGAAAAGTAAAAAAGTTTTAGATTGTAATAAATAAAAAATTATTGATGTAATATAAAAAGTGAAAATGTGAAAATGTTTTAATGTTGATTAGTATTAAAAAATATGAAAAAGTAAAAAAATAATTATATAAACAGTAACCCCACTATTCGGTATTGTTCCGTCACTTGGCAAACAACCCCTTCATCTTCGCCGGAAAAGACCGGCAATAATAGTCTTGTAGAGATTTATTGAGTTGGCCGTACGTTGAAACTTCAACTAGATTTGGATCGCAGGGGGGCATAGAAATGGCGTTACCATTAGAGAGCACTGAGCACGTTTGTTTCTATCCTCATGCCAAAGGATAATACTTGAGTGTAGCAAAATTTCCGGAATTACACCGTAGCACTGCTCCTGGCGAAAACTCCGCTGTCACGTGACTCACGTCACTATTCCACTCTTAGTCTTCCATCCTTTAATTTTGGCCTTTTGTTAGCTTTCCAGTTTCCACAACCCTGATCGTGATCCCCATAACCTTTTACATTTATTTGTTTGTATTAGATAATTATCTTTGTTTTTTATTTTCATTTTACAATATGAAATATCTATTTTTCCCTTTCTCCCTGATCTCCCCCAACAAGATCAGACAAGCAATTAAAGTTGCTTGACTAACTTTTTTGACTTGCATCAAGCAGACGTACACACACACGGCAAGTCTTTGCGTCTTCACCACCACTCATCATGTCCTCTTGTCTAAATTACTAGGGATATAAATTCGGTCGATTTAGAAACCCATAACCAAATATTAACCGACTTCGGATAATCAAAAAATGAGTCCAGTACCCAATTATAATAACTGATTAACCGGGCACTCTGAACCGGTTCCGATTATTAGATCCTTAAAAATCCGATTATAACTGGGTAACCGGGCACCAATCAATTTCGAATAAACGAAAAACTGATTTGGTACCCGGTTATTTATAACCAGGTAACCGGATATCCTGAGCCAATTCCGGTAATTAGATTCTTAGAAACCCAGTTATAACCGGGTAACTAGCTCTGAGTGTATATATATATATATATAAAATAGAAAAAATTACTACATTGCCTCAACCCAACCAACAGCCCAGCCCAGCTCAGCCCACAAGTCTTTTTTAATAATTGGTTTTGTCAAAACCACCCGGCC
The DNA here is from genome assembly GCA_028654335.1 of Alnus rubra. Lineage (NCBI taxonomy): Eukaryota > Viridiplantae > Streptophyta > Magnoliopsida > Fagales > Betulaceae > Alnus > Alnus rubra. The sequence continues at coordinate 189,374 of JAJPGS010001188.1, forward strand.
CATCGCAATTCCTAAATTCTCCATATAACATTATAACATTTTCTAGATTCTTCTGATCTTCTCTACGCCTCCATGATGAGCAAACCCTAAAATCCCAAATGTTAGCTGTTCTCCACCACTCCTCTCCACCCGATCAAGCCCATAACATGTCTACCCATACAAGCAACAACCCTACACAAAAATGAGAACGTCAGAGAGGGATTTGGCCATAGAGCATCACCATAGATCGTCAGAGAGGGATTCACCAAAGGAGCATCACCATCTAATCGATGCCCCTTCAATCATCGAATCATCAACTGATGATTCATCACCATCCAGTCTTCAATCGCCTGGTAATATCTTTTCTCGCCCTTCTTACGATATTGTTTTCTTTGTCTTTTTTGCAACGAATTCCCATGCTTATTCTTACTTTTTTGCTTGTTTGTTTATTGGGAAAGTGAAAAAAATGTGAAAATTCCTATTTTGTGCTCCGGTCCCATGCTTATTCTTACTTTTTTGCTTGTTTGTTTGTTGGGAAAGTGAAGAAAAATGTGAAAGTTTCTATTTTGTGCTCCAGTTCGGATGACCAGATACCAACCAGGCAGTTAATCGGCTACCTGGTTTCGGAGCCGGTTTCTAATTCTTAATAACCGAGGACCCTGGAGTTGGTTCCCGGTTTTGGCCAATAACCGGGGACAGCCTCCAGGTTTACACCCCTATAAACCACCATTCATATTTACTCATGTTAAAACAGTTTTCGGTTTGGTAACACAAGCTTTTGAAAAGTTCTTCTTGTCTTTCCCTACAAAATAAAAAGGTCGGTAAGGGTGCTTGCAGGGGGTGTCAGCTGGTCCCATTCTGATGCTTAAGTTGATTTTTTTGGAGAATATGAATCAAGGGTTCAATCACAATAATTTCAGCTAGAGAATACCTGAAGGTAGGTTTGTATTTATATTGAAGAGCTGAGTCAGTTTTTCCCGAAAATGGAGGGAACCGGCTCTCTGATCGTGGGTCTCCACTTCTGAAACGTGGGTGTTCATATCTTCCGGAACGTGGGTCTCCACGTGTCCGGCCTATTTATTTTCTCGCATCCGGATCGTGTGCACCCACGTTCCAGATTGCGGATTGCTGCCCACATTCCAGACTGCGAGATTGCTATCCGAAATGTGGACTTTAATGTCCGAGACACCTCCGGGTTTCTCAGACTCTTGATGGGCTCCTTGCAGATTACTTTCGGGTGGACTTGACTTCACCATGCGGTGGATTACTCGGCCCGGCCATTGAGGTGAATTGATGGGCCCTGTTAAAAGACTATGTAGCTAACTTTCATTTGGGCTGTAAAATAAGAAATGGGCCGACTTGGATTGTCAGGCCCATTTATTAATTAGTGAAAATATTTTTTAACAGTTACTCTTCAATTTTCCTAATCCAAGATGGTTTTCGGATAAAGGAATTATATATTATGAAAGTGGAACTTCGCAGGGCTCGCCAATCAATTGTCTCGAGTCCTGGATACTTGTCACTCGATTGTCTAGCACACGGCTGTCAATCAAACAGCCGAACTGTCAATTGCCTCGAGCTCTGTGCGTAGGTCTATCAATCAACCGGTCAATCTGTCTGTCGCCTTGAGCTCCATACGCAGACCTGTCAATCAACTTATCAATTCGTCAGACGCCTCGAACTCCATGTCTTCTCAGTATGATGCTTCAATTTTTGGTTTTCACTTGGTTTTCGTATGCTTACGCATTTTCTCGGTATGACGCTTCGATTCCCGATTTTCGCGTGCTACGCATCTTCTCGGTGTGACGCTTTGATTCTTGGTTTGTCGCACGCACTTTTCATTTAAAGCCCGACTTTTGGGTTTATGGGGAAGGCTCAATATAAACCTTCCTCCTCGTCCCATTTCATTTCATCTTTCACCATCCACTCTCATTTCTCTCCAACTTTCTCGAGCTTCCGGTGTTCCTCATCCTTCCTCCTCGTCCCATTTCATTTCATCTTTCACCATCCACTCTCATTTCTCCACAACTTTCTCGAGCTTCCGGTGTTCCTCATCTCTGACAATCTCTCATTTTTCTGGTTCCTTTTTTCTTTAATTTCTGCGATATAATGGCTTCTGATTCTGATTCCAACAATGATAACGCTGGGAGAGCTCCTCCGATCTTGATACTACACGAGACTCGATTGAAGGCAAAGGTGAAAGTGGTGATAGTGGCAGACGAGCATCACCTTTGCCATAAACTACAACATTCTTCCTTCCGTCAGACTTCATTTCCAAAATCCAGCCACTTGGACCAGCAATGGCAATGAAGTTGTGATCTTTGAAAGAATGTTGATGGCCAGGCTTCGGTTCCCATTGTCGGCCATTGCTCGAGAGCTAGGGATTTTCTTGGGTGTTGTTCCAACTCAGATCGTGCCGAACACATGGAGGTACCTTTTTGCCTCTTTCATTCTGTGGCAAACTATGACTGGAGCCTAGATGACAATTTCATAATTTTTTTATATCTACCGACAGGCCGGCAAGCGTGACGAGATGGTGGAGTTCTCGGTGCACGTGAAGCCAATTTGTATCTACCTTGGCCTGACCTACTCCAACAACAAACAATGGAGAATAGGGTCCCTTTCGACAGAAAGGGCAAGTCCAAGACGAAGAAGAAGAGTGGAGTCGAGACTACTACTCCGAAGCAGAATGCCCTGAAGAAGGGGAAGGAGAAGAAGCAAGATGCCCTGGATAAGGGGAAAAAGAAATTTCAAGGCCTTCCGGACAAGGGGAAAGAAAGGGAAGATGCTCGAGGCTTCTATGCAGGTCTTGGCTAAGGATCAGGAGAAGATGCTACAGCCGGTCAGCAAGTTGATGGGTGCTGTTATAAGGGCTAGGGGTTGCGAATCTCGAGGCAACTGCCAGAGGGTCAAAACGATGGCTAAAAAGAGGCCACGTACACCTGAGGCGGGAGGGGGTGATGAGGCCGCAAAAAGACCCAATCATGTTGATGTAAATCAACATTTGCGAGATCTCATGGCTGAGTCACAGGCTTGTTATGACCACCCGAGGATTCGCATTCCGACTCCTCCTGTGTCATCTGAAGAAGATTTGTCGGACCGGGAAGAAGTCGCCCCTGTGGACTCTAAATTCATGCATGTCTCGAATGGCTCCGAGTTTGAAGATCTGGAAGTTGTGCCTTTAGCTAGAAAGGTGAGGGTAACTCTTTCTCCTTCTCTTTTATTCGCTGGAAGTTTTTTCTTTACTCCGCCGTCTCTGGGAGTGGAGATTTTTGCTGACCTCCTAGCTCTCGAGGTGGTTCTGACCAAGGAAACGCCTGGGACCTTAGAGGCATTGAGGAGGACTCTGGAGGTCTCACAGACCCCAGCTACAGAGGAGCCAAGAATGTCTCTAGAGGTTTTGCTGACTCTTGATGCAGAAGGGCTGGGGATGTCTACTCCAACCTTTGTGACGTTGCAAACCCCTACAAAATAGTTGGGGATATGTGTTCTGAATTTAGAGTCGGAAGAACCGTGGGATCCTCCACTGAACTTGGAGGCAAAAGGACCGAGAGGGGGATCCTCCACCAAACTTGGAGGCAGGAGAATCAAGGGATCCCCCCCCCCCCCACCCCGCACCGAACTTGGAGGAAGGAGAATCGAGGGATCCCCCCTCGAACCTGGAGGTAGAAGGGCTGAGAGCATCGACTCTCGGAATAAGGGGAGAAACTTCGCCTATAGGGTTTCACCCTTTTTCTCCTTTATGAGGTGGGCTCTAGGGTTTTGCTAGCTCTTCTGGTAAAAGTAACTCCGGGTGGAGGTTGCTGATTCAGTCCTTGGCCGAAGGCAGTCGAGGTGAACCAATGAAGGCTATTATGGCTATAATACCGGAGAATTTTCTTCAAGGGAATGTATTCGGCCGGGTTCCTCCCGAAAGGTTCAATGATATCCTCCCGAAAGGTTCAATGATGGCCGGGTTCCTACCTCTGGGGTCATCCTCAAGAGGTGACCGAGCTGAGGACTCGGGTGAGGAGCTTGGAGTATGAAGTCACGTGGCTAAGAAACCTGGAACCCGAGGTGGAGAATCTCAATAAAATTTTAGCTGATCGGTAACAGGAACTTGCAGAGAGCCAGCGGAAAGAGACTCTGGCTGAGGAGAAGTCTTGGGAGCTTATAGCCCAGTTGGGAGAGTGGTCTCAAGATTCGACTGAGTTACAAGTTCGGTTGACTGATCTGCGCGTTGTTGAAGAGAAGCAAAGAGCTGCCGAGGAAGGTCAGTGAGCTGTTGAGGATTAAGCAGAAAGCTGAAGAAAGTCAAACGGTTTTAACAAAGAAACTGGAGAAGGCCAAGAATCGTATGAAGAGACTCATAAAAAAGTACAAGCACTATAAGTCGAAGGCTGCTCGATACTTCAAGCAGCTTCGAAAAGGCTTTCAATGTAACCCTACAAAGATGTGATGTATACATTGTGTCCTAGTTATGCTTACGGGTGAATTAGTCTCATCTAACAATGTGCACAGACTCGATAATATGGAATAGAATGTTTTGGTGAAAGTTTATAGAATTTTCTTGGTTGAAAGTTTATGTTTATGCTTTATTCTCAGGTTGATCTACCGCAGATATTCTCTGTAATTCCTCTCCATTTGAGCAAATGAGTGCTTCTAACCCTTTTGTGGCAATTAGCTTGTAATATTAGTAATAATCCATTCCAAAAGCTTGCTTGGATGATAGTCGTGGCCAATTCCATGATTCCAACCAACCCAGGGTTTGCAGTGCATGAGAAGCCCATCTTATTTCAAGTCCGTCATACTCAACCATCAATGTACCTTGTCTACACTTAAAAGTGTCAACCTCTCAAAGTATTTGTTTTATGATGAGCATCATCAATTCCATGCACATTGCCTCTGATTGACTTATGAAATAGTCCCGAAGTTATTATCTTTGTACTTCTATCATGGTTAGGTCATTTAAGTTTTGTAATTGTGAAATAGTCCTATCATGGTCATGTTAAATGGCATTCTCTTTACTATTTGTTCCAGGAAGACATTGGCCACATATTTTGCAATATAGGTGGTCCAAGCCAAGTTGTGCGGCAGTAGTGAATGAAGTTCCTGTAAGGTATTAGTTTACGGATCAGGATTCTCTACAAATATTTATTTGAATTTAAGAGAATTTGAACAGGTGGTTATGAAAAACTATTTATGAAATTTATTTGACTAAATAAGTGGTTGAATAGTTAATTTTTATTTGATCAAGTGAGTCCCAAAAATAATCTCTCACAACCACGTGACCTAATGGTTAAAATACCAATTCAAGAGCTCGTGTGATTGGAAAAAGACTGCTACCAGTTCAAAATCATAGCACGGAAGTCCATCGAGATGAGACGGTAGAAAGTTGACGTAAAGGAGGAATGAGGAGAGAGAGAAAAATAATTTTTTTTTTTAAAAAAAAAATCGCGGTGAGCCTGCTGCAAAGGACCTGTAAAAAATGTATTTAATAATAATAACAAGAAAAAAATTTATCTCAAAAGACCTGTTGCACCCCTACGGACAATGCAATTTTTTAACAAAGAAATAAAAATAAATCCCACCTCTTCCGCTTTATATTCTAAGGCTTGGCAATTCGGGTCGACATGTCGGGTTCATGTCAACCCGTCAGGTTGGCGGGTTGGAGTACGACCCGATTAGCAACCTGATTAATAATCGGGTTGGGACGGGTCAACCCGATTGTAATTATATTTTTTTAAAAAAATAAAAATAATTTGAAAAGAATACCATAAACGAGTCATAAACGGGTTGAAGGGTCATAAACGGGTTGATGGGTAATAAATGGGTCGTAAACGTGTCATTAACAGGTTGGTGGGTCAGGAAATTTTTTTTGTCCAGGTTGCAATCTTGTTGGTGGGTCAACTTGAACCCGATTAGCCTAAATTCAAACCCCGTATTTTCGTGTCGTATTCGTGCTGGATTCGCAGGTCGTGTCAAAAATTGTCAACCCTACATATTCTCATAGCCATAGGAATAGAGTAGTGATATGTAGGGTTGGCAAAATGGGTCACCCGACACGACTCGTTAAGACCCGCAATCCGTTTAGCCTAGACCCAGACACGACACGACACGATAATTTCACGGGTCACTCGACACGACCCGTGAGACCCGTTTAACATAATGGGTCGAATCGGGTCAACACGACCCGTTTAGCTTTAATTTTTTTTTTAATATATATATATATATATTATTTTTTTGGGGGGGGTTTTTTGTTGGTATTTAAATGAAATAATAATAATTTTAGCAATTCATCTCTAAACTCCTACTCCAAGTCTCCTAGTAGGCTAGCACCAAATCACTTAATATGTTCAATTGTCTAATCAAATAACAAAAAAAAAAAAAAAAAATACTACATCATCATTACAAATTTACAAATACAAAAAACTGCATCATAATTGTCCAATCTTGAGTCTTGATTTCTTGAATGACGTACATATGCTCATTGTCCATCAGATTGGGTCCAATGCATGTTAGTTTGACATGCCCATCTTTGTCATTCAACTCTAATACCTAAAGGAAAAAAACAGAATAATTACATTGGGAGGTGAAAAAGTTTAAGATGTCAACTAACATCGTTTACTTTCTACAATTCAATATCGATCTAACAGATTGTACCATTCTACCTCACATGCTAAAATACAAACAATAACATAAGAACAAAAGAAAGAATAGGGGATCTCACAAGAACTGCTACTATCCAATGTCAAAACATCATCTTCTTCGTTATCCACCTTCATTGAAGTTTGTTCTATATCAAAAGATAAAATAAATTAATTTCGTTAAAATAAGATGAAAAAATACAAGTAAATTAAGAAATTAAATATGCAAATAACTTATATTACCTTGCTCTCCATATAACCAATTTCTAGTGCAAACCAATGCCTTAACAATATCAGGCTTGAGTGAACTCCTATACTGATCAATCACACGTCCACCAATACTAAAAGTGAATTCTGAAGCAATAGTAGAAATAAGAATACTCAAAACATCACGAGCCATGTCAGCTACTTCAGGATAACGAAATTCATTTCCTTTCCAAAATGAAAGAATGTCAAATGTCGTGTTCTTCTCCAAATACTTGGGTTCATCCAAATAAAGTTTCAATTGAGTCTTTTGTGCATTAGGATCGACTCCATCAAATGCTAGAAAATTCTACATAAAAAGAGATAAAATAAACATAAAATTAGTAAGTGATTATGAATATATATATTAAGTTACTACTTACTAACAAGCTAAGAGTTTAAGAAACTTGTTATATTATTTAAGAATTTAAAAATTTAAGAATATATATATATATATATATATATATATATATATATATATATATATATATATATATTTGTTTGTGTTTTCACTGTTTTGATTCTTTTGAGTTTTGAATATTTTGTTTTCAACTTTTCACTTTTCAAATCATTCCCCCCATTTTGACAATTTCCCATTAGGCCATTCTCCCTTTTTTTTGTTAACCCAAAAAAGAAATAAGAAAAAAAAAAGAGAGAAGAAGTTAATCGTGTCTGGCGGGTCACCCGCGGGTGACCCGCGACCCGATCCGCCAAACCAAGATAAACGGGTAGACCCGTTTATGACCCAAACCCGCTAATTTCGTGTCGAGTTGTCGGGTCGTGTCAAAATTGCCAGCCCTAGTGATATGTAATACTCCAAACACATACGTCTAGATGGCTATAAAATTCCAAACTTTAATCGTGTAATTTCTTTTCTTTTGCGTTACTTTAACACACGCACACAAAATAGTCAAAGCCCTTCCTGCCTTTCCAGTCTTATCTGCATAATAAACCAAAAAAAAAGACGCATCAAGTGGAAGAAAGATTGGTAAAGTAAGTAGAAGACACTTGCAAATTTGCAAGTAACAGAGTGATCTGTGAGAATAGTCACATGCTGGAAATAATTTTGGATCGTGCACAAAATTTTTGTTGAAATAAAGTAATATCGATTCGAAATAATAATAATAAAATAAATAGAATGCAATAGAATAAAATTAGAGTAAGAAAATATCTTACAATGCTATAGAATCACGCAAGAGTGTTGTCCTTAAAGGTTGATTTGTGCCTCTCGGAATATATAACTCGGTGTGATTAAATCCCTTGACACGCAACCTCCCAAGATTAGACTATAGCGTCTATCTTCGTTAAGGACACACTTACAAGAACGAAGATAAAATAGAACAACCCTTTGATTTTCCTTTGTGAAAATAATCTTATAATCTTTTTGGATAAATATCAAGTAAAAAAATGTAAGTATATATATATCACTCAAGTACTCGTAGTGTATCTTATCCATATACATGATAGATGGCTTAGTAAATCTATTATAGTATCCAAAGGCGTTGAAAACACTTTATGTAACGCTCCGCCTTTTGCAAAAAAACGTAAGTGAAAATTTTGATTTTCACGTGACATTACGATATCATTAGAGTTATAAATTGGCAGCGGAATATTGTTTTCTAATGATAACACATCAAAGCTTTTAAAAATTATTTGTGCCATGTATGGCACAAATAATTTACAATTAAATCACTCAGAGTATCATTATTACATATCAATAAATATATAAATATCGTTTTCCAAATATAATAATAATAATGGATTAGACATAGTAGTCCACAAAAGTGGGAGGCATCCTAGCATCAGACATTGCTATCAAGATCATCTAAAGGTCTGGACAATCCTGATACTCCCCTTCTTCGTAACCTGTATTAAAATATAATACATAAGGAAACAATAATATAAAAATACCTAGTGAGTCCACTGTTTTCAATAAAGATATGATTACTGATTTAATTAAAAATAAAGAACACAATGCAATGACATAATAAAATGACAGTTCTATATGCATAGTCTTATTTATTTAAATAACCATTTTCTTCTTGCATTCATCAAATGGAGACGTAACTCCAGTATATAAAATCTAGGAGACGTAACTCCTGTCTAATGAGTATTAGGAGACAAAACTCCTGTCTAACCTGTTATAGGAGACATCACTCTCGTTTAGCGAATAATAGGAAACGTCATTCCCGTTTAGCGAGTTCTAAGGAGACGTCACTCCTCTAATAATTTATTATCTTTTTGGCACAGACAGACGTCACTCCCTGCTCTGTTATTTATTAATATTTTTGGCATAGGCAGACGTCACTCCCTGGTCCGTTGAGAGACGTCACTCCTAACTCTTTTATAAATAAATTCATAAATTAAAATAACAAAATATGCAAACTCAACATGCGCAAACGATTAAATAAAGCAGAAACCACAACATCATGGAAATTCAGCATCACCCTCAGTATGTAATAATTTCTTACACTCCTTAGTGAAGTTCCTTAATCTTCTTTTTTGCATATAAATCAATCCATATATATATATATATATATATATATATATATCAATTATCTAGCAAACAAATCATTGTTTATAAACCCTCATCTCTTTATATTTATTATTATCCATCACTTCATTATGTTTGAGACGATCACTTATAACAATTTTAAAACTTTAGTTCATGATTTGGTGACGAAGCTATATGACCAATACCACCAAATATGAACTTGAAGGATTAAAATATATCATAAGGACAATAAGAGTAAATACGATCAACTCATGAAAGTCATGAGGACAATGAAATATAAAAGGGAATATAAATACGATCAATTCATGAAAATCATGAGGACAATGAAATGTAAAAATGAAATATAAATACGATCAACTCATGAAAATCATGAGGACAATGAAATATAAAAGTAGTTTGTATTACTTTTTACTTTAATTCTTTTATCTCTTAAGCTTATTGGATCTTTAAACAACTCATAAAACAAGTAATGAAATCAAAACCTAAACCATAAAATTAATGAAACTAATGATTGGAAGCTTACCAAAATACTTCCTAGTACACCACACAAATCTCACAATTTTCTCTCTTGGACGTAGGTGTGTGTGTGAGTGAAGCTTAATGGATATTGCATCCTTCTACCTTGGTTCTATTTATAAGAGAATGAATGGTTAGGATCAAGCAGACACATTTTGATCCAATGGATGGGAGTTGATGCATCTTAGCCTTATCTCCAAGGTGCATGGGTTTCATCAGTATTAAGGTAGTGCATTTGCATTATGATTAAAGAAATAGAATTTAAGCCAACTCTCTCTCTCTCTCTCTCTCTCTCACATGATGGCTGGCCACTAGGAGAGTTTAATACGAAAAATGCAGATCTGGATGAAGTTAGGGCCAGCTAGTGTTGAGCTTTTAACTCATTTCTACTAAAAATTCGACAGTTGGATTAATTAGGCATCAGTTTTGGCCAAAAAGTCAATTATTACCAAATTGAATTCTAACTTCATAGAATTCAAGTATAAACTTTATATATACAATATTGAGTAATTATAAGCCATAAAAATATATTTATAAAGCCTAAATTTAGAAGTCAAAGTTCAATCAAAAGTGCCACTTGTCACCTAAATAGTCAACTATAAATCCAAAAAGTCAACCGGTGGACTTTTCACCAAATTTTACTATATGATAGATATTTCTATTGTGAGCACAACGGTTTTTGAATCGACCAAGACGGAGTTCGTTTGACGTTATTTCTGTCATTCCAAAGTTTAAGGTCTGTTTATTGAATTGAAACTATAAATGTTTTTAATCAATGAATATTTATTCTTTTGCCTTATTATTAGGTTTTAAATCTAATTTAAGACATTAAATCTTATGTTTTAAAATCTAGGGTGCTACACTTTATGATCAAATGGTTATATTTTGAGATTTTATGACTAACGGTAAAAAAAAAATCAAATGCCATTAATACCATAATTAAAGCTTAATAATGTCTGATGGTCAAAACTGTTAAACTAGTTAAAGCTGATTTCTCTTTTTAAAGCTAATGACTATGTCCATTTGTTAAAGACAATTAAAAAACGTATGAGAATAAGATTTCATAGAAAATCCTTTGGTCATAAAAATATTAATGACTAAACGGTCATAACGTCAAGGATCCGGCTTGTGTGCTGTAGTTAAAAACTACAGCACACATGCTGTAAAAATAAGCAACGGTCCAGATGAAGTTAAATTATTTAACGGCTTAGATCTAATAAAAGAAAATTTGTTTTTTCTAAAGACAAACGGCTCGGTCTTCCCTCGCCGGAGACCAGAAATTCCGGCTAAAATCTGGTCTTCTTCTCCATTAATTTTCTCCTTGAATCTGCTATCAACTTTCAAAATCCAGCTATCTCCACTTAATCTTTCCCTTCCAAACCCCAAAGCTCGCAACATTTTCATACACTGTTCATTCCCAATTTCAAACTGTGACAAAATCTTTGTTAGTTTATTCTGTAGTGAATCTTCAATACCCATTTCCTTAAAGATCTCAACTTTCTTTCAAAATCTTTGTTCTCTTTACCCAATTTTAAATTCCCGGCCAATTCCTCGAATTCCTTTTCCAAGCAGCCCAGTTAGTGAAATTTGGCCTCAATTTTGGGTTTTAGCAAATGGTGTGGAAGCTAATCCGGCGACCACTCTCGTTGAAGAAATTCGAAGCAATAATTGTTGTTCGCCGGCTTGAAGGTCTAAGTTTAGCTCAAACTGAAGGAGATAAGGCTATGGTGTGTAAAATCAAGTGGAAAGGTCAGAAGGGAGCTTTGCGATCACTGAGGCGCCATGGGAAGAGAAATCTCACCAAAGAAGTGGGTGTTTCGGAGTGTGTAGTTTCTCGGGCTATAAGGAGGGTGTGTTTAGTCCATGGGAGTTCTCCATCAGTTCTGGCATAGGCTTCGGCTTGGTGAAGGGCGCGGAGTTGGGGAGGGGCTCGCCGGAGAGTTTTTCGGCTGGAGAGGCCTCCGGCCAGATTTTGGTCGGAGATTCTGGTCTCCAGCGAGGGAAGACCAAGCCGTTTGCCTTTAGAAAAAACAAATTTTCTTTTGTAAAATCTAAGCCGTTAAATAATTTAACTTCATCTTGGCCATTGCTTATTTTTACAGCATGTGTGCTGTAGTTTTTATCTACAGCACACAAGCCGGATCCTAACGTCAAAAGCATTTGTTATTGGTCAAATGGTCAAATGCCATAAAATCTTTGTTAAAACTTAATGGTAAAACCATAAAAACTAATTTAAAGATGATTTCTTTATTCTTATTTTTCTCATAAAAACTCATCAATGTCTTAATGTCAAACATCAAAATATTTTTGAAAATAGTAAAAAATAAAACCATGTTTGTAACATTACAACAATCCCCCACATGTTACTAACATTAGAATATAAGGAGATTGAAAGCATGCATCAATGTGATACTCGAAGGTTTTAACCGCACCTAGGATAAATAAGTGAGAACTTAATGAATCGCGGTAGCGTTAAACTCTTTTAACCAAATTCACAAGTTGACCAAACTTATCACCCACATAACTTTCTCCAAAAAAACTGGGTTGTTTTATAGCCGGTTGGCACCTTATATAGGCCATGCGCTCCTAAGTTTCATGAGCGCTCTAGAGACTTACCCAAGTCTCATAGGAAGCGGCACCACCTCCACACTTACATAGGTGTCATCCATCAAGAGTGTGTGCAAGGAATACCCCATTTCAACATGTAGGGACTATGGATCTATTAAGAGTTTTAAACTCATTCTCAGTCACTCTGCATCTTGTACTGTCTTACACCATAGGGATGGACTCATTACTAATCTTTTCATTTAAGATAGTGGATAAACATAGAATATGACAGTACCTCACCATGATCACTTGTGAATTCGTTTCCTATTAAACCCCATTCATGGAATCTCCAATCACAGATGTTGGGTATCAATACAGTGTCATAATTTGGGTATTAGTCATATTCTCCTCGATGTTTCACTCACCAGTCTTCTTGCTAGTGGCTTGGTCAAAGGATTTGTAAAACTCCTTTTTGACTTCACAAAGTCCATGGACATTACATCGATGTCAATAAGCTGCCTCACAATATTGTGAATTTTTCTCATTATAAATCTTGCTCTTTGCTCGAGATATAGCAGCCTATCAATCACAATAAAAACACAGATGGAACTGGATTAGTATATAAAGACAAATCAATTAATCAATGGCTTCTTAACAATTCATCTTCAGTTTCTGCCTTTTTCAAGGCAATTAACTCTGACTCCATAATAAACTTTGATATGGAAGTCTGTTTTGAGGATTTCTAAGAATTAACTCATTCAGTCAAAGTAAACACATAACCACTAGTAGGCTTTGCTCATCTGAATCAAAAATCCAGTTAGCATCACAATATCCTTTCAATATAGTAGGATAACCACAATATGACAAACTAAAATTAATTACACCTTTTAATTATCTCAACAATTTATTGATAGCATCCCAATGCTTAACACCAAGATTTTGAGTATATCTACTCAATCTGCCACAATATATACAATATCATGGCATATACAATTTATCAAAACATAAAGCTACCAATGACTTGTGCATATTTTTCTTGCAAAACACCATTACCGTAATTCTTAACTAAGTGTATTTTTGAATCATACGGTATGAGTTAGGCGGATTAAAGTGCTCAAATATTTTAAGTGTCTTTTCAACATAGTGTGTCTGAGATAACATGGTGCAATCTTTATCTCTAATAACTTTAATGTCCAAAATGACATTGGCTTTACCCATATCTTTCATATTAAAATTAGATGCAAAAAATCTTTTAGCTTTAGCATAACATCAATGCTAGTTAAAAAATAAGCAAGTCACCAATATGTATAAACAAATAATGACACATTCATTATTGTAAACTTGCTATGCATTTACCTATACCATTAATCAAATATGCATTAGACAACATCACATTGTCAAACTTTTCATGCCATTGTTTATAAGCTTGCTTTAATCCAACAAAGATTTCACCAATTTAAACACTTTGTGTTCTTGACCAGGGATTACAAGTCCCTTGGATTACTCTACATAAATCTCTTCACTATTTATAAAACAATTTTGACATCCATTTGATATACAACAAGTTTAAAAATAGAAGCAATGACAAACAATATTCTAATAGATAAATTCTAGTAACCGAAGAATTGGTATCAAAATAATCAACATGTCACATTTGCTTATAGTCTTTAGCCACCAAGTGTACCTTGTACTTATTTATTGTACCATTCGATTTAAGCTTCTTCTTTAACACTTATTTACAACCAAACTATTTTGTTTTATGAGGTAACTCAATGAGTTCCAAATATGGTTAGACATAGTCGATTTTAATTCATTATTTATAGCCTCTAACCAAAACAAATGCGTCAAATAAATTTAATTGCTTCATCATAATATGTTGGATCATCATCAACAATATAAGCAATAAAACATTACCGAAATTCCTTTATTTTCTAACTTGCTTCCTTCTTCTCAATTCTTGCACATCATCAACGAATTTATTAGAAGCAACAGAAGATTCATGCAAGAAATTTTCCTTATTTTTCAAAGGAAACACATGCTCAAAGAAAATAGCATTTCTAGATTAAATAATAGTATTGTAATCTAAAACATCACTTTTGATAATAAATAATCTATAACATGATCTATTGCAACCATAACCAATAAAAGCACAATCATAAGTTCTAGAACCAAGTTTCCTCATTTTAGGCTCAGATAACATATCTCTTGCCAAACACTCCCACACTTTGACATATTCTATGCTAGGCTTAATATCTTTCCAAAATATATAAGAAGTTTCACCAATTTTCTAGTGAAGCACTTTATTATGAATGTGATCAGCCGAAAAAATGGCTTCCCTCACACGTTGGTGGATAGCTCAAAACTAACAATTATAACATTCATAATTTCTTTTCATTTACTTGAAGTAACCAAGATTTACATATATAAATTTATCATATCAAATATTAATGAATAAACCAAGTAAGAACAAAAAAAAATAAATATTCATTAACAACACACAAGTGCTTTAAGAAATGACTTTCATGAGCGCATCTTTCTCTAAGTATGATCTATCATTTACTCTTATTTATTTTCTCTCAATTGACAATTTTCTGAAGCATTGATATACATACACACTAGACATGACTTGTGATTTTCTAAAGAACTTCACTAAACAATTATTACTGCTTGTTACAATTTTTTTTAGTTCTATCAAGATAGTAGAAGAAAATCTATTCAACTTAAGCCCCAGTAAATATGCAAAGTATTAGGTTCAATCATATAATGATCATCTATTACTAGCTCTGTGTTATAAATACACCATTGGTATCAATCTTATGATATGATAAATTTTTTTGATGTTAAATGAGCTCTAATAGGAACATCAATAATCACATATATTTTATTTACTGTATCCATGAATTCAGATCTACTTCAACCTTTTGTGGGAGAAGAGGTCCGAGCAGCACTATCTCAGATGCACCCCCTCAAAGCACCAGGACCAGATGGATACAATGCTGGGTTTTTCCAAAAATCCTAGGCTACAACGGGTCCGGAGGAGAGTAAGGCGGTGCTACACTTTTTAAACAGAGGTACTTTTGATGAGCCTTTAAATTCTACTAATATTGTGCTTATTCCGAAAATTAGTTCGTCTTCTAAACTTTTGGAGTTTAGGCCTATAATTCTTTGCAATGTCCTTTATAAACTCATTGCAAAGGTGTTAGCCAACCGATTGAAGAGAGTTCTACCTCGTGTCATTTCTCTGGAGCAAAGTGCATTCATCCCTGGTTGACTTATCTCCAACAACATTCTTGTTGCTTTCGAGACGTTGCACACCATGGACACTCGATTCCACAAGAAAGAGGGGTTCATGGCTCTCAAACTTGATATGAGCAAAGTGTACGATAATTGTAATGGGATTTTTTGGAAGAGGTTATGAAGAAAATGAGTTTTGCAAGTCGATGGATCCATCTCCTTATGTCTTGCGTGTGGACAGTTTCTTATTCGATTCTTATCGATGGACAATCGCATGGTCACATTGTCCCGACTAAGGGGGTTCGACAAGGAGATCCTCTTTCTTCGTATTTCTTCATCATTTGTGCGGAGACTATGAGTTCGCTACTGCATCAAACCCCAAGAGAGGGGGTTATATATGGTATTCCTATTTCTTGTGGGGGTACCACTATTAACCATCTATTTTTTGCAGATGATAGCTTACTCTTCTGTCGTGAGAATCTTTGTGAATGGGGTAAGATACAAGAGGTTCTGGAGTGTTATGAAGCGGCTTCGGGGAAGAAGATAAATCGTGAAAAAAACCTCGCTTTTCTTTAGCAGAAACACAAAGGCTCATATCCAAATGTTAATTCCTAGAGTAGTGGGAGTGCTGATGTGTCCAAAATATTGTATATTTGGACCCCTTAATTTGCATTTGTTAACCCTTTAGTTTTGTTATTTTCTAATATTTTTTTGGTTAGTTTTGGTGTCTCAGTGTTTTGCAGGTCATTGAGAGAAAATGATGATTTTTAAGAAAAATTACAAAAAAGCGAAAAAAAATCGTCTCAGTTTGACTCACTTTGATTGTGATTAATTTGAACAATTATTGACTTTTATGATATCAACGGTTGAGACAAAATGTAATGTATATATATATAGATAAGACAACATATGGAGACAAAACGTGGAGGCACTTTTAATTAAGAAGGCAAGGACTTGTAGGTTATTTAAAAGGTGCAAGCTGAACCTAGCTAGCAGCACGTGAACTGGAGCAAAATTTGTTTAGTGTGATGCGCCGAATCCTTGAAGACCTGCAGCAATGAAATCACGTGAAGGTATCCAAGCCATGTGTGATTTCAAGGGACTTACACTGGGAAACATGGAGCCTATTCTGTCGCAGCAATCTTTAAGGAGATGAAGTTTTCGGCCAACCAAAAAGACAAAACAAATATAGGAAGAAATAACTTTTCTTTCTTTTGGAAGGCAATGCCCATAATTTTTTTTTTTTTTTTTTTAAAGCCAAGGTTTCATCAACAAGTCTCAAGACACACATTCTCAAATCAAATTTTCATACCTCACAGAGCTTATGCTAATGTGATTGTGATAAACAATTCAAACACGTAAAGCCTCTTTAATCCAACAGATGAGTCAAAAGATTTCAGATTTTCAACAACATACAATGTTCAACATGTTAAACATACCAATGATATGCAAACCACAGTAAGATGTAATCATCCTCAATCAACAACATAACCCTTTTTTTTTTTTTTTTATCTACCCCACCCCCAAACTAAAATGACACATTGTCCGCAATGTGACCAGAAATACAATACTGAATGGGCGATGCAAGTTGGCCATAATGTAAGAGAACGCTCCCCCAAACTTGAACGGCAGACACTTCCCTGAAAATCACCACAAAAACAGAACAAATAAGATCAAATGATAAGGGAAAATAATGAGGGCTGCCTCCCATAAGCGCTAAGTTTTCAGTCTTTAGCCAGACTTTCCTCAACTGACAACTATCACTCTGAGTAACTCGGATCCTCCAAAAGGGTCTTCTCAACCTCCGGGCTCTGCAACTCCAAGAATGGTTTCAGTTTTTGTCCATTCACCATGAAAGTAGTATCATTCTTTGGATCCTCAATCTCAATGGCCCCATAAGGAAAAACTGATCGAACAATAAATGGGCCTTTCCATCGAGATCGGAGCTTCCCTGAAAAAAGATACAGACGTGAATTATAAAGGACTTTTTGACCAGGTTCAAAAGATCGTCTCAAAATGCTCTGGTCATGAGCCTTCTTCATCCGTGCCTTGTACAACTTCGCACAGTCATAGGCATCATTCCTTAGCTCTTCCAATTCATTCAGTTGGAGCTTCCTCTGTGAGCCAGCCTTCGTGAGATCAAAGTTCAGCTGCTTGATGGCCCAGTATGCTCTATGCTCCAACTCCACTAGCAGATGACATGCTTTCCTGTACACAAGGCTGTAAGAAGGCATGCCAATTAGGGTCTTGAATGCTGTTCGGTAAGCCCACAATGCATCGTTCAAACGAAGAGACCAATCTTTTCTTGACGGGTTCACTGTCTTCTCCAAAATCCTCTTGATCTCTCGGTTCAAAATCTCCACTTGACCACTTGTCTGAGGGTGACATAGAGTGGCAACCTTGTGAGTGATGCAATACTTCTTCATCAGCTGCTCGAAAATCCTGTTGCAGAAATGCTTACCACCATCACTAATAATTGCTCGAGGAGTACCAAAACGAGCAAATATAGTGTCTTTTAAAAACTGAACCACAACTCTGTGCTCATTGGTATTACAGGCAACAACCTCTACCCATTTGGACACATAGTCCACAGCAACAAGAATGTACAGATAGCCGAAGGAGTTTGGGAAAGATCCCATGAAATCAATGCAGGCATCATATTCCGGCGTGAAATACTCCCTAGCTTCTGATAGCGCTCACACGAGACACAATAAGTGTGAGCGTCTTGGAAAATGGTCGGCCAATAAAATCCGCACTGCAAAATTTTGCAGCGGTCTTCTTTGCACTGAAATGACCTCCACAAGCATGATCATGACAAAAAGAGATGACATTGGACTGGTCAGGCTCAGGGATGCATCTCCTAATGATCTGATCGGGACAATACTTGAACAAATAAGGATCGTCCCAGAAAAAGTACTTCACCATGGCCATGAACTTGGACTTATCTTGCCACCCCCAATGCAAAGGCCTTGATCATAGGCCATCCTTGGACACATCAAGTGCCTTCAACTCAACAATACGAGCACTACATTGGTCTTCCAACCCTCATTGGAAGGTCTAAGGTTAGTACTTTTAATGGGATCAAGGGCATGATTTGGTCTAGGATGAACGGATGGAAAGAGAAATTTCTTTCACATTCAGGGAAAGAAATTCTTCTCAAGGCAGTTTTGCAGGCCATACCGACTTATTCTATGAGTGTTTTCCAACTGCCAAAAACACTATGTCAGGAGATAAACTTGTTGATGGCTAAATTCTGGTGGGGACAGAAGGAGAACACATTCAAAATTTCTTGGTTACGCTGGAACAAACTCGGCAGAAATAGAAATTATGGTGGGCTGGGTTATAGGGACTTGGAAGCATTCAATTTGGCTTTCTTAGCCAAGCAGGGTTGGTGTTTCTTACAACACCCTGAGACATTTGTGAGTAGAGTTTATCGGGAAAAATACTTCCCTGGGGGCAATTTTCTAGATTCCCAATTGGGAAGGAGGCCATCCTTTGCATGGCGTAGTATCTGGAATTCTGGATCACTTATCAAGGATGGCCTACTGTGGAAGGTTGGGAAGGGGGATATAATTCGGATTTGGGGTGATCGTTGGCTACCTACCGATTCCCACGAACTTTATCCCCACTCAGGGATTATAGATAGTAATTCAACAGTAAATGCACTCATCAACCAAGAGGCGAATTGGTGTAACATACCTATTGTTGAAAGCATTTTCCCGACTTCTGTTGCAGCTCGGATTTGTAGCATTGCTATATCCCCTCGCTCACAACATGACAAACTCATCTGGTCGGGTACAAAGAACGAAGTCTTCTCAGTCCGCAGTGCGTATTTAGAGGTTGAAAGGACGAACAGGAGGCTGGGAAGTGGTTCTAGGAGCATGTCAGATAACCCTTTTTGGAAGCTAATATGGAGACTGAGAGTCCCTCGAGCAGTCCTGTTATTTCCCTGGCGTGGTTGCAATAATATTTTGCCCATAAAAGAGAAATTGTTTCAATGCAAAATTGTCTCGGAACCTTTCTGTCCGCAGTGCGGGGTGGAGGTGGAAACATCATGTCATTTTCTCTGGAGATGTGCTTCATCGACTGTGGTGTGGGCGGAATGCTCAAGGAGTTTACAAAAGAGTATTATCTCTAAGGGTGATTTTCTTAGCATTTTTCACCACATCAGCACTCGGGTTGAGGTGGAGGATTTAGAATTGATGGTAGTAACGTCTCACGTCGGAATCAGTTAGTTTTTGGAGGAAAGATTCTGCCCCCCAGATGTTTGATGGAAGGTGCACGAGAAACGCTTTATGAGTTTCAACAGGCTTGTGCAGTTTTGCATCTGTCTTGGGGTGATTGTCCATGGGCTTAGGTTAGTTGGGAGAAATGCCCCAGTTGGGTGGATAAAAGTGAACTAGGATGCTACTATCGATGAAGAACAAAAACTCATGGGGGTGGGCCTAGTCGCCAGGGATTCAACAAGTAAAGTTCAAGCTTCTATCTGTAACTTTCTCCCCTCCCTGACTGATCCAGCAGCGATGGAAGCTTACGCCGCCCGGCAAGGGGCAGAAATGTCGCGTGATATGGGGTTCCGGAAGATTCTTTTGGAGGGGGATGCACAAGTGATAGTGCAGGCAATCAACTCTGCGGGTGCATGTTCGGCGAGATATGCCAGTATCATCGACGACACTCGTGACATCCTACAATCTTTTTCTTCCTGGAGGGTTTTGTTTGTAAGGCTTGAATGGAATTCTGTGGCACATAGTTTAGCCCGTGTGGTTGTAACTCAATGTCTCTTTCAAGTTTGGATTGAGTTGTTACCGGACTCGGTTCATAACTGTGTAAGTGTTGACCAAGGGAGTTTTTCCCTTGTTTAATGAATTCTATGTTTGTTCTCAAAAAAAAAAAAAAAAAAAAAAAAAAAAAAAACATGTCAGGAAAATTGAACACTAAATGATATAGGTGAAAAATTAACAAATACTTTTAAAGTATTCATGCTAATTTAACATGCCGTAGCTAATATAAATACTAGATGTCATTTTTTTTTTTTTGAAACAGAACAGTATACAAAAGACACTGCTTATAAGATACAATATTAATGTAATTATAAATTTTTTTCGGCTATAATTCAATCAAGGAGTACCTTTATCACCTGAGGTTTTTTTTTTTTTTTAATAGATAAAATAATATATTATATCTTAAAAACAAATCAAGGCGTATGAAATATAATTTAAAAACTTACAACGGAACAAACAGTTTATCCCAACAATTTTAACAAAAATAAATAAATAAATAAATGCCACCTATTCCGCTTCATATTCTCATAGGAATATGTAATACTCCAAATACATACGTCTAGATGGCTAGAAAAGTCCAAACTTTAATCGTGTAATTTCTTCTTTTTTTCTATTTTTCAACGCGCACACACACACAGAATAGTCAAAAGCCCTTCCAGCCTCTCCAGTCTTATCTGCATAATAAACCAAAAAAAGACGCATAAAGGGGAAGAAAGATTGGTAAAGTGAAGCTGAAGATACTTGCAAATTTGCAAGTAACAGAGTGATCAGTCAGAATAATCACCAACATGGCCGGCGCTGCTTCCTTCAAATTTCCCATATGCCTTGTGATCACTCTATCCCTCTTAACCTTGCTTGTTAGCCTAATTACCACCGAAGCAGCACCTACTTACGCCGATCACACTTGCTCAAATTCAAGCTTTTTCACTCCCAACAGCGCCTACCAAGCCAACCTCGACCTTCTCCTCTCCGCTCTTTCCTCTAACGCCACCAGCCCCAACGGCTTCTACACAACCAAGGCCGGCCAGGCCCCTCCCGACGTCGTCATCGGCCGGTTGCTCTGCCGCGCTGATCTCACCCCGGATCTCTGTAAAAACTGCATCTCTACTGCCATGACAGATATAAGAAACCGCTGCCCCTCCGACAAGGTGGGGCTAATCTGGTACGACGAGTGCACGTTACAGTACTCCAACGAGTCCTACCTGAACGACCAGGTGCCTTACCAGAACTTGCCGACCAGCACCCAGAACGTCCTGGAGCTGGACCGCTTCAACCCGTTGTTGTCCAGCACGATGAAGTCGCTGGCGACGAGGGCCGCGAATTCTCAATCGGACAAGAAGTTTGGGACGGCGGAAGTAAAGTTTACGGACTCACAGACGCTGTACTGCATGGTGCAGTGCTCGCCGGATATGAGCGTGGATCTGTGTATGAGTTGCCTGGAAAGCGCCATAGGCTCTCTTCCTCAGTGCTGCTCGGGAAAACAAGGCGGAAAGGTTCTGCTTCCGAGCTCTAATATTAGATACGAGATGTTTCGATTTTACAATCTGACAGTATCTGCTGGACCTCCTTCTCTTCCTCCAGGTACGTTATAAAAAGCATCAGTAGTTTGTGATTTTCACGTATAGTCTGAGTTCATCTTTCTTATAAAACTAAAATCAGTGATTTGGGTCTTCTGGCTGCAAAGACCCAAATCACCTCTTTTGATCTGAAAAAAAATTATATTTGAAGAGAGGAATCGTTAAAAAGATCACAAGATCGTATTTTTTTTTACAGATGTAATTGTGTATTTTGGGTTTAGGGAAAAAACTAAAAAAAAAAAAAAAAAAAACTTTTTTGAGAGGGGTAAAAATTTAATTTTGAGGGGGTTCATTCATAAAATTATATATTTTGCGGGGTTTTTTAAAATTTGGGGGCACAACTCAACGTGGTGAGCCTTCTTTTTTATTGAGGAGCCGTTAAATGCAATAGAGTAAAATAATTACCATAATTTATTTAACCAACAAATTTTTTCTCCAAATTAGTTTCTTTCAACCTGGTCTTAGATTGTTGTATACTCTTCTCACATGTTTTTTAATAGCATTAAAGGTACTCTCAGAGAAACTTATTAAATATATATGTGCTTTTCCTATATTATTAAAAAAGCATTTGCTTCATGCTTAAAAGATACATAACAATTTTATAAGCCTGAGTTTGAAGAGGTGGAAAAAATATGTATAAACAGATTAGATAAAGCTCTCGTAATAGGTTTTTTTAGCTAATGTCACTTAATTTTCATCTTTAACAAATTAGGTTCAGAAGAGCCGAAACTAAAATTAATAAAATATTGTTTCTCTTGTTGGAGAAAGAGCCATCGAGTTGTGTGCTTTCTCGATATCTGTACTTTTATATTTATTTTTAAAACATTGCAAAATAATATTTAAAGAATGTAAACAGTAAAGAATCTGTTGGAGTTTATATTAAAAAGTTAGTAGCTGAAAATAAAAAATATGTATTTTGAATAGCTAATATCGCCTAGTATAGTTGGAGGAGGGGTGCTACACATGCACCCTTCATCCTCCTCTCATCCTCCCTTTTCATTAAATAAATTGATTTTAATGAAAAAGTGGTCTCTGATGTCACATCAGAGACTACTTTTTCATTAAAATCAATTAGTTTAATGAAAAAGGGGGCATGAAGGGGGGATGAAGGGATGCTTTTTAGCATTTCTCTAGTTGGAGATGCTCTTAGACCATCCCAAAAGTCAAAGTCATCGTTCAATTTCCAACTAGGCCAAAGCCTTTTGAATTCTCAACTACTTTTTCTAGTTAATGTTTCGGTACCTGCCAGATATTTACTATTATTGCATCTAGCATATGCATATTATTATTGTTTGAACTCTAATGTTGGAAATTAAAATCACTGTTTTATATATATATATTCCCACAACGAACCATCATAGTTTGTTTGTTTTTTAAAGAGAATTTCATGCTTTCATTAATCACAATGACACATGATAATTGTTAATGCAGGAAAAAGCAAGTCATCTCTAATTATTATCATCGCCATTGTTGTCCCAATTGCTGGTTCTGTCGTGCTTTTCTCCATTGGCTGTTTCTTCCTGCGTAGAAGAACAAAGAAGACTTACAATACATTCCTAGCAGAAAATGGTAAACAAAAAAGAATAGCTTTAGTTGATCATCATATGTAATTAATCTCTAATCTCCTTGCAGCTAAACATTCGGCTATAATAATTTTTTGAATTATCAGAATTCAATATATTTACTGTTTTGTTGTGTAGTTGGGGTTGAAATTACATGTGTAGAGTCCCTGCAATTTGACTTGGGTACAATTGAAGCTGCCACAAACAACTTCTCTGATGATAACAAGATTGGAAAAGGAGGATTTGGTACAGTTTACAAGGTACGTAGAATATAGTTAGCAACGAAATTTATTTATATTTACAAATACATACATATATACATGTGTGTGTTCATTGAATGTTCTATATAACCTTTTTTCAAATATATTCTCAGGGAACCCTTTACAATGGACAAGAAATAGCAGTGAAGAGGCTTTCCAAAAGCTCTGGGCAGGGTGCAGAAGAATTTAAGAATGAGGTTATGCTGGTTGCAAAGCTTCAACATAGAAATCTAGTAAGGCTCTTAGGATTTTGCTTGGAAGGACACGAAAAGATACTCGTTTATGAATATGTGCCCAACAGCAGCCTTGATTACTTTTTATTCGGTTTGGCCAATCTAAACTTATATCTACTTCTTTCTTAATTTTTCATTTTGGGTCCATTTGAGACTTATTATTTCCAAGTTGAATATTTAATTTGGACAAATACAGACCCAGAAAGGCAAAGACAACTGGATTGGTTAACCCGTTACAAGATTATTGGAGGGATTGCTCGAGGGCTTCTTTATCTTCACGAAGATTCTCGGCTTAGAATTATACATCGCGATCTTAAAGCTAGCAATGTCTTGTTAGACGGCAATATGAATCCAAAGATTTCAGATTTTGGCATGGCAAGGATATTTGTAATGGATCAAACCCAAGGAAACACAAGTAGAATCGTGGGAACATAGTAAGTTTTTTATTACCATAACTGTATTTTCATAGTTTAATATAACAAATTCATTTCTTGTCTAGCTAGTAGCTTAATTATGAGAATTGCTGATAAGAAAAAGTTGCAACCTTGATAATTTGAGAGTTCTGTTTGCACTGAAATTATTAGGAGATAAATTGGCCCATGAGCTTTTTTAATATAAAATTATTACAATGGTGGTTTTGGTTTGTAGTGGTTACATGTCTCCAGAGTATGCAATGCATGGACGATTTTCTGTGAAGTCCGATGTATTTAGCTTTGGCGTCCTACTTCTAGAGATTATCAGTGGAAAAATGAACAATTGTTTCTACCAATCAGAACATGATGAGGACCTCTTAAGCTTTGTGAGTATGGATCAGATTATTTCAATTTTGCTTTACATTGTGAAAGCCAATGTAATCGCCTCCTAGTGCTGAAGAGAAAAAAAATTACTAAAAATCAATCACGACTGAAAAAGTGGAAAAGATAAAAAGATAAGGATTCTGAATATTGTTTAATGAATTATTGCAGATATGGAAACAGTGGAAGAATGGAACCCCCTTGAAACTGTTGGATCCAACATTGAGAGATTCATTTTCAAAAAATGAAGTCATTAGATGCATCCATATTGGCTTATTGTGTGTTCAGGAGGATCCAGCCAGCCGACCAACAATGGCAACAGTTGTTCTCATGCTCGACAGTCACTCTGTGAGCCTGCAGTTGCCGCAGCAGCCGGCATTTTTGTTTCGGAGAAAAGCAAAGAGAAACATGAATACAAAGGAAGCAGGGCATGATGATTCTACAACCCAATCAGTTCCATATTCTGTTGATGACGCATCGATCACTCAAATATACCCTCGATAGTGTGAGGAAGCGAGGTGTTGTCTGTCTTAAGTGTTATTTGCTTCCTAGAATCTAAACTTTGGTCGACTTATGTACATTCATATATAAACATAGACGCCCGTTTAAAAGTAGATGTGCCTAATAAAATGCAGAAGTGAAAACAAATATATTTGAATCCGGCTTCAGATTCTGGAATTTTATGAACGGCCATGATTGGTTTGGGTCCTTATTAAGCCAAACGTCATCATTTTAAAGACTGAGGAGACTGAACCAAACGTTGGAAGTATTTTTGGTTTGAAGCCAATTTTTTGTACTCTGTTCTGATTTCCTCTTCACCAAACAAAAATTTTCTGGGCAACGTTCAAGATCAGAGAGAAGTTGAAAATGAAGCTGCAAAGTATTGCGACTTGCTGCAAGGCGGAGCCGCGGAGGTAAAGGTTGCAGAGATAGAAGCCTCATCTGTAAGAAACAGAGCAATCTTCAGATCTGGCACAGTATTTGAGAAATTGGAATATTAATGGAAAAAAAAACACCCAGTTCCTGAATTGGGCCCAAGGAGTGCGCGCGGCAGTGCGAGGAGAGGGCTGCAGGATAACTCGCCATGACCGCACCTCATCAAATTCAGGCACTGATGAACCCTAGTAACGGTGTGAAAATCCGCAGGACTCCAATCATGAAAACTTCAACGGCATGTACAAATTTATTGAGGAATTTTCATTGTAGTGCTGTACGGTGGGAGAGGGCTGCTTTAGGGAAAAAAACCAATCACTTTTAGGAGATACGTAGCTTAAGGTTAGTTATAATATTGACAAGTCTAACATTAATTATTTTACTAATTATCATCCATCACCACAATTTATAAGGAATTTTGTAATAAATATCGAACATTTACTCTTTTTTTTTTTTTTTTTTTTTGTTACGATGCTTGTGCAGTGCGGAACTTTTTATTATTATTTATTCTTGTCTCAATGTCGGTTTAGAAGTTTTAAAATATAATTAAATGAATAAATTATTTATTCCTACCAGCTTAATCAGATCCAAATAAGGGTCCTGATTGACGATCACCTCTGGGCCTACTAACATGCCCCTAATCCTTTCAGAAGCGATAAGCCTTAAGAATTTTCCATATACGCGCGCTTCTTCATCAAGGTATCCAATTGACATATGTGCCGGTTAAAGTTAACTACAAAAACGAGAACGTACTATGGGGATTGTTGCTGATTTGGTAACTCAACTAAAGGTCTCATAGCAGTCACTTCCACTTTCTGATCAAACGCCTTGGCAGCTAATTGGGCTTTGTATTTATCCACACTTCCACCAGGTTTTTCTTCAACTTTAGATACCCATTTATTTCTCATCACATTATGATTACTAGGTTGTGGGCAGAAAGTCCAAGTCTGATTACTCATTAAAGCACTGTATTCACTGCTCATTGCAGCACACCACTCTGGTTTAGCAGCAGCTTGTCGAAAAGTTAATGGTTCAAGAGGAAGATGAATCATATGAAAAGCTTGGATAGGATATCGAGTGGAGTTATAGAGTTTAAAGAATGGGAAGGCTTTGGGTTAACAAAAAAGAAAAAGAAAATAGTGAGATTCATAATCATTTATATAGCACAATCTTACTTAGTACTTTACATTTATTTATATTCTCCACCCAATATTAGTTTTTAACAATAAAAGCTATTACAAAATCAACAATCCTTTATTACTGAACATAGCATCCAACATTAACGATCCATATGAAACTCTAATTTGGTGACCTGTCAAATATCAGCATATTACTAAATTTTTAATAGTGATGAACTGATTAGTGACGTAAAAGACATGTCACAAATCATATGTCACTAAAATTTAATGATGTGTCAAACCTCTTAACACGTCACTAAATACTCGTCAGGGAAAAAAATTTTTGTAGTGCCCTAGGCCTGTGGTTCATTTTGTATCGTAGATGATACTTCGTTTATGGTTAAAGACGGAGATGATACATCCGTCCAACTTCCGTCTAAAAATTGAGGGTGACTGAATCACCCCCAAATAACAAAATGGAGGTGGGCGAAACCACCCCAAGAGCCTTGGGGGTGGCTCGGCTACCCCCGTTTGGCCTGACAAAGGCCAAACCCTAAACGTTTTTTTTTTTTTGTTTTTTTGGTTGGCCGAACCACCTTAATTAATCGGGCATAGGCTAAACGGGGGGTTTAAAATTAATTTTGTAATAAGTTTTATTATTTTTAGTTTTTAATTTTTATTTAAGTATAGGACACGTGTCACTTTCTTAAAGGTATTGACATGGATCGGACTTCCGTCAATTTTTGGACGGAAGTTGGACGAAAGTACCATCTTCGTTTTTAACCATAAACGAGATATCATTTACGATATGAAATAAATCACAGAGAGCAAAAAATATAAAATATTTTAACTCTTAAATTTATTATTAAATTTGTATAACTTAAGATGGTTCCATAAATTTAATAATAAATTTAAAAATTAAATGTTAAAAAAGTATTAAAAAGAAAAAAAAAAAAGAAAAAGGAATAAGTGCAAATATCATATCTCAGTCAACCAAGTTAGTCAAGCAAACTTGAATGCTTGTCTGTCTGTCCGTCCGTCCGTCATTAAGATTTAAGACCAAGAAGCTAGTCAAGCAACCATGCGTGGAAGAAGAAAGCCCTATGAATTTGAATCGGTCAAAAAATCTATCCCTAAAAACACTTCAGGTCGTTGCCGAAAAAAAACTGGCAGGAATTAATAGTTTTGGAAGGAGAAATGCTCGAGGGATTACCGGCCAACATTATTATTAAATCATAATTCAATAATGATATATTACAGATTTAATAATAAGTAGTCATGCATGCAGCCTACCACTTGGTCCACTTTGAGTCCTTCAAGTGAACACCTTTTGTTCTTAAATGTGGGGTACTCCCAGTGTGTTTATTAGAGGGTGATTTGGTGAAGTTTGTTTCGTTATCGTGAAATTAACTCTCAATCATATGGATCACACATGATTTGAGAGATTGCCCTCGATTTGTAAGGCAATAAAAATTCACATATGTGCCAATTTAAGTGCTTGCAATTTAAAAAAATTGCAAAATCAACATTATGGGATTTGAGGTTGTGACAAATAATGTTTAAGGGGTTGGAGTGAGCAAGTCACAATTTGACCAAGTTTTGAACATTGAACTGATCAAATGATAGAGGCATGCAAATATCTATGACCAAGTTTTGAACGTTGAAATGATCAAAATCACAAGGCCAACATATTACCATGTTCTATTTGACGAGGTTGGCCTTTCTACAAATGATCCTTAGGAACTTGTGTATTCACTTCCTTCTACATACCAGACAAGCACAACTGTGGTTTATGTATATAGTATTAATATATTGGAAATTGTTATATTTTTTAAAGTATATATTTTATATGTGTAGTACATAACCCTACCCCTACATATATATACTATATATAGCATTAAACTAGGGTTAGTGCTTTAATAATTAACAGTATATATATAGTACGCAAATGTAAACCCTAGTCATACCGCATACATGCATATATATGCATGCTATATAAATACTAAACTACGATTAGGGTTCAAACCATAGAATATACCAAAATATGTACGTAGTATTAATTAAAAGTTGTATTTATTTTTTAAATGGTTTATTTCATATGTAAAGTACACATCATTTGGTAACTAACTTCTCGTAAAAAAAAATAGACATTGAGAGGTATATCATTATGGATATTTTTAATACGTCAAATATATTATTTAAATAAGTATGCATCAATATATAAATGTATTATATATTTAATATATTAGTGATGTGCCGCATGCAATAGGTCGGTCGCCAAAAACGCCATGTGTTGGATTATTTTCTCCCATCTGAAAAAAAAAAAAAAATTGTAATTTTTTTAAAATTACAACAGTTAGCTAAATGGCATTCGGACACTTGGCCCCATTCGGGCACATGGCTGAATGCGGCCACGTGGGATGCAGGCACGTGGCCACGTGGTGAAATGCAACAATTTTTGTAGTGGGACTTCTATCAATTTTTGGACGAAAGTTAAACAAAAATATCATCTTCATTTTTAACTATAAACGAAATATCATTTACAATACGAAATAATTCACAGTGAGCAAAATAAATAAAATGTTTTAACTCTTAAATTTATTATTAAATTTGTATAACTTAAGATGGTCCCATAAATTTAAAAATAAAATGTAAAAAAAAGTATAACAAAAAAAAGTGCAAATATCATATCTCAGTCAACTAAGTTAGTCAAGCAAACTTGAATGCTTGTCCGTCCGTCTGTCCGTCCTTATACATCATTAAGAGTCTAAGACCAAGTTAGCTATTCAAGGAACCATGCATGGAAGAAAGCTCCATGAATTTGAATCGGTCAAAAAATCTATCCCTAAAAACACTTCAGGTCGTTGCCTGAAAAAAACTGGCATGAATTAATAGTTTGGGAAGAAGAAATGCTCGAGGGATAACCGGCCAAGATTATTATTAAATCATAATTCAATAATGATATATTATAGATTTAATAATAATTTTAAAAAGTCAAATTAATTTTTAAGATCAATCATTTCAAATTAATTAGTCACTTAGGAATTAAATTCATTTGGTCATGTTTTATCAAATAAAACAATCCAAATAAATAAATACGAAACTCAAATTAAATAGTCAATTTAATTACATCACCTAAACGAGAGACTTAAAAAAAAAATACAATTAGTTTCAATAGGTTTGTGACAATATCACACGATACTATTAATTACAATTGATTTGATCACTAAACAAACGTGATTGCACTTTAATATGTAGTTTTTTTTTATTAAAAATAAGATGTCATGTCAGCATAGAAGAACTTAAAAAAAAAAAAAATACTAGAAGAACATCTAGCATTTCTTAATTTATATAATATATAAAATTTGTGCTCCCCATATAGTGTCTTAAAAGAGTAAGAGAAACCTTCAATCAGGATTTGTTGTAAAATCCTTCGACACAGATCTAAATGTTCTAAAATCAACTTCTTCCGTCCATGCATGGTCCCTGGCGTATCTTTTAGGTTTTGGAAAAAATAAGTTTTGTTGACCATAGTCAAAAGGCCCCAATTGCATCTCTGATCAGTGATCACCACCCGTGTCCTCTTCATATATATCTGCACCTCATTGATGAAACAAACATGGAATGGAAAAGATCGACGGGAGAGATCGATCGATTAACTGATGAACGAACCCTGCCCAAAAATGACTTCTTTCAAATTTCTTATATTCCTTTCGTCTCTCTTCGTGATTTCGTTGCTTAGCCTTGCCAGTGGCAATGAAGCAGCACCCACTTACAAGCTTCACGTTTGCTCAGGGTGGCCAGGCACAGCCTTCACCGACAACAGCACCTTCCAATCCAATCTCGACCTCGTCCTCTCTTCTCTTTCCTCTAACGCCACTCCGGTCACTGGGTTCTCCAACGCCTCCGCTGGCGAGGTCTACGGGCTCTTTTTGTGCCGTGGCGACGTCAACACCAGAGTCTGTCAAGACTGCGTTGCCTACGCAGCCAAAGAGATACTACAACGCTGTCCCTTTCAGAAAGGGGCTATAATATGGTACGACGAGTGCTTGTTACGTTACACCAACGTATCCATCTTCTCCACCATTAACTACGGGCCCGGGCTACCCCTGCCGAACCCGCAGTCTATCCAAGAGGCAGAGAGCGACAGCTTCATCGGGTTGGTGGACAGCACATTGGATTCGTTGGCGAACCTTGCGTCGAATTCTGTGACAGGAAAGAAGTTTGCGACGAAGGAAGTGGAATTCAACAGTTCACTGGCAGCGCCACAGAAGCTGTACAGCCTCGTGCAGTGCACGCCGGACCTGAGTGTGTCCGATTGCTATAAATGTCTCCGAGTCGCCATAGTAAATCAATCTTCGTGCTGTGATGGAAGACTAGGCGGAAGGGTCCTGCTACCAAGTTGTAATATTAGATATGAAGTGTACCCATTTTACAACGTCACAGCTGCTTCGCCTGCATTTCCTCCTCCTCCTCCTCCTCTTCCTCCAGGTATGAAAAGAGATTGTGATCCACTCCATTATCTGTCTAGGTTACTAGTAAATGGTAGGTGATGGGAAAGAATTTCATTAACAAGTAATCACGTATTTGCCCAAATAAATTTTAAGTTATTTAGTAATTTAATTTTATCCCAACAGATCGATGAATCTCATTTAAATTTTTATTTTTTATTTATTTTTTATTTTATGTTATTTATCTAAATTATTAGCAATTAGAACAAGTAAATTATGATTGATAATTATTATCCCTAAAAAATCTGTAATTCTCAATTTTTGTTTTTCCAAGTCTGCGAGTTTTGAAAATATTCTCAATTTTTGTTTTTCTAATATTAATAATTCTATTTATCACTCCTCATTCAGAATATGTGGCATGATTCCCTAATAAAAAACCAATTTTCAAAAAAATCAGATGTACGTATAACATTCCTCCAATTTAATTAATTAATATACCTTACTATCTATCATTTGAGATTATTAATG
The DNA here is from genome assembly GCA_028654335.1 of Alnus rubra. NCBI lineage: Eukaryota > Viridiplantae > Streptophyta > Magnoliopsida > Fagales > Betulaceae > Alnus > Alnus rubra. Next base: position 221,271 of record JAJPGS010001188.1, read on the forward strand.
TTCTCTTCTGTCAACTCAAAAATGACATGCAAGTATCTTGTACACTTTTTTATTTTTTTATTTTTATTTTGTTTTTTTATTCAATGGATCAAAGGGGAAATTACAAAAGTATCTTGTACACTTACCCTCAATGGGGATATTTTGAGGATAATTTGAGGATCCTGTACATTTACACTTCCAAAGTATAAATTGTACGTAGCTCTTCAAGCCAATTTACAAACCACAAACCACAAACCACAGCTCTTAAGCTCTTGCCCCGCTATTCTCAATGGACTATCTTATTAATCTGTAGCATGCCAATGATGCATATTGTTGTATGCAGGAGGAAGCAAAATGTCGTCGCTGAAAATTGTCGCCATTGTTATCCCAATTGCTGTGATCTCTGTGGTTCTTTTCTTCATTGCCTATTCCTTCCTTCGGAGGAGACCAAAGAAGAAACACTACACTTCATCCGAAGAAAATGGTGAAGAAAAAAAAATTAATTTCTTTGATCACGAAATAATTAATTTTATTTTATTTTCTTAAAAAAAGTCTTTGTGGTGTCATAAATTTGCGATTCAAATCTTTTCATTTTAAGAATGCTTGTATTTACTGTTTGGATGTTTAGTTGGAGTTGAAATTACAACCATAGAGTCCTTGCAATTTGATTTGGATATAATTGAAGCTGCCACGGACAAGTTCTCAGATGATAACAAGATTGGTGAAGGAGGATTTGGCGCGGTTTATAAGGTAGGAGTTATTTAGCATACTAATTTTTTAAAATGTAAAAATTAAGAATTAATTTGATGGGATTACATTAAAATAGTATTATAAATACGTGAAATATTTAATTAAAATGGAATGTGAATTATAGAGACATGATTCGAACTCATAATCTTCTCTCTGATATCATATGTTTAGCATTTATCTCAAAAGCTAAAATTGATAGGAAGAAAATTAATTTAATCATTTAATTTATATTCTAACACGTATAGGGTATCTTTTCTAATGGACAACAAATCGCTGTGAAGAGGCTATCTGGCAAACATGGGCAAGGTGCAGCAGAATTCAAGAATGAGGTTGTATTGATAGCCAAGCTTAATCACAGAAATTTAGTGAAGCTATTAGGATTTTGCGATGAAGGAAAAGAAAAGTTACTTGTCTATGAATACGTGCCCAACAAAAGCCTCGATTACTTTCTATTCGGTTTGGCCAATCTGAACTTATGTCTACTTCTTTTCTTTTTTACCATTCATTTTATGTCTAAATGAATGCATGATTAGCCGTTGAAGAATACATGATATTAATGACTTGCAAATCCTTCAATAATTCATTTACCATGAACTTTTCACAAATTGAATCATAGCTAAGGAGCTGAAGCTCTATGAAATAATGAGAGACTAAAGTTTTTTTTTTTTTTTTTTTTTTTTTTTTTTTTTTTTTTAAGTACTTTTCATTAAGGGATCTGAACTTATATTTCCTTAATCTGTTGAATTTCGATCCTTTAATTCTAACTTGTAATTTTGACAAAATAATAGATCCTGTCAACCGAAGACAATTAAATTGGTCAATACGCTACAAGATCATTGGAGGAATAGCTCGTGGGATTCTTTATCTTCATGAAGATTCTCGAATTAGAATTGTCCATCGTGATCTCAAAGTTAGCAATATTTTGTTAGATGACAGTATGAATCCAAAGATTTCAGATTTTGGCTTGGCAAGGATATTTGTAGTGGATCAAACTCAAGGAAATACAAGTAAAATTGTTGGAACAAAGTAAGTTTTTATGTTTATTTCATCTTTGCATAATCTAAATCAACAAACTCTATTATCTTTTTGTTGGGGAGAGAAAGATTTAGGGAGTCCAACAAGAGAAAGTTAACATACATACTAAGACACCACTTCTAACCCAAAAGCCAAAGCTTATGGGCTTAGGTACATTTAAGTATATTAAGTACTATTTTTCTTTATATTTTCTTAATGTGGGACAGGACAATCACAAGTGCACTCACAACATTTTTGAATGTGAGAAATACGAAAAAGGAAAATGTATGGTTGTTGTAGTCCACAAAAACACATTAATATACATGTTTAGACATCACTCCAACCCAAAAGCTTATTCTAATAAGTTTGCATGGTTCCACTTATGTATATTAATTACTAATAATACTCTATTTATTTTTAATCAATGTGGGATTCAACACTTACTCGGATACCACTACAAAAAAATTGCTTATTAGCGGCCAACAAATTTGGCCGCTAATGATGTTATTTTGGCTGCTATTGCTCAATAGCGGCCAAATTTGGCCGCTAAAGAGTGGCCGCTAATAGTCCGACGCTAAAGACTATTAGCGGCCACTTTTTTTGTTCGCCGCTAATAATTGTTTTATAGCGGCCACCAAGTTCGCCGCTAAAAGTAATTTTATCCGCCGCTAATAATTGTTAACTGAGTCTAAAATCGCCGCTAATAATAGACTATTAGCGGCCACACGTATGTGGCCGCTAATAGTTAAAACTGTCGGGTATTATTAGCGGCCACATGTGTGGCCGCTAATAGTCTACTATTAGCGGCCGCACGTATGTGGCCGCTAATAATACCCGATTGTTTTAATTATTAGCGGCCACATTTGTGGCCGCTAATAATAGACTATTAGCGGCCACACATGTGTGGCCGCTAATAATACCCACTGTTTTAATTATTAGCGGCCACATATTTGTGGCCGCTAATACTATTAAAAAATTGAAAAAAAAAAAATTATATATATATTCACTGCATTAATTAAATCTCTATATGCTAAATACCCTTGCGTAAATCGTTTCTCTAAAGAAAACACTTGTTCCAGTATCAAGCTTGATCATATAACACCTACAAATGAAGTCAATAACAAAATGTACAACTTATACAGCTCTGAGACAATTGGAAGGTTCAGTTCTATAGTCCAACAATGACCCTCACCATAAAAGAGTTTTGGGAGAGCCACAAGTACCAATATATAATTTCACACAGAAACCGACAAGGTTCACAATTTGTAGCACATAATCGAAACCTGCAGGATGAGAAAGTGCATCTCAGTTTTGGAAAAGGCTTATGTACCATGTTTAATAAACACAAAAGCTATGTAACTTTGTAAATCATGCACAAATTGTATTCATGAAGAACTTCTACATGAGAAACCAGTGTACATCACAAATAGAATCTTCTGAACAACAATGCATGTGCCTATGTGAGTGCATGCAATATCGAGTGCATTTATCATTTCTAATCAGTAATCTGTCATATGGACGTTTAAAAATGATTAGGTTCGTTTACACATTTCGTAATTTATACACAAGAAAGAAAAGGATAAAACATACAAATAGATGGGAAACTTAATACAATTCTAACTTTTTACATATTACAAACAGGCTGAAAAGATGAAATTTGGAATTTGAAATGAACAGAAAAATGTCTAAGTTGATTATACTGCTTACATTTCGATATAAAACAAATGCATAGAGATGTTACATCAAAGTTATTATAGAAAAGGCCCGTAAATTTTTGCATGAAGAGACCTGGACAGGAAAAAAATGAACTTTATCGTAATACTCAAAAGCAAAGCATTCAATTTTTTTTTTTTTAATAATAAAGGTATTGTCTATTTATACATTCTTTGCTAGGCAAGAGGCTTCCAGGACTGCCTCATTGAAATCCATTAACAGCAACATCAACTTCATACAAAAATTTATGCATAATGCAACTGTCATTGTTTATTTTAAGATCTGTGCACTGAATATTTATAACATAGTATTTCCTTTGGAAGTTAAGATAGATTATGGCATTCATGGGAGACAGGACTACTTGACTGCTGAATCAAAATTAACCAATATTTCCTGCATATCAAATATTTATCAGGACTATATTGCTGGTTGCATCTACTGACACTGAATATGCTCTGCTCTACTATGATTATGGTTTGTGGATATGTATGGCACTAATCTCTTCTATCAAGTATGGTATAACGTAGAAACAGAAGCAAAAGACAAGCATGGCAGTGAAATCAAATTTTTTTGCTAGCTCTTGAAGAAACATTACTATTTCTCTAAGAATATATGCAGCATATATATTCACTGCCCAGAAACAAGCTAATAGTTTGATTTACTACTTAATTGTATTAAGGTGCAACAAGTAGTTTGAACAGTATCCTAAAGGCTTAGTTAGTTTGTCTCATATGGATTTATTTTCCTCCAAAATTTGCAACTAAACATTATGCTTCATGCATATCATGCTACTGTTTTTCCCAAAGCTAGCCTACAAAACAAGAAAGGCAACTCACAAGGCTACACATTAATTTTAACAACTGATATATGTATAGAAAATCATAGCACAATGGAGAAGGAAATTACCCATTAAAACTTAGCACTTTCTAATGTTGCTCATGGTTGAATGTATATACAAATCAAATCAGTGATCACACATAATGGCAATTGACTAGAATCTAAAGATTACAATCAAACATTCTAATCTCTATTGCAGATTAAATACAGTAATTAACTTGTTATTCCTTAATAATATACATATATGAACCTCTTTGCTAGTTGATATTCCTCTGGAAACAAATGGAGAATTAGAGGGAATCCCCTAAATGTACCTTGTTGAATAAGTTACTAATGAAGCACTTAGGGCAGATGCAGTTTCCATGACTGGATGTATCTAAATTTTCTCCAGGATCAGGATCCTTGATACGAAAGCAACAACAAACAGAACCCATCATAAGGCTCCAATTTCTACAGCAACTTAGACTTCTGCAAGGCATATTGATCTGTTTTATCAGAAAAGTTCAAATAAATTTAGCAATTCTAGCATAAATAACAATTAACATATACAAAGAACACTGCAAAATCAGAGAATACACTATGCCAAGATGAGCCATCCAACAATATCAATTAATTCAGTCTCCATTATTATGCTGGATTTTTTTTTCTTTTTTTTTTTGTTTCCAGAAATTTAATCCTCAATTGGCATTGCAAAGATATTCATTATATATGTAACAAGGACGAAAATTCTTCTCCCAACCTTCCACAAAGAAATCTTGGCATTTTTTTTTCCTCACAAATTTATCTTCTTTTTTTAATGAAACAAGTTTAATTTCAAACAAACGAAAGCAGGAAAAGATCCTGAACAGATAGAGTAGCTTCCAACAACAATGCTTGATGCTCTAATATGTAAGTAGCGAAAATTACTCACAGTGCGCAGGTGATTTAGATTTCCTTTCATTTTGAGGGCCATACACAATTGAAAGGAGATTTCAATTGAATTCCAGTATCACTTACATCAGGAGATTTCAAGTGTATAACGGAACAAGACTTGCATGGTCTTTATTGAAGCCCTGAAACGAATGAAAAGTTTTTATATTTCATTCCAAACGGTAAGTACATCAAACAGAATGCCCAAGAAAGAACACAAATACAGTAAATTTCGTGGATGTAAGGAGCCCAGAAAAATTATGCATGAAAATGAAAAATCGATCGGTGATAAATTACCTTTTGGTCGTGAAGAAGAAAAAACCCAAACAATTTTGACCCCAAACAAACCCCAGGTCGCCGGATCGCCCCTGGTTCTCTCCTCCCCCGTCGATCTCTCTCTGTCTCCCGATCTCTCACTCTCCCTCTCTCGGCATCTCTCTCTCTTCCAATCTCTCACTCTCTCGATCCCTCTCATTCTCTGTTTCACTCTCTTTCTCAAACCCACTCTATGTGAAGCCGGGAGAAAGAAAAGTGAAGAAGAAAAGAAAAGAAAGAACAAGAAAGAAAGGGCAGGCCAGGGAGAAAGTAAGAGAAAAGAGGAAGAAAAAAAAGAGTTTGAAATTTTTATCCAAAAAACAGGGGGAGCGGGACGCGAAAAATTTTGTGTCCGCGCCATGAAAAAACTCAAAATATTATTAGCGGCCAAAAAAGTGGCCGCTAATAATTGATTATTAGCGGCCACTTTTTTATATGGCCGCTAATAATGTTTAAAAAAGTTTGAAATTTTTTTCCAAAAAACAGAGGCCGCGCGGGACGCGAAAAATTTTGTGTCTCGCGCGACACGAAAAAAGTAAAAATATTATTAGCGGCCAAAAAAGTGGCCGCTAATAATTGATTATTAGCGGCCACTTATTTATATGGCCGCTAATAATATTTTTACCATTTTTTTCTTTTTTTCTTTTTTTATGTTATCAAAATTTTCAGTTTTTTTTTTTTTTTAAAAAAAAATCTTTTTTCATTTTTGTTTTTCTTTAATTTTTTAAAATTGTTTGTAAAAAATATTTTTTTTCTTCGAAAAATTGGTCTATCGAGATCGATCGATCGAATGATCTATTGGTCCTATTGATTGATCATGATCTATCGGTCATATTGATCGATCACGATCGATCGGATGATCTATCGGTCCTATTGATCGATCACGATCGATTGGATGATCTATCGGTCCTATTGATCGATCACAATCGATCAGATGATCTATCAGTAAATCATCCGCTTGATCGTGATAGATCCATAAGGTCGCTAGAATACAAAGCATACCTCTATTATCGATCATGATAGATCAATAGGATCGATTGATCATCCGATCGATCATAATCAATCAATAGGACCAATAGATCATAGGATCGATAGATCATCCGATCGATCTTGATAGACCAATAGGATTAATAGATCATCTGATCAATCGTGATCAATCGATAGACCATCTGATCGATCCTATAGGTCTATCAAGATCGATCGGATGATCTATTGATCCTATGGATCAATCGCGATCGATCAATAGGATCAATAGATCATCCAATCGATCTTGATAGACCTATATGATTGATAGATCATCCGATCGATCTTGATAGACCAATAGGATTCATCCGATCGATCGTGATCGATCGTGATCAATCAATAGGATTAATAGATCATTTAATTGATATTGATAGACCAATAGGATCGATAGATCATCCAATCGATCGATAAGACTGATAGATCTTCCGATCGATCATAATCAATCAATAGGATCAATAGATCATAGGACCGATAGATCATCCGATCGATCGTGATCAATCAATAGGATCGATGGATCATCCGATCGATCGTGATCGATCAATAAGATTGATAGATCATTCGATTGATCTTGATAGACCAATAGGATCGATAGATCATCCAATCGATCGATAAGACCGATAGATCATCCGATCGATCGTGATCGATTAATAGGATCAATAGATCATCCGATCGATCGTGACTGATCAATAGGACCGATAGATCATCCGATCGATCGTGATCGATCAATAGGATCGATAGATCATCCGATCGATCGTGACCGATCAAAAGGATCGATAGATTATCCGATCGATCGTGACCGATCAATAGGACTGATAGATCGTGACCGATCAATAGGACCGATAGATCGTGACCGATCAATAGGACCGATAGATCGTGACCGATCAATAGGACGGATAGACCATCCGATCGATCGTGACCGATCAATAGGATCGATATATCATCCGATCGATCGTGACCGATCAATAGGACCGATAGATCATCCGATCGATCGTGACCGATCAATAGGACCGATAGATCATCCGATCGATCGTGATCAATCAACAGGATTGATAGATCATTCGATTGATCTTGATAGACCAATAGGATCGATAGATCATCGAATCGATTGATAAGACCGATAGATCATCCGATCGATCGTGATCAATCAATACGATTAATAGATCATTCGATTAATCTTGATAGACCAATAGGATCGATAGATCATCCAATCTATCGATAAGATCGATAGATCATCCGATCGATCCTAATCAATCAATAGGATCAATAGATTATTCGATCGATCTTGATAAACCAATAGGATCGATAGATCATTTGATCGATCGTGATAGAGTTCGACTGATCAGACTTCACACGATAAAGGTTTGATCGATTAATATGATTGATAAATCATCTGATCAACCATAGTGCATTAATTATGAAAACAAATTTTTTTTTAAAAAAAAAAAAAAACGAAAAAAGAAAAAAGAAAAACTAGTTTTCTATTATTTTTTTTAAAAAAAAGAACGATTTTTTTTTTGTTTGTTGAAAGAAAAACCAAAAATTAATTTTTTTTTTTTTTTAAAAAAAAAAACCAATTTTTCGAAAAAAAAACTACAAAAAAAAAAAAAACTGAAAATTTTGAAAACATTAAAAAAAATATATATTATTATTCTTAATTTGTTTTTTTGAAAAAAGTAAAAATATTATTAGCGGCCACATAAGTGGCCGCTAATAATCAACTATTAGCGGCCACTTTTTGTGGCCGCTAATAATTTTATTAGTAGCTAAAGCTTCCCGGAATTTACAGCAACTCCCGCCAAGTTATTAGCGGCCACTTATGTGGCCGCTAATAATCAACTATTAGCGGCCACAAATAAAGTGGCCGCTAATAATCAACAAACGAAAAAAGAAAAAGAAAAACTAGCTTCCTATTAATCTTTTTTTTTTTTTAAAAAAAAAAAAAGGAAAAAGGAAAAAGAACGATTTTTTTTTTTTTGTTGATAGAAAAACCAAAAATTAACTTTTCTTTTTATTATTTTTTAAAAAACCAATTTTTTTTAAAAAAATATTTTTTACAAACAAATTAAAAAAATTAAAGAATAAAAAATATATATTTAAAATAAAAACAAACAAAAAAAATGAAAATTTTGAAAACATTAAAAAAAAAAAAAAGGAAAAAAGTTAGCACATATTATTTTGAAAACATAACAAAAATGGTAAATATTATTAGCGGCCACATAAGTGGCCGCTAATAATCAACTATTAGCGGCCACAAATAAAGTGGCCGCTAATAATTGATTATTAGCGGCCAAAAAAGTGGCCGCTAATAGTTCTGGAAAACATTTTTTTTTTAAAAAAAAAAAACAAACGAAAAAATAAAAAGAAAAACTAGCTTTCTATTAATCTTTTTTCTTTTTAAGAAAAAAAAAAGGAAAAAGAATGATTTTTTTTTTTTTGTTGATAGAAAAACCAAAAATTAACTTTACTTTTTATTATTTTAAAAAAATTAAAGAAAAAAAAATTAAGAATGAAAAATATATATTTAAAATAAAAACAAACAAAAAAAATGAAAATTTTGAAAACATTAAAAAAGGAAAAAAGTTAGCACATATTATTTTGAAAACATAACAAAAATGGTAAATATTATTAGCGGCCACTTATGTGGCCGCTAATAATCAACTATTAGCGGCTACAAATAAAGTGGCCGCTAATAATTGATTATTAGCGGCCAAAAAAGTGGCCGCTAATAGTTCTGGAAAACAATTTTTTTTTTTTTTTTTTTTTTTTTTTTTTTTAAAAAAAAAAACAAACGAAAAAATAAAAAGAAAAACTAGCTTTCTATTAATCTTTTTTTTTTTAAGAAAAAAAAATGAAAAAGAACGATTTTTTTTTTTTTTTGTTGATAGAAAAACCAAAAATTAACTTTACTTTTTATTATTTTAAAAAAACCAATTTTTTTTTAAAAACATATTTTTTACAAACAAATTAAAAAATTAAAGAAAAAAAAAAAAGAATGAAAAATATATATTTAAAATAAAAACAAAAAAAAATGAAAATTTTGAAAACATAAAAAAAAAGAGGCTAAATATTATTAGCGGCTATATAAAAAAGTGGCCGCTAATAACTTGGCGGGGAATGGATTATTAGCGGCCAAAAAAGTGGCCGCTAATAATTGATTATTAGCGGCCACTTTTTTATATGGCCGCTAATAATCAATTATTAGCGGCCACTTTTTTGGCCGCTAATAGTTTTATTATTAGTCGCCGCTAATAGTTTCCCGAAATTTTCCGCACCTCCCCGCCAAGTGATTAGCGGCCATTTTTAGCGGCCACAATTAGGTGGCCGCTAATAGTTTACAAATAACGGCGACTATTAGCGGCCAATTGTTTTTGGCCGCTAATAGTGTATTATTAGCGGCCACTTTTAAAAGTGGCCGCTAATAACATGATCATTAGCGGCCACTATGCGTTGGCCGCTAATAATGTGGCCGCTAATGATCAAATTTCTTGTAGTGTACTCAAATACAATATCCTAGGAGATCAATTAGCTTGAGATAAACTAAATCATACTAATATGATACTAAGAACAATCTTGGATAATTTTTGTCTCATTTTTTTACTTCAACTGTTGTTTTGATGGGGGTATTGGTTTGTAGTGGTTACATGCCTCCAGAATATGTTATACATGGCCGATACTCCGTAAAATCAGATGTTTTTAGCTTCGGAGTTTTAATGTTAGAGATTATAAGTGGGAAGAAGAACAGCTCTTTTTATCAATCAGAACTTGCTGAGGACCTGCTGAGTTATGTGAGTATGGATCATATAATTTCAATTTTTGTGTTGCTTTTATGAAAATAAAATAAAATAATATATGTTGCTTATTTTGAATGAACGAATGCAGGCTTGGAAACAATGGAGGAGTGGTACACCCTTGGAATTGTTGGATCCCACAGTGAGACATTCTTGTTCGAGAAATGAGGTCGTTAGGTGCATCCAAATGGGCTTATTGTGCGTTCAGGAAGATCCAGCAAACCGACCAACAATGGCGACAATAGTTCTCATGCTTAACAGTCACTCTGTTACGCTGCCATTACCAAAGCAGCCAGCATTTTTACATCCAAGTGGAGCAAAGCCGAACAAGCCAGTGGACCTGCAGTCTGATCAATCTATAAGCCCATCAGTTAATGAAGCATCATTTACTGAAATATACCCTCGATAGTTTGCTGTTCTTTGAAATCAGTATATGTTAGTAAGTTGTGGAACTCTTAACATATTTTTCCTTATATGTAATTTGTATTATGAATATATGGATACAGAGTATGAATTGTGGAGTGTAACGAACGTATGAAGTGATTGAGATGGAAATGTATGTAATTGAATGAATGAAAGATATAAATAATAAGGCTATTCGAGGTGCTTGGCCTCGAAGGAACTTGCCTACGGCCACAAGAATGGAGTTTGAAAAGAAAAGCTTATTTTAAGACCGTTACGTGAATGATTTCAGAAACATAACCATTTTAGCGTGGGTTTGAAGAGGTGGAAAAAATCTCTCCGTACGCACATGGTAGTAGATAGAGACTTTTAGAGTATCATGAATACAAAATTACTACCTTTTTAATTAGACCATCCCAAAAGTCAGAGTCATCGTTCCATTTCCCACGTACTACGCCAAAGCCTTTTGAGTTCGCAACTACTTCTAATTAATGTTTCGGTACCTACCAGCTGATATTTACTTTATATTATTGCTACAACGAACCAACCAATGAACCATCATAGTTTTTTTTTTTTAAAGAGAATTCATGCATTCATTAATCACAATGACGCATGATAATTGTTAATGCAGGACAAAGCAAGTCATCTCTAATTACTATCATCGCCATTGTTGTGCCGATTGCTGGTTCTGTCGTGCTTTTCTCCATTGGCTGTTTCTTCCTGCGTAGAAGAACAAATTAAAGAAGACTTGCAATAACATTATATACTAGCAGAAAATGGTAAACAAAAAAGAAATTCTATAGTTGATCATCACTAAGCATTCGGCTATAATAATTTTCTGAATTATCAGAATTCAATATATTTACTGTTTTTATGTGTAGTTGGGGTTGAAATTACATGTGTAGAGTACCTGCAATTTGACTTGGGTACAATTGAAGCTGCCACGATGATAACAAGATTAGAAATGGAGGATTTGGTACGGTTTACAAGGTAGAATATATATAGTTAGCAACGAAATTTATTTATATTTATATATATTTATATATATATATATATATATATATATATATATATATATATATATATATATATGTGTGTGTGTGTGTGTGTGTGTGTGTGTGTGTGTGTGTGTGTGTGTGTGTGTGTGTGTGTGTGTGTGTGTGTGTTTTCATTGAATGTTCTATATATATAACCTTGTTTCAAATATATTCTCAGAGAATCCTTTACAACGGACAAGAAATAGCATGAAGAGGCTATCCAAAAGCTCCAGGCAGGTTGCAGAAGAATTTAAGAATGTGGTTATGCTGGTTGCAAAGCTTCAACATAGAAATCTAGTAAGGCTTTTAAGATTTTGCTTGGAAGGAGACGAAAAGGCTCTTAAGTTTATGAATATGTGCCCAACAGCAGCCTTGATTACTTTTTACTCGGTTTGGCCAATCTAAACTTATATCTACTTCTTTATTAATTTTTTATTTTGGGTCCATTTGAGACTTATTTATTTCCAAGTTGAATATTTAATTTTGACAAATACAGACACAAAAAGGCAAAGACAACTGGATTGGTTAACCCGTTACAAGATTATAAGAGGGATTGCTCGAGGCCTTCTTTATCTTCACGAAGATTCTTGGCTTGGAATTATACATTGCGATCTTAAAGCTAGCAATGTCTTATTAGATGGCAATATGAATCCAAAGATTTCAGATTTTGGCATGACAAAGATATTTGTAATGGATCAAACCCAAGGAAACACAAGTAGAATCGTGGGAACATAGTAAATTTTTTATTACCATAACTGTATTTTCATAGTTTAAATCAACAAATTCATTTCTTTTCTAGCTAGTAGCTTAATTCTGAGAATTGATGATAACATTGATAAGAAAAAGTTCAACCTTGATAATTTGAGAGTTCTGTTTGAACTGAAATTATTAGGAGATAAATTGGCCTATGAGCTTCCAAAATGTTACTTCTTCTTGGTTTTTTTTTTTTTTTTTTTTTTTTTTTTTTTTAATTTATTTTTTTTAATATAAAATTATTACAATGGTGGTTTTCGTTTGTAGTGGTTACATGTCTCCAGAGTATGCAATGCATGGACGATTCTCTGTGAAGTCCGATGTTTTTAGCTTTGGTGTCCTACTTCTAGAGATTATCAGTGATAAAATGAACAATTGTTTCTACCAATCAAAACATGATGAGGACCTCTTAAGCTTTGTGAGTATGGATCAGATTATTTCAATTTTGCTTTACTTTATGAAAGCCAATGTAATCGCCTCCTAGTGTTGAAGAGAAAAAAAATACTAATAATCAATCACTACTGAAAAAGTGGAAAAGATAAAGGATTCTGAATATTGTTAAATGAATTATTGAAGATATGGAAAACAGTGGAAGAATGGAACCCCCTTGAAACTGTTGGATCCAACATTGAGAGATTCATTTTCAAAAAATGAACTGATTAGATGCATCCATATTGGGTTATTGTGTGTTCAGGAGGATCCAGCCAGCCGACCAACAATGGCAACAGTTGTTCTCGTGCTTGACAGTCACTCTGTTAGCCTACAGTTGCCGCAGCAGCCGGCATTTTTGTTTCGGAGAAGAGCAAAGAGGAACATGAAAACAAAGGAAGCGGCGCATGATGATTCTACTACCCAATCAATTCCATATTCGGTGGATGACGCATCGATCACTCAAATACACCCTCGATAGTGTGAGGAAGCGAGGTGTTGTCTGTCTTAGTTATCTGCTACCTAGAATCTAAACTTTAGTCGAACACAGGGCCGGCTGGAGCCTTAGGCGGATTAGGCGACCGCCTAAGGCCCCCAATTTAATAAGGCCCCTAATTTAAAAATATTAATAGAGATTTATTTTAAAAAATAAAAATAAAAATTGAGGCCTTAAATATGATCAATACACTTAAATAAGGCCACAAATCTTGGTAAAAATAAAATTAAAAAAGACAATAATATAATGCAGGGCCCAATTTAATAAGGCCCCAATTAATGAAGATTTATTTTAAGAAAAAAAGTGCTTACAAAAAGACGAATCATCAAAGCATTGTTTTCGGTAATGCCCTCAGTCAATGCCTTAAAATATGCTGCCTAGGGGCCTTCTCCCGTCAAAAAACTGCAGGTTAAAAAAAAAAAAAAATTCAGGCCTTAATTAATTACCAACGATTTGTGAGATATGAAAAGTCTAAATTAAAGGCCTTTAATTTTTTGTACGTCTAATTACCAACGACTTGTGACTTATGAGATATGGAAGTCTCTGCATTAAAGGCCTTCAATTTCTTTGAACGTTGACGTTCAAAATAGAATTAATGAGATATGAAAGCTTCTCGTCTAATTACCAACGATTTGTGACTTATGAGATATGGAAAGTCTTTGCATTAAAGGCCTTCAATTTCTTTGAAGTTGACGTTCAAAATAAAATTAATGAGATATGAAAGCTTCTCGTCTAATTACCAACGACTTGTGACTTATGAGATATAGAAAGTCTCTGCATTAAAGGCCTTCAATTTCTTTGAACGTTGACGTTCAAAATAGAATTAATGAGATATGAAAGCTTCTCGTCTAATTACCAACGACTTGTGACTTATGAGATATGGAAAGTCTCTGCATTAAAGGCCTTCAATTTCTTTGAACGTTGACGTTCAAAATAGAATTAATGAGATATGAAAGATTCTCGTCTAATTACCAACGACTTGTGACTTATGAGATATGGAAAGTCTCTGCATTAAAGGCCTTTAATTTCTTTGAACGTTGACGTTCAAAATAGAATTAATGAGATATGAAAGCTTCTCGTCTAATTACCAACGACTTTTGACTTATGAGATATGGAAAGTCTCTGCATTAAAGGCCTTCAATTTCTTTGAACGTTGACGTTCAAAATAGAATTAATGAGATATGAAAGCTTCTCGTCTAATTACCAACGACTTGTGACTTATGAGATATGGAAAGTCTCTGCATTAAAGGCCTTCAATTTCTTTGAACGTTGATGTTCAAAATAGAATTAATGAGATATGAAAGCTTCTCGTCTAATTACCAACGACTTGTGACTTATGAGATATGGAAAGTCTCTGCATTAAAGGCCTTCAATTTCTTTGAACGTTGACGTTCAAAATAGAATTAATGAGATATGAAAGCTTCTCGTCTAATTACCAACGACTTGTGACTTATGAGATATGAAAAGTCTCTGCATTAAAGGCCTTCAATTTCTTTGAACGTTGACGTTCAAAATAGAATTAATGAGATATAAAAGCTTCTCGTCTAATTACCAACGACTTGTGACTTATGAGATATGGAAAGTCTCTGCATTAAAGGCCTTCAATTTCTTTGAATGTTGACGTTCAAAATAGAATTAATGAGATATGAAAGCTTCTCTCTATTTACCAACAACTTGTGACTTATGAGATATGGAAAGTCTCTGCATTAAAGGCCTTCAATTTCTTTGATCGTTGACGTTCAAAATAGAATTAATGAGATATGAAAGCTTCTAAATTGAAGGTCTTAATTACTCTCATTAAAAATTGAAGGCTTTATGTTCAATGTTCAAGAAATTGAAGGTGTTAAGTCCAACGTTCAAGAATCAAAATAAAATGAAAAATTAAAAATTAAATGCTAAGAAGATGAAAAGTCTCTAAGTTTCCATTTTAAATCCTATTCTTTATAAGTTTTTATTTTTTATCTCAATTTCCCTATTCAAGTCTTATTTGAATTTGAATTTCTCTCTTCTCAATTTTCATTATTTCCCAATAGCTTATCATTCAAGTCCTTAAAATCATTCCATATCTGATTAGTGATTAAAAAAAAAATTAATCACCAAAACTCAATTAATCAATTGCATTAATTTTTTTTCTTCGGTTTTAGGAAACATTCTAACACTAATTTGCCTTTCGTTTGACAAATCAAGTTTTACCATTTTATTTTTTAAATTAATTAATATTTATTTTTTATTTTTAAAAATGTCTCATTTAAACTTTTCGCCTAAGGCCCCAAAATGTATCGAGCCGGCCCTGATCGAACATATATATGTACATTCATATATAAACATAGACGCCCGTTTGGAAGTAGATGTGCCTAATAAAATGCAGTAGTGAAAGCAAATATGTTTGGATCCGGCTGCAGATTCTGGAATTTTATGAACGGCCATGATTGTTTTGGGTTCTTATTAGGGTTAAATACCCTTTTAGTACTTAAGTTTTGACAACTTTATTTTTTAGTATTTGAGTTTCAATTCGTATTGCAATCCGCAGATGTACTTGAGTTTTGAAAAAAAATGGACTTAGTACCTTCGTCTATTTTTTTGTCTAATATTTAACGGTTTGACATGTGACATAACACAAAAAATTTAAAAATTAAAATCTTTAAAAATTAATTAAAAATTAAAATTAATAAACTTAAAAAAAAAATATTAAAAACTTTAAAAAAATTAAAACAAAAAAAGGAGGGGTTACAAGGGCTGAGGAGACTGAACCAAACGTCATCATTTTAAAAAGCCTGAGACTGAACGAAACGTTGGAAGTATTTTTGGTTTGAAGCCAATTGTTTGTACTCTCTTTCCTGATTTCCTCTTAACCAAACAAAAATTTTCTGGGCAACGTTCAAGATCAGAGAGAAGTTGAAAATGAAGCTGCAAAGTATTGCGACTTGCTGCAAGGCGGAGGTAAAGGTTGCAGAGATAAAAGCCTCATCTGTAAGAAACAGAGCAATCTTCAGATCTGGCACAGTATTTGAGAAATTGGAATATTAGGAAAAAAATCCATACAGTTGGCCGGGCCCAAGGAGTGCGGCAGTACGAGGAGAGGGCTGCAGGATAACTCGCCATGACCGCACCTCATCAAATTCAGGCACTGATGAACCCTAGAAACGGTGTGAAAATCCGCAGGACTCCAATCATGAAAACTTCAATAGCATGTACAAATTTATTAAGGAATTTTCATTGTAGTGCTGTACGGTGGGAGAGAGCTGCTTTACGGAAAAAACCATTCACTTTTAGGGGATACGTAGCTTAAGGTTAGTTATAATATTGACAAGTCTACCATTAATTATTTCAGTAATTATCATCCGACACTTCAATCTGTAAGGAACTTTGCAGTTAGAGTACTCGAACATTTCCTCTATTTTTATTTATTTATTTTTTTATTTTTTATTTTTACGACGATTGTGCAGCGTTGAACTTATAATTATTATTTTTTCTTGTCTCAATGTCAGTTTTGAAGTTTTAAAATATAATTAAATGATTGAATTTATTTATTCCTACCAACTTAATCAGATCTAAATATGGGTCCTGATTGACAATCGCCTCTGAGCCTACCAACAGGCCCCTAATCCTTTCAAAAGCGATAAGCCTCGAGGATTTTCCATATACATTTCTTCATCAAGTACCCAATTGACATATGCGCCGATTAAAATTAACTACAAAAATGAGAACGTACTATGGGGATTGTTGCTGATTTGGTAACTGAACTAAAAGTCTCATGGCAGTCAATTCGACTTTCTGATCAAACACCTTGGCAACTAATTGGGCTTTGTATCTATCCACACTTCCACCAGGTTTTTCTTTAACTTTAGATACCCATTTGTTTCTCACCACATTATCATTATTAGGTCATGGATAGAAAGTCCAAGTCTGATTATTCATTAAAGCACTGTATTCACTGCTTATTACAACATACCACTCCGGTTTAGCAGCAGCCTGTCGAAAAGTTAATGGTTCAAGAGGAAGATGAATCATATGAAAAGCTTGGATAGGAAATCGAGTGGAGTTAAAGTTTAAAGTATGGGGTGGCTTTGGGTTAAAAAAAAAAAAATAGTGAGATTCATAATCATTTATATAGCACAATCTCACTTAGTACTTTACATTTATTTATATTCTCCACCCAATATAAGTTTTTAACAATAAAAGCTATTACAAAATCAACAATCCTTTATTCCTTTTCAGTCTATATTGGAACATAGCATTCAAGATAAACGTTTGACGTGGAACTCTTAAGTAACATACTAGATCGTACTGTACGTCTTGAGTTTATATTCCATAAACAAAAGGTTGTAGATGCTTTATTCGGACTATTGAGGTTGTAGTTCAATAATGGACATTTCATTAACAGACCATGGCGTTGCCTCGCTTGTAGACTGATCAGTGCGGGGGAAAAATGCAGGCTCTTGCGGTGATGGTAGTGTAACGGAGCCATTGTTGAGTGTGAGAAGTATTGAAGCCATGGTGGGTCTATTAGCTGGATCTTCTTGAACACATAATAAGCCAATTTGGATGCATCTAAGGACTTCATCTCGAGAATAAGAATCTCTCAAACTTGGATCCAACAATTCCAAGGGCCTATCATCCCTCCAATGCATCCAAACCTGCAGCAAATTATCACGTAGTACACACAATGTCAAGCTTCTCTTCCTAGACGGGAAAAAGAAATTACAGTATCTGTTTGATATTACTCACATAGCTCAAGAGGTCTTCAGTACCTTCTGATTCATAAAAACTACTGTTTTTCTTGCCACTGATAATCTCTAGAATTAACACGCCAAAACTATACACATCTGACTTCACAGAAAATTCTCCGTGCATTGCGTACTCTGGAGACATATACCCACTGCAAGCCAGCACCATAAATATAACTGTGCCGCTTGAAAGATAAATAAAGTCCTTTTAACTATACTCTAATTGTTAGGATTGAATTCATAGCCAATTGCTTTTCCAAAATGATATAATACACATAACATTTGTACTCACATTGATCAAACTATACACTATATATAGTTACCTATATATGTTGTTCGATTTCAGTGATCTACATTAAATTATTACTTATTTCAAAAGCTTGAGCTCGTAGGATATAGTCGATTTAATCATATAATAATTTCTAATTATAACATTCCCCTTAATAAGTGAGACCCAATATATTTTTGAATATTTAATTAAAATGTGACATGAATAAATGAGAGAAGGTTTAAAGTAAGAACCTTTGCTCTTATTAAAATAAACAAGATAATAGAAAACTGTGTTGTGCGTATAGAAAGTGCTTATTTATAGTTGAATAAGGCCAATTAGAATAAGAAATACAATCAAGTAACTAATGAAAAGTAATATAAAATTAAATCAACCTATACAATGAAATAAATCAGTAAGGCGAGGAAAATATCATATCTAATATCATGTTAAATTATCACTTATCACAAAAGCTTAAATTGATAGGAAATAAAAGATTTAATCATTTAAATATTATTCTAACAATCTATACGTTCGGTTGAACAATAAATGTACTCCTTAGTTTTGATGAAGCAAAGAATAAGAAAACTTTAGAACTTACTAAGTCCCCACAACTCTACTTATGTTTCCTTGTGTTTGATTAATTCCAAAAATTCTTGCCATACCAAAATCTGAAATTTTGGGATTCATATTGGCATCTAGCAATACGTTGTTGGCTTTGAGATCATGATGTATAATTCTTAATCGAGAATCTTCATGAAGATATTGAATTCCTCGAGCAATTCCGCCTATTATATTGTAACGTCTTGACCAATCCAATTCTTCTTGTTTTCTTGGGTCTACAAGTTCATTACAAAAATTACTCATGCTATATGAACAAAAGATTAGATACAAATGCATATTGATTAAAAATTACTCTTATGCAATCAAAATGGCAAAGACTATTGGATATATGTTAAAGTGGACATACCATATAGAAAATAGTCCAGACTTTTGTAGGGCACAAATTCATAAACGAGTATCTTTTTTTCTCCATCCAAACAAAATCCCAATAGCCTTGTTAAATTTCTGTGTTGAAGTTTGGCTACTAATACAACTTCATTCTTAAATTGTTCTTCTCCCTGTCCAGAATTTCTCAATAGCCTCTTAACAGCTATTTCTTGCCCATTAGGAAGTATACCCTAAGAATGTATTTCACCCAACCTTTAGAACAGTTCACTTGGTACAATTCCTAAAATCCCAATATTAAAGCTTCTGGACTCCGAATATGTGTATGAGTTAATGAGCTGGTTATACTTACCTTGTAGACTGCACCAAATCCACCTTCACCTAGCTTGTTATGATCATCTGAGAATTTGTTTGTGGCAGCCTCAATTGTAGCGAAATCAAATTGCAAGGACTCCACAGTACTTGTCATATCATTTGAATCTCCAAATGTAAACAGTGGACATAAGAGATAGCACTACAAATAGCAGCGTTTGCAGACAAGAGACTAATTAAATTAAAGATCGTAATAACCCATATACTTATTCTTTACCAATTTCTCCTTCGACAGCATTGTACTTTTTTCTCCTAATTAGGAAACAGCTGTAGCCCAAAATGAATAACATCACAGATCCAGCAATTGGAACAGCAATGGCAAATATCGTTGCTGTTGAGATTCTGTTTTTTCCTGCATGCATATCATGATTCAGCCACATGCGAAAACAGTACAATGGTCCTCGACCGACAAGAAGCTGTTTGTAATAGCACAAAGAACTTTGGTTATGATTCAAATTTTTACATCAAGTCAGCTCTTACTTCATCCTCTTACCCTTTTATGCTAAGAGATTTTCGCTACAAGTGATCTACCAAATGGAGTTCATATATACAACGGCCGGTCAAGAACCTTTGATGTAAAGGTCGATATCGCAGAAAAAAAAAAAAAAAAAAAAAAAAAAAAATAGTAAATAACTAGCTATATATACTTTTATGGTTCTTCGTCTATGTTAGAGTACTAGATGTTAAAATATTGGTAAAATGATTAAATTTACTTCTTCCTACCCGCTTAAGCTTAAGGATAAGTGGTAATTTAACAGAGTATCAAAGTAGAGGTCTTAAGTTTGAACCATGTTAATTTAATATGGTATCAGAGTCAAAGATTTTGAGTTCGAACCTAATTGATTATGTCATATATCTTCCATTTCAATTAAATATTTCATGTGTTGGACCTTATCTATTAAAAGATAGTTTAAGCACACACAAAAAAAAAAAAAAAAAAAAAAAAAAAAAAAATTAAAATATTGATAGAGCGATTAAATTTACCTCCTTTCAAATCTAACTAATACAGTTCATATATCGGCGGGCCAAAAATTACCTTTGATGTAAAGGCGATATTGGCATATTGCCAAAAACAAATAAAATAAAATAAAAACTAGTAAATGACCGGCTATACTTTTATGGTTCATTGTCTATGTTATAACTTACAACTCAATCATTCACCTACTTCGCCACGTCGGCATGACTTTCACATTGTACGGTTGTACCTAATTTTTCCAATATTGATATAAACAGTAACTAATTTCACTTCCAAAGTATTTATTGATTGAATTATAAGAGTGGAATGCTCTTAGGAAATACAATTTTTACTATAAATTTTTTTACAAATTAATATGGGAATTGATAATTGATCCCGACAATTCCTTTTCTTGTGGCTTCAAACTCTGATGGTTAATGAAATTGAAATAATTATGTAAAATAAATCTAAATATTTAATTATAATTTTTTTGACGTCAAATTATAAATGACTGTCAAGTAACACATTTTTTCCTAATTTAATAAAGCTTCGTAAAGCATAAGCAAAGATTTTCTTTAAATTGAGTTGGACGAAGTGATTTAGACCCGGTCTATGAAAATAATATGTGTTCTTTTACGTGTGAGAATCAAATACTTTTTTTAATTATAATGATAAAATTTAAATTTTTTTTATTAAAAATGTATTTGCTCTATCAATTTTGTCATTGCAATTTTAAAATTGACATGTTGACATTCCATCACTTAATATTAAGGGACATTCCAAAATAATGATAATGATAATGACGAAGAAGAATGAAAAGCAGGGAAAAGAGTCATAAAATAAAATAAAAAAATGCAGGGAAAAGAGTGGTCCACTTTACCTTTGGATCCGGCTACGGAGCTTGGAGGAGGTGGAGGACCAAGCCCTCGGGCAGGCGCGGGCGCTGTGGGTGCATTGTAGAATGGGTACACTTCGTACCAAACACTACAACTTGGGAAATAAGTTCTTGCCCCTTGCTTTCCACCGCAACATATAGGAAGACGGTTTATAGCTGCCTGAAGACAACTATTGCAGTCGGTGCTGGACAGGTCCGGTGTGCACTGTACAAGGTTGTACAAATTTTGAAAATCGGAAAACTTCACTTCCTTAACCCAAAACTTCTTAACGCCGATCGGAAAGTTGGAGGCCTCACGTGCCATTTCGGTCAACGTCGTGTTCACTAGCCGGTTGAACCGGTCCTGCTCGGTCATGTTCTGTGTGTTCTACAAGTGAATTCCAGGCATTACGGCCACTTTGGAGTAGATAGACTCGTTGGAGTAGCGTAACATGCACTCGTCGTACCAAGTAACAGCAACCTTCTCCCTTGAACACTCACTGGACAGCATTTCGGCTGCGTTGACCACGCATCTTTGGCACAATTCAGCAGTGACATCTCCACGGCAGAGGACGACCGTAAACGGGGCTGGAGGTGGTTTGGCCGGAGGTGGTGTTGTAGAATTCGATGTTTCCGGTGGCGTTGGAAGAGAGGGAAGAGAGGAGGGAGTTGATATTGGAACTGTAGATGCTATTTTGGGGGAAGGTAGTGTTTGCACAGAAGTGGTAGAGGTGATTTTGGGCAGCTGCGTAAGTGATCAAGTTGAGGAAGGTAAGCATGGGAACGCGAAGGGATTGAAGGAAGGCATTTTGATGAATCAATTTACAATGTCTTGATGAACGCGAGTATGAATGGTGGTTTAGATAAGAGGAGGACATGATGAGTGGTGCCGTTTCGGCGAGGTGTCTGCTAATTGACGCAAGTCTCAATCAAGTTAGTCAAGCAACTTTAATGCTTGCCTCTCCTTATTGGAGCTCGTTTTATAAACCTGACTTCAAAGAAATTCCATTTATTTCTCTTGGAAAAAAGATCTTTCTCTCTGCATAGAGGCAGAATAATCAAAGCTACTTTTGTTGACCATAGTCAAAAGGCCCCAATTGCATCTCTGTTCACCACCCGTGTCCTCGTCATATCTGCATCTCATTGATGGAATGGAAGAGACTGCAGAGATCGATCGATGAACGAACCCTGCCCAAAAATGCCTTCTTTCAAATTTCTTATTCCTTTCGTCTCTCTTCGTGATTTGGTTGCTTAGCCTTGCCAGTGGCAATGAAGCAGCACCCACTTACAGCTCTCACGTTTGCTCAAACACAGCCTTCCCCGCCAACAGCACCTACCAATCCAATCTCGACATTGTCCTCACTTCCCTTTCCTCTAACGCCACACGGGCCACTGGGTTCTCCAACGCCTCCGCTGGCGAGGTTTCCGGGCTCTTTTTGTGCCGTGGCGATGTCAACACCGCCGTCTGTCAAGACTGCGTTGCCAACGCAACCATAGAGATACTAGGACGCTGCCCCTTAGATAAAGTGGCTATAATATGGTACGGCGAGTGCTTGTTACGTTACTCCAACGATATTACCAGTTGTATCTTTGCTGAGCTGGTTCCAGCTATTTAGACATGTGCATATTGTATTTAGTTTAGTTAGCTTTGCAGTTGTAATCGTATAGATAGAATTTGCTTGCTGTGCAAGATATTTTCTCTGTATATATATTCTGTACGCTTGTTCTTTCTAATATATATGCAATACACAAAACAGAGAACTTTCTCTCATATCTTCTTCTCTCAAATCATTTTATTTGTGAATGTTGAATTCTAATATGGTATCAGAGCAAGAAACCATGGATTCTGAATCTTCTTCAATCTCCATTGATGATTCTTCTAGTCCTTATTACATACATCATGGAGATAGCCCTGGCTCGATTCTCGTTTCTCAACTTCTCAATGGTGAGAACTATCACACCTGGAATCGATCGATGATTCTAGCGCTCACGGCCAAGAACAAGGTCGGCTTTATTGATGGATCTATTATCAAACCAGTTAGAGCTACAGAAATAGTTCTTCGTGCATGGACGAGAAGCAACAACTTGGTGATTTCCTGCCATTCCTGGATTTTGAATTCTATCTCAAAGGATATTGCTGAAAGTGTGATTTACATCAACACAGCGGAGGAAATGTGGCTTGATCTCAAGGATCAATTCTCACAGAAGAATGGTCCTCGCATATTTCAATTGCAGAAGGCGATTTCTGCACACTCTCAAGGTAGCATGTCTGTAAGTGCCTATTACACTAAACTCAAGGGTTTAAGAGATGAATTACATAACTATAGATTCGTTCCAGAATGTTCTTGTGGTTCATCAAAGGCTATTCAAGAACATAATCATCAAGAGTATGTTATGCAATTTCTTGTTGGCCTTAATGATTCTTTTGCACAAGTGAGAGGACAAATTCTGCTTCTTGATCCTCTACCTGCTATCAACAAGATTTTCTCTCTTGTTTTACAAGAGGAGAGACAACGTGGCATTTCTATTAACCCTCATGTTCATGAAAATGTTGCAATGTTAGCAAGAACTAATCTGCAACCACAGCAGTAGCAATATCAGCCACAGCAACAGCAGTATCGATTTGAAAAACAGAGTAACCAACAACCTTCTCGAAAGAAAAGACCTGTTTGCACGCACTGTGGATTTTTAGGTCATACTATTGACAAGTGCTACAAATTGCATGGCTATCCTCCGGGTTTTAAGTCCAACAAGCCTAAGTGTAATTTTCCTCAGCAGATCAAGTTCAAGGGAATCATCTTGATTCTGAATTTCAGAATTCTCAGAACAACCAGAGTATTCAATCTCATCTTCATGCAACTTCACTGTCCTTCACTCAGACACAGTATGATCAACTCTTGGCATTACTGAAACCTTCCATTCCTGACAATAATCATGCATCTGCTATTCAAGTAGGTAGCAACTCTGTCAATCAAGACAACATATTTTCCACAATGTCAGGTATCCATAATTTTTCTTTAAACAATTTTGATTTTTCACATTCTGTTTTATCTGTAATTCATTCTCAAAATCTTTCAAGTTCCATCTAGTCATTCTCATGATCACAATCCGTGGATCATTGATACCGGTGCAACTGACCATATGGTTGGTTCAATTTCTTTTCTCACAACTATTACTACTGTTGTATCTACTCAAGTTAAATTGCCTAATGGACAATTTGCTGCAGTAACTCATATTGGAACTGTTCGAGTTTCCAATGATTTGATTCTCACAGATGTGTTATGCATTCCATCATTCTCCTTTAATCTACTTTCTGCCAGTAAACTCACTAAATCCCTTTGTTGCTGCCTTATTTTCTTTGCTTCTTTTTGTTTCATACAGAACATGTTCACATGGTCAACGATTGGACTGGGTAAGGAGAAAGATGGACTTTTTTACTTGTAGCATAACTCAGGCAATCCATCTTTTTTCAATTCAGCTTTCTCTGCTATCTCAATAAAGGCCCCTTCCACTGAGATTTGGCACTACCGCCTTGGCCATCCTTCTCAACCTAGACTAGCTTTGTTACAATCTTTGATTCCTAGTGTTTCTTTGCATTCCAATAATATTTGTACTGTTTGTCCTATGGCTAAACAACGCAAACTTTCATTTCTTGTAAGTCATACTTGTACTGAATCTCTATTTGATATCATTCACTGTGATATTTGGGGACCATTTTCTGTAAATTTAATAAATGGTTCTCGTTTTTTTCTTACAATTGTTGATGATCATTCTCGATTTACTTGGGTGTATCTCATGCACAATAAGTCTCAAACCAATTCCATTATACAATCTTTTTTTAGTTATGTTGAGACTCAATTTCAGACTTCCATAAAATGTCTAAGATCCGATAATGGTACCGAATTCAACATGTCTGCATTTTTTCTTTCGAAATGGGTACTTCATCAACGAAGTTGTGTAGCTACCCCTCAACAAAATGCAGTTGTTGAACGAAAACACCAGCATCTTCTTCACATTGCTAGGGCTTTACGTTTTCAATCTAACCCCCCTTTACTTTTTGGGGAGATTGTATTCTTACTGCCACCCATCTTCTCAATCGGTTACCTACCTCACTTCTGTCCAATAAGTCCCCTTATGAAATTCTTTTCAACCGCATACCATCATATACTCATCTTAGGGTCTTTGGATGCTTATGTTTTGCCTCTACTCTAACTCATAATAGATCCAAATTTGATTCTCGGGCTAAATCTTGTGTTTTTCTTGGTTATCCTACTGGTGTCAAAGACTATAAAGTTTTAGACCTTCACACCCATTCCACTTTCATTTCCAGAGATGTTGTTTTCCATGAATCCATTTTTCCATTTTCTCATTCTTCTTTTCCTAATTCTGCTTCTCCACAGAATCAGAATTTTGTTCTTCCCCATCCTGTTTCAGATATTACTCCTACACATTCTGCCTCCCTTCCTACCTTTGAACTCAATTCATCTCCCATATTTGACTCATCTTCCGCACCCAATTCAGCACCCAGTTCTCACTCTCCTTTATCATCTGATCCAGTTGAAAGCAGTCTTGTTTCTATCCCTATTCCCTCTCATAATTCCCCTCCTCGAAAATCCTCCAGAATTGCAAACCTTCTAGTTATCTGCATGATTTTCACTGTCAACTAGCATCTTCTTCTACTCAAACCTCCTATGACTATGTGAACAAGGTGTTTGTAACAATTCAGGTACTTCTTATCCTCTTTCATCCTCTTTATCTTATGATCTTTTATCTTCTTCTCATAAAATGTTTAGTCTTTCTGTTTCTTCTCATCCTGAACCTCAATTTTATCATCAAGCTATTAAGTCTCCTCAATGGAGAGATGCCATGAATTCTGAAATTGCAACTCTTGAATCCAATAATAGTTGGTCTTTGGTTGATTTACCCCCACATAATAAACCCATTGGTTGTAAATGGGTGTTTAAGATCAAGTATAAATCTGATGGTTCTATAGAACGCCACAAGGCTAGGTTGGTAGTCAAAGGTTATACTCAATGCGAGGGACTTGATTATCATGAGACATTTTCACCCGTTGCCAAATTAACCACTGTTCGATGTCTTCTTGCTATTGCTGCAACTAAACAGTGGCATCTTCATCAATTGGACGTGAACAATGCTTTTCTTCATGGTGATTTGGATGAAGAAGTATACATGACTCCTCCACCCGGTTATGTCACTAAAGGGGAGAATAAAGTTTGCCGGTTACTCAAGTCTTTATATGGCCTTAAACAAGCTTCTCGCCAATGGTTCTCAAAATTTTTCACTACATTGCTTGCTCTTGGTTTTCATCAATCGAAAGCTGATTATTCTCTATTCACTAAAGTGTCTGGCTCTACTTTTGTTGCTCTTCTAGTTTATGTAGACGACATTATCCTAGCAAGCAATGACAGTAATGCTATTTCAGGCCTTACTTTGTTGCTCAACAACAAATTTCGTTTAAAAGATCTTGGTAATGTGAAGTTTTTCCTTGGTCTTGAGATTGCCCGTAGCTCTAAAGGCATCTCTGTTTCTCAAAGAAAATATGCCTTAGACATTCTTGAAGATTGTGGTTTCTTAGGTGCTAAGCCGGCTAAATTCCCTATGGAACCAAATCTAAAACTGTCTAGAGATGCTGGTTCTCTTGTTGCAGATCCTTCTGTCTATCGTAGGCTGATTGGTCACCTGATTTATCTTACTATCACTAGGCCGGATCTTGCCTTTTCTGTCCAACTCCTAAGTCAGTACATGGACAAGCCTTGACAGCCTCATCTAGATGCAGCATATCATGTTTTGAGATATTTGAAAGCCACTCTTGGTCAAGGGATTTTATTTCCCTCCAATTCTGATCTTCAGCTCAAGGCATTTTGTGATAGTGATTGGGCTGGCTGTCCAGATTCCCGGCGATCCGTCACGGGTTTTTGTGTTTTTCTTGGGGATTCCCTCATCTCCTGGAAATCCAAGAAACAGCAGACGGTTTCTTATTCTTCTGCTGAGGCCGAATACCGTGCCATGGCCTCTACAAGTTGCGAACTTACTTGGCTCACTGCCCTGCTTCATGACTTTCATGTTCCTCATTCCCAGGCTTCCCTTTTGTATTGTGACAGCAAAGCTGCTTTGCATATTGCAGCTAATCCAGTTTTTCACGAGCGAACTAAGCACATTGAATTAGATTGTCATCTAGTTCGGGACAAGATTCAGCAAGGCTCTTTGCGCACCATGCATATCAACTCTCAACTCAATCTTGCTGATCTTTTTTCAAAAGCCGTTGGTCTTACTGTTTTTGCTCGTTTGTTGCCCAAGATGAATGTTCTAAACATTTTTTGTTCAGCACCTTCATCTTAAGGGGGAGTATTACCAGTTGTATCTTTGCTGAGCTGGTTCCAGCTATTTAGACATGTGCATATTGTATTTAGTTTAGTTAGCTTTGCAATTGTAATTGTATAGATAGAGTTTGCTTGCTGTGCAAGATATTTCCTCTGTATATATATTTTGAACGCTTGTTCTTTCTAATATATATGCAATACACAAAACAGAGAACTTTCTCTCATATCTTCTTCTCTCGAATCATTTTCTTTGTGAATGTTGAATTCTAATAAATCCATCTTCGCCACCATTAATGACTTTCCCGGGACATCCCTGCCGGACACGCGGGTAATCCTAGAGGCAGAGATAGGCCGCTTCATCGAGTTGCTGGCCAGGACAATGAATTCGTTGGCGACTCTTGCGTCGAATTCTTTGACGGAAAAGACGTATGCGACGGAGGAAGAGGAATTCAACAGTTCACAGGTGCTGTCATAGACGCTGTACAGCCTCGTTTAGTGCACGCCGGACCTGACTGCGTTCGATTGCCATAAATGTATCCGACGCGCCATAGGAATTCTTCCTTCGTGCTGTGATAGAAAACAAGGATGAAGGGTTCTGCTACCAAGTTGTAATATTAGATATGAATTGTACCCATTTTACAACTTCACAGCTGCTTCGCCTGCATTTCCTCCTCTTCCTCCAGGTATGAAAAGAGATTGTACGCGATCCACTCAATTATCTCAATCTCTAGGTTATTAGTAAGAACATTAAGACGTAACCATGTATATGCCCAAATAAATTTTTTTAAGTAACCATTAGAACAAGTAAATTACGATTGATCCTTATCCATAAAAAAAAAAAAAAAAAAAAAAAAAAAAAAAAAAAATCTAATTCTCAATGGCCATTTTTCCAAATATTTGAGTTTTAAAAATATTATATTATTTTAAAAATAGGGAAAACCACTATCCCTTTAGCTATCAACAAATTTGTAATGTCCCTTCCAATTTAATTTTTACAATGTCTTCTAATTTATCATCTGTAATGTTTTCTTGCGTGTTCAAAGTGCTAAAAATAATAATGTTTAAAAAAAGAGTAATGTTTGTTGCACAACTTTTACACAATTCAAATAATTTTTTAAAAGATCAATCATTGAATATTGAAAAGAGAAACTCTATTTCGTAGACGAGCATACGACCGTCGTACGACCCTGCTTATGTGGCATCGTTCTACCTCAGCGAATTTGAGAAAGAAAGAGGAGGGAAAAAGAAAAAAAATCTAAAAGCATTTGAGATTAGAAGAGGGAAAACGAAAAAAAAACCAATCTCAAAATTTGAGATTCAGAATCCTTTCTCTCTCATTCTTCTCATTCTTCTCCATCTTTTTCGTTTTCCCTAGCCTCCATTTAGATTAAAAATCCCTAACTTTCACATCCGTTCTCCACTGTCAAGAAGTTACCACCGTCCGTTCTCCACTGTCGACGACCATCAAATACCATTTTTTTGGGTTTCGTCGACAGTAAGCTCGACCGTTTACCATCTTCCGTTCTCAGGCTTTTTGGTTTGTGGGTTTTCACCGTCAACAACCACTGACCGGTGACGCAAAACCAGGTTGCGGGTTTTTTTTCCTTCTTCCGACTAGCTTGTGAGTTTGGTTTTATCCTCTCTTACTCTCTCTTGCTTATGGTTTGTGCACATCAAGGACGCTGGATCTATGCTTTTGATCCAGAGTAATCACGGTATCACGGTTGAGCGTGTGGTTAAGGTAATTCTCTCTTCCTCTCTCTTTCGTCTGCCTCTCCCCATCGTCACTGTATCTTTTGCATATCCGCCTACCTTTTGTTATTTAAATCTTGTGAATTTCATCTTCAAAAGGTTTTTATTCTATGATTGTGGTGGTGCTTATTATCCCCTATTTCTTTTGGATAGGATATCGTTGTTAATCCACTGAATACATATAAACTATTTCACGGTTTCGTAAATTGTTGTAAATGGATATTTTACGAAGCTTTCCCCCTTTTGCAAAACCTTGGAAAGTGTTTTGGTTTTGATGAACATACGACAATTCTCTGAATTTTGTTTTTAAATATCGTGGGTATAAGCCATATGTCTGTTGATCTATTTGATTCTTTGTCTTTTTTGGGTTCTCTAAACAGGGATAGAGTAGTAGCCCGTACGATTTTTTTGGGTTTGCTTTGGCTTTAGTAGTATGGAATGGGAATGGGAGACTCTGTTAGTGGTGGTAGTGGTGGTAGATTTTTGAACCCGTGAATTCTTCATTTCCAGAAGATGTGTCTCGAGCTCAGTGTCTTCTTTGGTACTTTTTTCTTTTTCACATTTTTGTTTGTGTGGTTGATTTTGGGTTATTTTGTTGATGCTTTGTTTCATAGCTGAGAAAATCCTTGGCTGAAAGCCAAACAATTTGCTGGGTAGTGCGAATCCTTTTTTCTTATTTCTTGGTTCACATTCTAGAAGAGAATCTGAGTGATAATCTTATGCTATTGTTTGGTTACTAAAGAGAGTATTTTCAAGTTTTTTCCTTTTTGCTCGCGCTAACTTTATTTCCAACTTGTATTTAATTTTAAGAGAACAAATCTGTTTGCTTTGTAGAGAAAATGCTGATAGTTCTTCAATTTTTTTTTTCTCTAACCAAGGTAAAAGAACAAATATTTTTATTTGAAGTTTATTTATTTATGTTTTTGGTATTGATCTATTGGTGAACTGAACTTTGTCTTAGTGATTTCTTTGTTTGTGACTGTAATCAATTATGGGTTTCATGCTGGTGTTTTGCAACTTAAGCTTACTCAACAGACCAATGTTACTGCCCTGCAATCACATTTTCTGCAAGTTCATTTCCACTGCATCTTGATCGTGATCTTAGTCTTTGTTCTTTTTTTTTTTTCACAAATTATTCTTGATTTAATTTGTATTCTGGGTTTGGATTTTTGAGACTCTTTGTAGTTCCTGCATACCCATTTCAAAGATTTTTTTTTTTTTTAAAAAAAAAAGGTCTGGTAATTAATTGTCAACAATAATCTACCTCATACAGCTTCGGTATACTCAAACGTCATGCCTAGAAATTGTTCGATGAAATTCATGAGAACTTTTTGTTCTTGGAATACAATGCCTAAAGTTTGTCTCATATCTATGTGAATTCCTACAAAGGGCCTATCAGTGAGAAACTTCAATATTATGGGAGTTTAGATGAGGAAAAAATCTCAGTGGATAAAATGAAGCAATCATCCATAAAAATCTCATGCAGTGTAAGGCTTCCAGTTCCTCTCTAATGTGCAGTCCCGTCCATGTTGATTTTTTGAGTTTGTAGTTGACGTAATTTATGTTGGTGTTGTATCATGTACACAATAGAACTGATGCTATTTTTGTGTATAAGAATTGCATTATTTTGAAAGTTATGTTGTTTCTATTGATCTTATCTTCATATATAAGAACTACATTATGTTGAAAGTTAACATGTGTTTGTTAAAATGAACAAATAGAGTTACAAAAACAACATATTTCCTTACTTCATTGATTATATCTTCAAGCACTGAACTCTTAAGAACAATAAGAACTACAAAAATAGAGTTACAAAAATCACATATTTCCTTCACTGATTATATTCTTCACATCTTATCATAATATTCAATATCATAACAAAATGCATGGTAACAAAGATTGCAAATTTGTTGAAGACAACAAATTTCTTTTTGTTGAGATCTCCTTCCTGCGCTTGCTTGAAGGTGCGCTCAAGTGCAAGAAGGGATCCTTCCTCCTCACTTTAGGCAATTTTGTTTTTCATTTTTCTACGTTTTCCTTGCAAGCAAACATATCAGGAAAGTTTTTTTTTCAGTCTAATATCGATATATATATGTAGATACATATGACGCAGCAAACACCCAAGGTTCACTCAACAGAGCAAAAAATAGGGGGAAAAGGCAACCCAATTTACTTGCACACAACCAAAGAACACTGAGAAGTCTCGTCTCTTTTCGGAAGATAATCAAATATTTATTTTCAATTACAACCATATATAGGCATACCCATTATTGATGAACAAAGAAAACATGACCAAATGAATGTTCATTGAAATGGATATAACTAGATGAACTTGCTCCCAGCTGCCGTAATTCATGCAAGATGAAAATGACCACCAACATTTCAGATAGGATAAAAGGGTTGCTATGTTAGAGGTGAAGATGACTCTTAAGTAAGTGCAGGAGAGTGATTCGGGCCTGAGTTGTTTTTTTTCCTTTCACCTTGAGTTCCTGCAAATGATATGATAGAAATCTAATAAATTTTTAAAGAAAACTTTTTTTGTTCTTTCTTTAACCTTTTTATTATTCCTTTTGTTATATATTCGGTAAATTATAAGGCTCCTTCTAGGTCAGGCAAGAAAAGCAAACAAACAAGAAATTAGAGGAACTGTCAAATTTACCTCTAGTTTCTCAGCATCGTCTACGATGTCCAAAGTGGTGAAATCCCTTAGCAATATGGATGAGGCAGGCGCAAGTCTCCTAATTTTGACAATGAAAGACAAGTCGATTTAGCAAAGCATTAACTAGCAACAAACCACAGTTATTGTTTGGCTTAGGACCACAATGATTAATTTATATCCTTTCTTGGAATGACAGCTTCATTGACACTGACTGTGGGATCTGAATAGAAACAAAAAAAAAAAAAAAAACTGCCAGCAGTCAAGATAAATTAGCTCAATTGAAAAATTACATCCAAGCTGATTTTTCCACAAGGTCTCACATCTTAATTACTAATAGGAAAAAATGGATATAACCCCAAAAACAAAATTCAATTAGACCATCCACGAAGTTAAAATGCATCACACCCATCGCAACCTGATCTATGCTATACATACTAAACTCAACTCCCTTTCCCAATCAACAATTAGTCCATTAAAAGCCAAGCAACAACAAAAACCGAATGGAAGTTTGAATGGAAACCCAAATCGTAGTCAATAAATCTATCCAATAACCCAAATGCATAACTAAATGAGCCACATATCCATTATAACAAGAGCAACAATCATATCCATAGATCTAGTTAAACTAACACTGAAAATGATATCCAAAGGCTTTAAAAACCATAAACACAGCAGGAAGACAATAAATGTAACAGATCGGAGAAAACTCAGTGTTAGCCAAAACTTCATCTAAACATAAACAACCATACACAGTTACAAACTCGTGTGGATCACAGTACCAGAAGAATCAAAAGGAAAAACGAAAAGAAGAGAGAAAGGTTTACCTGGTGTGGTGGCTCGGGTAGTGGGTTGCTCCGGGATGATTTACCCTCAACGAAGGGGGGAGAGGGCGGAGGCGACCAACCCGCGTGAGATTGCCGGATGGTGGGCGGAGGCACTGGATGGTGGTGGCAGGAGCTGTATTTGGTGGTGGTGGCCTGGTAGGTGGGAGAGGAGGGAAAAGTTTTGGGGGAAGAGGGGGAAATGGAAATGAAAAATGAAACAAACAAATTCGGTTTTCAGGGTTTCGTTTCGTTTTTTTCTTTTTTCAAAAAAGAAAATAATTAATTAACTAAAATAGCTGACATGGACAGAGCCACGTCAGCAGTCGTAGCCTGGTCGTAACCGGGTCTACGAAATAGCAGTCCCCTATTGAAAAAGGAAAATGTTAGATTTACAACACCAATACAACAACTGTACAACAATCCCTCACATGAGGGTGGGTCCCACATGTGGGGCCCACCCTCATATGACGGGTTGTTGTGCAGTTGTTGTATTGGTGTTGTACAAGAATCAAATCCCATTGAAAAATGATAGAATTACTCACGGTGCACAACATGTGTACTACACCAAGACACAATGAAGTGGGGCCCACACATTAGACCCAACTCCATTATGTTTTGGTATAGTACACCTGTTGTGCACTGTGAGTGCAAGAACCACTTTTCTTGAATATTTAGGACCCACATGTAAGAAAACAAATCAAATGATTAATCATTAAAAAAAAAAAAAAAAAAAAAAAAGTAGTTAGAGTTGTGCAAAAGTTGTGTAAGAGTTGTGCAAAAACAATTACTTGCATTTTCCTTTGAGAAAGAGAAATAATTTGAGAAATGATCCCTACACTCATGTCTCACAACAGCTCCACAACAAGCTGATGTGGCTGGTTGTTTTCTTTTTGTAAAAAAATAATAAAATATTACCAGCCATGTCAACTTGTTGTGGGACTGTTGTGAGAAATGAGTGTAGGGATCATTTCTCTTTTCTTTTTTGTAATTTTTTTTTTATAAGGAGACATATATTATAACCAATGATAAATTGAGAAATATTGCAAAAATTAAAATTGAGGGGCATTACAAATTTGTTAGTAGTTAAAAAGAGCAAATATAGTCTCTCCTAAAAATTGGACAAAAAAAAAAAATAGTTTCTCCTAAAAAATAAAAATTTAATAATCAATAATACATGGGGTTTTTTGGTTTTTCAATTGAAAGAGAGTCACGTCACGTCTATTTCTCGTTTGCCTTTGAAGAGTTCGTACTTAAAGACAAAAAAGTAGAAATCATATTTAATTTTTGTAGAATTACACTTATTTCAACAATCTAATAATATTAATTTCCAGAGTAGTTCTATTTATCCCTCTTCATTCTTATAAATGAATATGTAGCGTGATCTTCTAATAAAAAATCAATTTTCATGCCCAAATGTTAAAAAAAATCAGATGTACGTATAACATTACTTCAATTTATAATTTCTCCTGATATTTCAATTTAATTAATATATCTTACTATCTATCATTTGAGATTATTAATTTTTTTTTTTTTTTTAATTCAATGGAGGAAAAAGGGGAAAGGGGAAATTACAAAGTATCTTGTACGTACAGTTACCCAGTTACCCTCCTCAATGGGGGATATTTTGAGGATATTTGAGGATCTTGTACATTTACACTTCCAAAGTACCATCCGTTACCTCCACAGTAGAAACTGTAGCTCTTCAAGCCAATTTACAAACCACAAACCACAGCTCTTAGGCTCTTGCCCCGCCATTCTCCCATTCCCTTGCTTTAGAATTTATTCCCAATCAAAAGTCCATTGGTCATTGCCAGCTTCAGAACAATGGACTATCTTGTCAATCTGTAGCATGCCAATGATGCATATTGTTGTATGCATGCAGGAGGAAGCGAAATGTCGTCGCTGACAATTGTCGCCATTGTTATCCCAGTTGCTGTGATCTCTGTGGTTCTTTTCTTCATTGCCTATTTCTTCCTTCGGAGGAGACCAAGGAAGAAACACTACACTTTATCCGAAGAAAATGGTGAAGGAAAAAACAAATTTCTTTGATCACGAAATAATTAATTTAATTTTTTTTTTTTTAAAAAAAGTCTTTTTGTGGTGTCAAAAATTTGCGATTGAAATCTTTTCATTTTAAGAATTATTGTATTTACTGTTTGGATGTTTAGTTGGAGATGAAATTACAACCATAGAGTCCTTGCAATTTGATTTGGATATAATTGAAGCTGCCACGGACAAGTTCTCAGATGATAACAAGATTGGTGAAGGAGGATTTGGCGTGGTTTATAAGGTAAGAATTATTTAGCATGCTAAGTTTAGATATTCATATGCACCCTACAGAGGTTAAAGTATATTTTCAAGGTGTTAAAAAAGCTTAATTATTTAATTTATATTTTAATACTCTCACTTATGTGTGGCATTAAACTCCTCCTTAATATATAAGTGAGGCCAATGCGTAAAATATTTAATTAAAATGAGAAGTGAATTATATATAAAAATATGGTTCGAACTCATGACTTCCGCTCCGATACCATATGTTCAGCTCTTATCCCAAAAATTGAAGTTGATAGGAAGAAAATGAATTTAATCATTTAATTTATATTATAACACAGGGTACCTTTTTTAATGGACAAAAAATTGCCGTGAAGAGGCTACACTACAAAAAATTTAGATTTTAGTAACGTGAAAATTTTCATGAGTTACTAATATTAGTAACGTGCTAACAATCCGCACGTTACTAAAAACTTTAGTAACCTAATAATTTTAACACGTTATTATTTAGTAACGTGCGAAAATATGCACGTTGCTATTTAGTAACATGCGAACATTTGCACGTTACTAAATTTGGTACGTACTTAAGTAGTAACCCTAAAATTTTGCATGTTACTACATTAGTAACGTGCAAAATTTAGCACATTACTATTTAGTAACGTGCTAAAATTTGCACGTTACTAAATAGTAACGTGCGAAAATTTACACGTTACTAAATATTATGTCAATATAATTTATTTAAAAATAATAAAATTTTAAATAATTAGTAACCTGACTAATTTTGCACGTTACCAAATTTAGTAACATGCAAATTGTTTGCACGTTATTAAATTAGTAACGTGCAAATTCTTGCACATTACAAAAATAGTAACATGCAAAATTCTTGCACGTTACTAAGTTGGTATAAAAAATTAAATTAAATTTTAAATTATTAATGACGTGTCAATTTAACACCTCACTAAATAATAATTATCTATCATGATCGATCATGATTTACCATGATTGATCGGAAGATCTATTAATCCTATTGATTTATCATGATTGATCGGATGATTTATCATGATTGATCGAATAATCTATCCGATCCATCATGATAGATCAATAGGATCGATAGATTATCCGATTGATCATGATAAATCAATAGGATCGATAGATCATCCGATCAATCATGGTAGATTATCCGATCGATCATTGTCGATCAATAGGATCGATAGATCATCCAACCAATCATGGTAGATCATCTAATCGATCATGATAGATCAATAGGATCGATAGATCTCCGATAGATCATCCGATCGATCATGATAGATCAATATGATCGATAGATCATCCGATCAATCTTGGTAGATTATCTGATTGATCATTGTCGATCAATAGGATCGATAGATCGTCCAATTAATCATGGTAGATCATCTAATCGATCATGATAGATCATTCGATAGATCATGATAGATCAATATGATCGATAGATCATCCGACCGATCATGATAGATCAATAGGATCAATAGATCATCCGATCGATCGTGTAGATCAATAGGATCGATAGATCATCCGATCAATCATGGTAGATCATCCGATCGATCATGATAGATCAATAGGATCGATAGATCATCCGATCAATAATGGTAGATCATCCGATCAATCATGATAGATCAATATGATCGATAGATCATCCGATCAATCATGGTAGATCATCCGATCGATCATGATAGATCAATAAGATCGATAGATCATCCGATCAATCATGGTAGATCATCCAATTGATTATAATATATCAATAGGATCGATAGATTATCTTATGGATCATGGTAGATCATCCAATCGATCATGATAGATCATCCGATCGATCATGATAGATCAATTAGATCGATAGATCATCCAATCAATCATGGTAGATCATCAAATCGATCATGATAGATCAATAGGATCGATAGATCATCCGATCAATCATGATAAATCAATAGGATCGATAGATCATGATAGATCAATAGGATCGATAGATCATCCGATCAATCATGGTTCATCCGATTGATCCTATTGAAGTATTATGATCGATTGGATGATCTACCATGATTGATCGGATGATCTATCGATCCTATTGATCTATCATGATCGATGAAATGATCTATCATGATCGATCGAATGATTTATCGATCCTATTGATCTATCATGATCGATTGGATGATCTACCATGATCGATCGGATGATCTATCGATCCTATTGATCTATCATGATTGATTAGATGATCTATCATGATCGATCGAATGATCTCTCGATCCTATTGATCTATCTTGATCGGATGATCTACCATGATTGATCGGATGATCTAATATGTTAGTTTAACATACTATATAAGGCAAAAATGGATTTTTTTTTTAATAAGACAAAAAAGTCTATAAATTTGAAAAAAAAATAAAATAAAAATAACTTTTTTAAAAACAAATTAACAAAATTAAAAAAAAAAAAAAAAGAAGAAGAAAAAGAACGATTTTTTTTAAACTCAAAATTTACTTAAAATTAAAAATAAAAAACCAATTTTTCAAAAAAAAAAGTTATTTAAAAAAAAAGAATTAAAGAAATTAAAGAAAAATGAAAAAAAATAGAAAACAAAAAATAATTTATTTAAAAAAAAAACCGAAAAAATACATAATAATTATGAACACGATTTTTTTTAGAAAAAAGAAAACTTACGAAAAAAAAAAACCTGTTTTTTTTTTAAATTAAAAAAACGAAAAATAATTGTTCTTTAAAAAAAAAAACAAAAAATATATATATGAAAATTAAGAAAAAAAAAAACCAATATATATTCAAAAAAATGAATTAAAAAATCAAAAAGCTCATGATTAAGCCTTTTGGGGGAAAGGGGGGGGGGGGGAAGGGGTTGTAGGGGTGCACGCGGGACACGAAAATTTTCGTGTCCCGCGCGCCTCATCCCCAAAAGTTAATTTTTTTTTTTGTTTTTTATTTTTTCAATGTTTTTTTTGTTTCTTTCTAAATAGTAAATAGCCTTTACTCTCTTTACTCTCTCTCTCTCTCAACTTCATTTGATTCATTTCTAATTTCTCAGAACTTTCGTCTCTCCTCTCTCTCTCTCTCTCTGGTCTTTGTTTCAGATATTTGATTTATTAAAATCTGCTACAATTTTAAAGAGAAACAAGAAGAAAAAGGTACCTTACTCTTCTCCATTTTCTTCTTCTTCGTCTTAGTGGTTTCTATTTCTTTTCTTTTCTGTTTTTTTTGCAAATTTTGTGACATATCTCAGCTCTGTCTCTCTTGTCTTTGTTTCAGATTTTGGTTTATTTATTGCAATTATTGAAATCTACTTCAATTTTAAAGAGAAACAAGAAGGAAAAGGTACCTTACTCTTCTCCCCTTTCTTCTTCTTTGTCTTTGTGGGTTTCCATTTCTTTTATGTTCTTTTTTTTTTTGCAAATTTTGTTAATTCATATCTTTGGGGTTGAATTTGCAGATGTCCAGGAGTTTTATCAGTTGTGAGATCCCGATGAGTCATTTTTAATTTCTTATACTTCATCTCCTCCGTTTTTTTTTTTTTTGAAATATATTTTGTTTTGTGCGACTCCGGCTCCCAAGTCGACTTCATGTTCATCCCACCGGAAAGATCGACTCTGGTCAGACCCAGTACATGGCTGCCACCCTCTCCGTCCAGTCCTTCTCCGGTGGGTCAAGGATGGAGCTATGGAGCTTCTTCACTCTGCCAGTGGCCAGAGTGGACTTCCGGACAGTCTTTGTGGCCAAATGCTTCGTCAGAACCTTGCCTCCGGTGGACTTGCAAGTGGTTTGCTTGGTGAGGGGCACTGAAAAAATGGTCGGATCTAAAAAAATAGTTGGATTTGAGCTAGTAGGAGAGATGAGGAGAGGGGGTGCGTTGGGGGTAAACATTTTTTTTTTTTTTTAGTAACGTGCGAACACATGTTACTAAAAATAATATATATATATATATATATATATACTTTAGTAACGTGTGATTTTTTTGTTTTTAATTTTTTTTTTTTATTAAAAGTTAGGTAACATTCAAAAGTGTTACACATTACTAAAATTAATAACATGCAACACTTGTGCACGTTACTAAAATTTAGTAACGCGCAAATGTAGCACGTTACTATTTAGTAATGTTCAACACTTTTGCAAGTTTCTAAAATTTTAGTAACGTGCAAATTTTTTTACATTACTAAATTGTAACGTGGTGACGATTTGCACATTACTAAAATTATTTTAGTAACTATGGGATTAGTAATGTGAAAATCACGTTACTAAAGTAAGGTTACTACACTTTAGTAACGTGAAAAAGGGTTTTGCACGTTACTAAAGCAAGGTTATTAAAATTTGAATTTTTTGTAGTGCTATCTGGAAGACACGGACAAGGTGCAACATAATTCAAGAATGAGGTTGAATTGATAGCCAAGCTTCGTCACAGAAATCTAGCGAGGCTACTAGGATTTTGCGAGGAAGGAAAAGAAAAGTTACTTGTCTATGAATACGTGCCCAACAAAAACCTTGATTACTTTCTATTCGGTTGGGTCATTCTGAACTTACGTCCACTTCTTTTCCTTTTCTACCATTCATTTTATATCTATATGAATGCATGCATGAATAGCCGTTGAAGAATACATGATATTAATGACTTGCAAATCCTTTAATAATTCATTTACCATGAACTTTTCACAGACTGAATCAAAGCTAAGGAGCTGAAGCTCTATGAAATAATGAGAGACTAAAGTTTTTTTTTTTTTTTTTGAAGTACTTTTCATTTAGGGATTTGAACTTACATTTTCTTAATCTGCTGAATTTCGCCCCTTTAATTCTAACTTGAGTAATTTTGACAAAATAATAGATCCTGTAAACCGAAGACAATTGGATTGGTCAAGACGTTACAAGATTATTGAAGGAATAGCTCGTGGGATTCTTTATCTTCATGAAGATTCTCGGATTAGAATTATCCATCGTGATCTCAAAGTTAGCAATATTTTGTTAGATGACAATATGAATCCAAAGATTTCAAATTTTGGCTTGGCAAGGATATTTGTAGCGGATCAAACTCAAGCAAATACAAGAAAAATTGTTGGAACATAGTAAGTTTTTATGTTTATTTCATCTTTGCATAATAATCTAGATCAACAAAACTCTATTATCTTTCTGTTGGGAAAAGAAACATTAGGGAGTCCAACAAGAGTAAGTTAACATACATATACTAAGACCTTATAACTTCTAACCCAAAAGCCTAAGCTAATGGGTCTAGGTACACTTAAGTATATTAACTATTGTTTTTCTTTGTACTTTCTTAATGTGGGATACGACAAGCACAAGTGTGCACACAACATTTTTGCATGTGAGAATTACCGAAAAGGAAAATGTATGGTTATTGTAGTCCAGAAAAACACATTAATATACATTTTTAGACATCACTCCAACCCAAAAGCTTATTCTAATAAGTTTGGTTTCACTTAAGTATATTAACTACTAATACTCTATTTGTCTTTACTCAATGTGGGATTCAACACTTACTTGTATACTCACAATACATTATCCTAGGAGATCATTTAGCTTGAGATAAACTAAATTATAAAACTAATATTATACTATGAACAAACCTTGGATAATTTTTGTCTCATCTTTTTACTTCAGTTGTTGTTTTGATGGGGTATTGGTTTGTAGTGGTTACATGCCTCCAGAATATGCTATGCATGGCCGATACTCCGTAAAGTCAGATGTTTTTAGCTTCGGAGTCTTAGTGCTAGAGATTATAAGTGGGAAGAAGAACAGCCGTTCTTATCAATCAGAACTTGCTAAGGACCTGTTGAGTTATGTGAGTATGGATCGTATAATTTCAATTTTTTGTGTTGCTTTTATGAAAATAAAGTAAATAATATTTGGTGCTTATTTTGAATGAACGAATGCAGGCTTGGAAACAATGGAGGAGTGGTACACCCTTGGAATTGTTGGATCCCACTGTGAGACATTCTTGTTCAAGAAATGAGGTCGTGAGGTGCATCCAAATGGGCTTATTGTGCGTTCAGGAAGATCCTGCAAACCGACCAACAATGGCGACAATAGTTCTCATGCTTAACAGTTACTCTGCAGTTACGTTGCCATTACCTAAACAGCCAGCATTTTTACTTCAAAGTAGAACCATGCCGAGCAAGGCAGTGGACAACTCATCAGTTTCGTTGTCTGTTAATGAACCATCATTCACTGTAATATACCCTCGATAGTTTGCTGTTCTTTGAAATCAGTATATGTTAGTAAGTTGTGGAACTCTTAACATATTTTTTTATATGTAATCTGTATTATGAATGGATACAGAGTATGAATTGTGGAATGTAATAAACGTATGAAGTGATTGAGATGCAAAATGTATGGAATTGAATGAATGAAAGATATAACTTCCTACTAATTTCTTCAGTCGCCTATTACCTATTGGATCTCCCTTTTACAGACCCAATCGGTTAATCAAGTGGACCCCTTCTAATCCACTAATCCAAACTTCAACCCCCTCACACTACTAATATGTCCCTTACATTTCTTACTCTTTAGAAGCAGGAGTTTGAAAAAAAAAAGCCTACTTTAAAACTATTAGGTTAATGTTTTCGCAAACACGCAACGAGATAGATTTTAGGTTTAGAAAACCTTGGAAATTCCATGCTTTTTTCACGCCTATCTTCATTTTTTGATCTTAGGGGTGTGCAAATTATTCCATTACTTACTACTGAAAACCCGTCGACCGCCACCGAATCACCTTCGACCGCCTACTATAAAATTTAAAATTTGAAAATTGGAATAAAAATAATTTTCGAAATTGTTGTCGGTCAGTAATTGGTGAGAAGTTTTTTGTTGGTTACCGACCCGAGTACCAAAACAACTTTGTTTTACTCGTTATCAAAACGACGTCGTTTTGATAATGAGTAAAACGATGCCGTTTTGGTACTCTATATTTGATTTCTTTTCCCAAACCACATCATTTGCTGTTGAAGGTCCATACACACGCGATGATGATTAACCTAACCCTA
The DNA here is from genome assembly GCA_028654335.1 of Alnus rubra. NCBI lineage: Eukaryota > Viridiplantae > Streptophyta > Magnoliopsida > Fagales > Betulaceae > Alnus > Alnus rubra. The sequence goes on from JAJPGS010001188.1 coordinate 263,732, forward strand.
GATCACTCCCTCCCTGCCGCTCAAGCCTCACGCCCATCTGCTTCCCTTGCTCAGCCGCCCACGCCTAGCCCGCCCCGTCTTTCTCTCTCTCTCCCGCCTCAGTCACTGTGGTTTATGGAGTTAGAGGGTGGTGAGGGTCATTTGGTCAGGTCAAGGTGGTTGGGTGGCTGAGTCTGTAGTGGTGGCCGAGTCTCTGGTACTCATTCACTCATCCACTCTCTTTCTTTGGAGTTCGCTTTTCTGCATCTCTGAAATTTGGGATTTTTTTTTTTTCATCTTCTGACATCAATATGTATCCCCCCTCCTGTATTTCTAAAGTTCCTTCCTCTCTCTTCATTCTCTTGTGACCTTGTCTGTGTTGTTGAATTTTGTTACTTTTTCTTATTAGATCTTTGATGCGCTTTAGGATCTTTCATGTGAATTTAATTTCCAAGAAAGTGGTCGTTTTTCGCTCTCTCAGATTTCATATAATGATTTCATTCCTTCTTCTTTCCTTTTCATTGTTTATGGTGTTTCCGACACCGATATACCCAACACCCACCCCTATCTGATCTTGACCGTCTCTCTTCTAACAGGGCATGTATACTGGTGTTGATCTCAACCAATTGTTGCTTTATTTCTGTGAACTGACCCAAATGCTGCTTCACGGAATCCATTTGTAAGGAATATATATTAGTAGCGTGAGTTAGAAGTCAGTAAGTTGAAAAATTTACCATACGAATATGTAATACTCCAAACCACATACGTGTAGATGGCTAGTAAAGTCCAAACTTTAATCGTGTAATTTCTTCTTTTTCTTTTTTTCAACCCGCATACAGAATAGTCAACCCCTTCCTGCCTCTCCAGTCTTATCTGCATAATAAACCAAATAAAGCCGCACGAAGTGGAAGAAAGATTGGTAAAGTGAAGCTGAAGACACTTGCAAATTTGCAAGTAACAGAGTGATCAGCCAGAATAATCACCAACATGGCCGGCGCTGCTTCCTTCAAATTTCCCATATGCCTTGTGATCACTCTCTCCCTCTTAACCTTGCTTGTTAGCCTAATTACCACCGAAGCAGCACCTACTTACGCCGATCACACTTGCTCAAATTCAAGCTTTTTCACTCCCAACAGCACCTACCAAGCCAACCTCAACCTCCTCCTCTCCGCTCTTTCCTCTAACGCCACCCGCCCCAACGGCTTCTACACAACCAAGGCCGGCCAGGCCCCTCCCGACGTCGTCATCGGCCGTTTCCTCTGCCGGGCTGATCTAACCCCTGACCTTTGTCAAAACTGCATCTCTACTGCCATGACAGATATAAGAAATCGCTGCCCCTCCGACAAGGTGGGGCTAATCTGGTACGACGAGTGCACGCTACAGTACTCCAACGAGTCCTACCTGAACGACCAGGTGCCTTTCGAGAACTTGCCGACCAGTACCCAGAACGTCCTGGAGCTGGACCGCTTCAACGCGTTGTTGTCAACCACGATGAAGTCGCTGGCGACGCGATCCGCGAATTCTCAATCGGACAAGAAATTTGGGTCGGCCGAAGTAAAATTTACGGGCTCACAGACGCTGTACTGCATGGTGCAGTGCTCGCCGGAGATGAGCGCGGATCTGTGTATGCGTTGCTTGGAAAGCGCCGTAGCCTCTCTTCCTCAGTGCTGCTCGGGAAAACAAGGCGGAAAGGTTCTGCTTCCGAGTTCTAATATTAGATACGAGTTGTATCCATTTTACAATCTGACAGCAGTATCTCCTTCTCTTCCTCCAGGTACGTTATAAAAAGCATCGGTACGTAGTTTGCTCGGTAAAAATTAATTTTAGTTCCTTCAAATTGAACAGAAGAACTTCCTTTAATTTTAGTTCCTCTACTTTTAGTCTATAAAATTGTTATCTATCCTTTTGGTATGCTTTTTAAATGCATTAAAAAAGTTTAGCAAAAATCTCTTTAAAAAAATAAAATGTGATTTTGTCGGTTCTCACCTGCTACATCAATGTCACTAATAATATATAAAAAGTTTGAATAAAAGTTGAATCGAGTTATGACTTTGACGACACGTAATATTGTAATTTTCCTTTTCAAACTAAAAGCCAAAAAAAGTCAATGCTGCTTTTGTTGACCAGATTCACCACACGTGTCCTCGTCGTTACTGCATCTCATTGACGAAACTTATTACGCAACCAAAACAAAAGATGAAACAAACATGGAATGGAAGAGACAAGAGATGTTGATTAACTGATGAACGAACCCTGCCCAAAAATGCCTTCTTTCAAATTTCTTATATTCCTTTCGTCTCTCTTCGTGATTTTGTTGCTTAGCCTTGCCAGTGGCAATGAAACAGCACCCACTTACCTCTCTCACTATTGCTCAAACTCAACCTTCTTCACCGCCAACAGCACCTACCAATCCGACCTCGACATCGTCCTCTCTTCTCTTTCCTCTAACGCCACACGCGCCACTGGGTTCTCCAACGCCTCCACTGGCGAGGTCTCCGGGCTCTTCTTGTGCCGTGGCGATGTCAACACCACCGTCTGTCAAGACTGCGTTGCCAACGCAACCAAAGAGATGCCAGGACGCTGCCCCTTAGACAAAGTGGCTATAATATGGTACGACGAGTGCTTGTTACGTTACTCCAACCAATCCATCTTCGCCGCCGTAAACGAAGTGCCCGGGGTATCCATGTCGAGCACACAGGTTATCCTAGAGGCAGAGAGGGACCGCTTCAACGAATTGTTGGCCAGGACAATGAATTCGTTGGCGACCCTTGCGTCGAATTCTTTAACGGCCAAGAAGTTTGCGACGGAGGAAGAGGCGTTCAACAGTTCACAGACGCTGTACAGCCTCGTGCAGTGCACGCCGGACCTGACTGTATCCGATTGCGAAAGATGTTTCCAAAGCGCCATAGGAGGTCTTCCTACGTGCTGTGGTGGAAAACAAGGCGGAAGGGTACTGCTACCAAGTTGTAATATTAGATATGAATTGTACCCATTTTACAACTTCACAGCTGCTTCGCCTGCATTTCCTCCTCCTGCTCTAGGTATGAAAAATACTCTGATTCTCTATAACAGCATCAATTGGTTGTAAAAATTGGATTTATTTTTTTTATTTTTTTTGTGTGTGTTTACAAATCTGGGATTTTTAAGAATTTTTGTACTCTGACCACTTTTCACTAAGGTCTCTAACCGTAAACATGAACTTAAAAACTAATCGTAACAGAGATGACACTACCATGTGATATATTATGGTTCTGGCCTGTAGCGTTTTAGGTTGAGCCGCCAATGCAGTATAATCTGTCTGATATTGCTATTTACGCAGGAAAGCAATAGTTCTGACAATGGACTACCCTAATCGATCTGTAGCAATTAGCATGTCGATTAATGATACATATTTTTGTATGCAGGACGAAGCAAAATGTCGTCCCTGACAATTGTCGCCACTGTTATCCCAATTGCTGTCTCTGTGGTTCTTTTCTTCATTGCCTATCGCTTCCTTCGGAGGAGAGCAAGGAAGAAACGCTACACTGTATTCGAAGAAAATGGTGAAGAAAAAACAAATTCTTTGATCACGAAATCTAATTATTATTATTATTATTTTTTTTTTAAGACTTCTAAGTTTTTTAAGTCTTTTAAGTTTTTTTAAGTCTTGAAACTTTTTCATTTTAAGAATGATTCTATTTACTGTTTGGCTGTGTAGCTGGAGCTGAAATTACAACTATAGAGTCCTTGCAATTTGATTTGGATACGATTGAAGCTGTCACGGACAAGTTCTCGGATGATAACAAGATTGGTGAAGGTGGATTTGGCACGGTTTATAAGGTAGGAATTATTTAGTATGTTAAGTTAAGAGAGATTCATATGCACACTAAAGACTGTTTTAACGTTGTTCGAGTATATTTTCAGGGTACCCTTCCTGATGGACAACAAATCGCTGTGAAGAGGCTATTTGGAATATACGGGCAAGCTGCAACAGAACTCAAGAATGAGGTTGGATTGGTAGCCAAGCTTCATCACAGAAATCTAGTGAGGCTACTAGGATTTTGTATGGAAGGAAAAGAGAAGTTGCTTGTCTATGAATACGTGCCCAACAAAAGTCTGGATTACTTTCTATTCGGTTTGTCCACTTCTTTTCTTTTTCACCTTTCATTTTATGTCTAAATGAATACATGATTAGCTGAAGAACTTTTCACAAATTAAATGGTAGTCATTTAATCCTAACTTGAGTAATTTTGACAAAATAATAGATCCGGTAAACAGAAGACAATTAGATTGGTCAACACGTTACAAGATTATTGGAGGAATAGCTCGAGGGATTCTTTATCTTCATGAAGATTCTCGGATTAGAATTATCCATCGTGATCTCAAAGCTAGCAATATTTTGTTAGATGGCAATATGAATCCAAAGATTGCAGATTTTGGCTTGGCGAGGATATTTGTAGTGGATCAAACTCAAGGAAGTACAAGTCAAATTGTTGGAACATAGTAAGCTTTTATCTTTATTTTATCTTTGCATAATCTTGATTAATAGAAACTCTGTTGGGTTTTTTCATGTGAGAATTACGGAAAAGGAAAATGTAAGGTTATGGAGAATAGTCCACAAGGAACACGTTAATATACTTGTTTAGACATCACTCCAAAGTTTGGTGCCACTTATATATATTAACTACTCACTCGATTTATTTTTGCTCAATGTGAGACTTAACAATAGATTCTACCAATACACATATGATACTATGAACAATCTTGGATAATTTTCTTTCTCATCTTTTTACTCTAATTGTTGTTCTGATGGGGGTATTGGTTTGTAGTGGTTACATGCCTCCAGAATACGCTATGCATGGCCGATACTCTGTAAAGTCCGATGTTTTTAGCTTTGGAGTCTTAGTGCTAGAGATTATAAGTGGGAGGAATAACAACTGTGTCTCTGAATCAGAACATGCGGAGGACCTGCTGAGTTATGTGAGTATGGATCGGATAATTTCAATTTTTGTGTTGCTTTTATGAATATAAAATAAAATAATGGGGCTTATATTGAATGAATGAATGCAGGCTTGGAAACAATGGCAGAGTGGGACACCCATGGACTTGTTGGATCCCACTGTGAGACATTCTTGTTCAAGAAACGAGGTCGTCAGGTGCATCCAAATGGGCTTATTGTGCGTTCAAGAAGATCCGGCAAACCGACCAACAATGGCGACAATAGTTCTAATGCTTAACAGTTACTCTGTTACGCTGCCATTACCAAAGCAGCCAGCATTTTTACATCGAAGAGGAGCAAAGCCGAACAAGCCAGTGGACCTGCAGTCTGATCAATCTACAAGTCCATCAGTTAATGAAGCATCATTTACTGAAATATATCCTCGATAGTTTGCTGTTCTCCCAAATATGTTTGTAAAAGTTGTGGAAGTTGTACTGTAATTTGCATACTCCTCTGATATTTCGAATAAACTATGTTTGGCTCTGTTGGCTGGTTGTTTCCAGCATAACACACTTCAAGGCAGTAGATTATGCAATGAAAACACAGGATAATAAGGGAAAAAGTTTTTACAGAATTTTCTGCAGAAAATTGAGCAAACCAGACGAGGAAAGCAGAGCAAAAAACAGGGGAGGGAAAGAAAGATATTCTGAACTTGGTGTCTTTTTCTTATCTCGGTTCTTCCATTTTTATTTTTTTTTTATTTCTTTTTTATTTTGTCACACCCATACATAGTTTTCCAGCAGCTTTTATATACAAAACAAAGAGAAGCCTTTTTACAAACAAGTTTCTTGAAGAGTATGTGGATTCAGATCACACATTCTCAGTTACTACAAACCAAGGTTTAATAAAATATAACGAAAGTAAAAAAATAACTTGTCAATACATGTGTGGGATACGGTGTAGTAGCATGTTAAAATACATATAATTATTATTTTTTTTTAGATATTTAGCAATACACAAACGCAATCTTAGAATAGAAGAAGAAGAATAAAAAAACACCTAACCCCACTCAAACAGCCTAGTGCGTGAAAAATAATTGCACAATTAAGCTCACTAATAGAGAATAACTCTTACTGCATTGAAAATAACTATACCATTGATCAAACAACTTTCGCTTGTCATGTGGCAAGCATCAAGAAACCATATTCAAGAGTCCTTTACGTCAAAATGAGTCGATCTCTCAAAAAAATAGAGTGGCTTAGGTACTCTCTCTAAACTTTCTTTCTTTCTTTTTTTTCCTTTTTTTTTTTTTCATTTATTTTGTCAAACAATATATCAACTTAAGCATTAAAGTGTTTTCGGTCCATTAGAGATTAGCCGATGAATTTTCAGGAAACAATTTTTATATTTTGCAAATGGCCCATCGCCAATTCGGCAGTAAATAAAAATAAAAATAAAAATAAAAATAAAAAGAAGCATAAACAGAAACAGTCTAACAGTAAAAAAAAAAGAAAAAAAGAAATAGAAAAGAAGAAGGAGGCTCGGAGGGATTAACATCGCTAATGACGACCACCACATGAGTCAAGGATGCAATGAGAATGCTTTTATTTTGATTAGCAAAGACAGCCCATCTAACTAGATTTTGCGCACGCCAGTTGACAATTCGATTAACTTTGCTCAAGAAGCAAACTAATTAATAGAGCTAGTTACCTAATATTCCAACTAATTTTTTTTGAGTGGTCGATTTTATTATACTCTAATATTCCAACTATAAAAATCAAATAATGATGGGTATCCGGGGACGGCGCGTGTCCTCCACGCGCCGCCGTATCCGGCGGATTCTGCCATTGTCTTCTGCCGGAAGCTGCTTTGGGTGTTTCTGTTTTCTGTGTATATTCCCTTGTGTCTACTGTGAATCACAGCTTGTCTATTTGTAATGCACAAATGTTCATGGGCTTATTTGGTGTCTGGGTAGACTAGGCCAATCCTCTTATGTGAATTGTTTGGGCTTTAATTGTAAAGAGGTATTTTATTTGGAGTCCTTGTAATATTTGTGGATTGTAATTAGGCAACTGCTTCAAGTCAGACTTGGTTCTGACTTAAGGTTTAGGGGGTTCTTGTACCTCTATCCTTGTACTTGCCCTTGGGGCGTTTCAGAAATATATGATAGCAAATGCTATCTTGTTCAAATAATGATGGGTATCCGTGATGTGGCGCCTAATAATTTCACATTTATAATTTGCAGTAGCTTGACCTTCTTTATTGACTAACGCTCGTGAATCATCCCTTGATGTACGGGGCCAAAGTCTAATTTATTAGAGCATTAATTTAATGAGTGCGTAAGGGGTGGGTGGGTAAGGAGTGTATAAAGAGTGTTTTTTTTTTTTTTTTTCTTTTTCCTATTTGATTACTCATAGCCGACAAGGGGATGTGTTATTTCTATATATATTATTCTACATCAATCTTACACCAAGATACATTGGGTGTAGAACTTATGTATATGAGACCTACATACATGGGTCCCACACCTTATATGTCTTGATGTAGGATTAATATAGAATAATGTGATGTGAAAAAATCATTTTCTGCATACAAAACATATTGGACTTAACATTAAGATAAACTTCTAATATGTTGGTTTATTTGTTACTTTTGAATCAAGCCTTAGAATATAGGAGATATTGTTATGCCCAATAGTTTGGACCATGATCCTCTCCGGTTGAGAGGATTTGGAGAGGAATTGGTCCTTTACACATAGGGGTTGGGTATTTTTGTAATTTTATACCATGTAAAATTATAAAAATGTCCTTGCGTATAAATGATTGGCTCTCTCCAATCGATTTTCAACTGGAGGGGATCTTGATGCCAATAATTTAAGGTTGTCTGTCACAACTAATTAATCAAGACTGTCTACCGTATAGACGTATTCTATTCAACAATGGTTGCAATCTTTATAAAGCAACTCTAATTATAAACCATTCTTCTAAGCTTTAGCTTATGAATGCAAGTGGATATTGTTTATGCAGGAAAATATCAAATCTCACCGTTGACAATTATTACCATTGTCGTTCCGATTTCTGTCAGTACTGTTGTTCTATTCGTGATGGGATACTACTTCCTTAGTAGGAGACACTACAAAAAAATTGCTTATTAGCGGCCAACAAATTTGGCCGCTAATGATGTTATTTTGGCTGCTATTGCTCAATAGCGGCCAAATTTGGCCGCTAATAGTCCGACGCTAAAGACTATTAGCGGCCACATTTTTGACTGGCCGCTAATAATTGTTTTATAGCGGCGAATTTTGTGGCCGCTAAAAATAATTATACCCGCCGCTATTTTTTCTTAACTGACTCCAAGGTGGCCGCTAATAATTAACATACTCTAGTATTATTAGCGGCCACACATATGTGGCCGCTAATACTAGACTATTAGCGGCCACATATGTGGCCGCTAATAATACCCGAATATTTTAACTATTAGCGGCCACATTTGTGGCCGCTAATACTATTAAAAAAATGAAAAAAAATATATATATATATATATATATATATTATTTTTTTAAAAAAAAAAATTCAAATCCATTCATCCTCACTGCATTAATTAAATCTCTATATGCAACTAATACTATTAAAAAATGAAAAAAAAAAATATATATATATATATATGTTTTTCTTTTAAAAAAAAAAAATCAAATCCACCCATCTTCACTGCATTAATTAAATTTCTACATGCATATTGCAATGCAGAAATTCAGAATGATAGCAAATATTCTAAAAGAAGTACATGTCATAAGATATCAAAGATTCAGAAAATTAAAAAATAAAAATAAAAAAATTAAGAGGCTATTACCCTAAAAAAAAAAAATTTAAAATATATATTAAGAGGCCATTAGCCTCAAAATAGTAGGCATATACTAATATAGCCAAAAAGGATGGGAAAACCCCTATAAGAGCCTAAAATAATTCTTACTGGCATAAACTAATATAGCCAAATACTTTACCAAATAGCCTACACTCATCTAACATAGCATTACTTCATAAATAGGCATGGTCTACGCACATAACATTTAAATTCTCCACAACCTGCATGTATGAAGCCATGATTTTTATTAATATAGCAGAGTCATAACATAAAGATGCACAAACTGCAAAGGGCTGCAGAAATGCACCTCTCCCCACAACAGATCAAGCAAAACTTCCTTCAAATGTTTAACTCTTCTACATTCTTGAATGCTTCCCCAGCTACATGGTTGAAAATACAACACAACTTTGTCTCTAGTGGTCAAATTTGTCAAAATCATCTCCCCTGGTGTCAATCCAAGTTCTTCCAAAGATTAAGTTGTTTACTTTTGTTGGAGGGGGCACCAAACCCAGGATTGCACCGTCTCTTTTGAGGGTTACTCCCGTCCTGCATCCAAACACGGAGTAAAATTAGGCAAGCTGTTCACATAATTCATAGTATGTTGAGAAGAAGTTATTGCTTAAGATAATGCTTGCTTAAGCAAACTGTTCACTAATAAGATGTATTGTGCCTCGGCTTTCTTCAAAAAGAATAATATAAACAGTGAAAACAACTCAAATACGTGGTAGCAACATACATAAGAGTAAAATCAAGAATTTTGTATCATTGAGTTCGACAATTTATAAGATAATGGAATTTTTGAACACAATTATAGCAAAATAAGTTTACCTTCCAAGAGGATAGACGTCGACTGAGTTCCCTAAAAAATTTAGTTTTCACCTTCGAGGATATGTCATAAATGAAATGTTCATTCTCAACATGTCCAACACTCATTGGAGGGTGATGACTAACCTGAGAGGCAGGGGCGGAGCCACACTATGGCTTGGGGGGGCTTGGGCCCCCCCAAGCCAAAGGGCTCCCCCCCAAAAAAAAAAAAAAAAAAATCTAAAAAAAAAAAGAAAAAATATAATTTTTACCCATATTCTTTAAAATATTTGTAGTTTTGGCCCCCCCAAATTATTTTTTTTCAATTTGGCCCCCCCAAAGCTTAAAAGCTGGCTCCGCCCCTGCTGAGAGGAAAAACAATTTGTGAAGGATATTAAAACTAGGCAGCATAGACAATGCAACACTAACAAGATGATAACTGTAAAATACCAGTTAATATCCAGTAATCTGTAATCCTGAATAGATGGGGGAGAAAAAAAAAAGCTTCTACTTCTATCAAAAGCATCATCACAAAAAATGAAGACACTTCAAAAACTTACCTGTTCTGCTACAAATGTAATGCCCCCATGATTAACCATTTCATAAGTCTCACCAAGAATTGGATTAAATGGCTTCCAGGTTCTTTGGAGCGCATAGTAGACATATATATATATATATATAAAATGATGTTGCAAACAGCAAGCATAAGTCCCAGATCACAGTGCAAACCCACACACACACACACACTGACACACACAACAGTGAGGGAGAGAGATGCAAAGGAATGCTTACCAGCATACACCAATCGCATGTGGGGATCCTCACATTCATCTACCAGATCTAACATGTAGGAGTATTCCATCAGATGCAACAAACATTCTATAATTTGTAAGTTTCCTCAACAGCATCAGAGATAGAGAAAGAGCGACCAGACATGTAGTTAAAAAACAATTAACACAAACCTCTGCCATTTTCCACAAAACAGTACAAACAAAATGCAGAAAGTAGTGTACCTCCTGTTTCCATCTTCCTCTTTTTGCTTCCTCTTCAGAATCTTCAGTGCCTCCTTCCGAATTAAATTCCAGCCCTTCATAACCCACTAACCTGTACAATACAAAAACCACAGATTGTCAATAAATTGGATTCTTCAACACATGGAATTAGTGTGGCCAATAGACATAGTAACTCTGATAAATACCACTTTGTATGGGGCAGTTTGGTCATGATCCTTGATTAAATATATTTGCTACAATTCTTGATTAAATAGACTTACACCACCCATTAACAATAAGACTCCTAATATATAACAGTTTACAAACTACTCAACACTCCTAACAACGACTGAAACATCTTGAAATGATGATTTTTATTCAACAAACAAATAACCACTTTTACTAAAACTAAATTACTGGAGAGTTTACCTATAGGCAACATCCCTAGTATATAGAGGAGTTGATGAAGAGGAGTTTACCTTAAGGAATGAACGTTACCACGACCAAAAGTTATGATCCGAAATAATTGGCACTTGGGAATTTCGTAGATTCACTGCTTGAACCTCTATAAAAGGGTGGGCATTGGCAGTTACAACCTCACTCAGTAGCAAGCCACTCTCAAAGCTAAAAGATAAACAACGGGCTTGCATTTCTGAGGACCCTGTCAAAAATTGGATTTTCTACCAATTCTTTAGCGGAAGGCCGCCGGACTGGATCTGGGTCTACCATCACCTAATAGAATTAGCAAAACAGAAGATAAAATCGGCAATGTAGTTGAAAGTTTCTTATAACTAAAAATCAACTTCAAAAATTATATTTGATGAAAGCGAACTTTCTTTTAACGACAAACATATATCTTTTACAAGATAAAGAAAGCGTATGAGAGCAACATGAACTATGCCCAGATGCAGATTAATAGTACTCAACCTAATTAATATTCTATTAATGATTCTCCATGCAATTTTTATCCAAAGCTGCTTTCCACGCAGAATAAAGATGCAGTAGCAATATTTCCCCAGTTACAAAAGAAGAGCTCAAGCACAACTGACAGATAGAAGAAATTATTGTACCTTAAGTAAGTTTTGAAGTTGCAATGAATAACCAGGAAGGAGTGGCAATTTTCCCTTGATTTAGAGCTTGCTCGTAAGATTGGGGAAAAAACTGAGAAATTGGTTGAGAAATTTGTGGAGGATTGAAATTCCAAAGGTGAAGGATGAGAAGTGATTTATCTCTATAAAATCAAGAGATTATGCCGATCTTGCCAGGAAAAGAGAGAAAAGGGAAGGAGGAGTTGACTGGGCAGGTGAAGCCGGGAGAAAGAAAAGTGAAGAAGAAAAGAAAAGAAGAACAAGAGAGAATTGAAGAAAGAAAGGGCAGACCAGGGAGAAAGGAAGAGAAAAGAAGAAGAAAAAAAATTGAGTTTGAAATTTTTTTTCCAAAAAACAGGGGGCGCGCGGGACACGAAAAATTTTGTGTCCCGCGCGCCAACCCCCCCTCCCGCCCCCAAAAAAAAACTCCAATTAATATAAAACTTAAATTAAAATAAATAAAAAAAAATAAAAAAAAAACTAAAAGATTTAAAATTTAAAATTTTTTTTTTTTGATGTATGACAAAAATTCTGTTAATAATTTAAAAAAAAAAATACAAAGAATTAAATATAATATTTATTTTTTTTAAATGAGTTCATATTTTTATTTCAAAAAGTAAAATAAAATTTTAATCAACTGAGATTATTCTCAATTTTAGTATTTTTTTATTTTAAATTTAAATTTTATTATTTTCAATCATGGTAGATCATATGATCAGTCATTATAAATCATCTGATCGATCATGATAGATCAATAGGATCGATAGATTATCCATCGATCATGATAGATCATCCGATCGATCATGGTAAATCAATAGGATTGATAGATCATCTGATCGATCATGATAGATCAATAGGATCGATAGATCATCCGATCAATCATGGTAGATCATCTGATCGATCATGATAAATCAATGTGATCGATAGATCATCCGATCAATCATGGTAGATCAATAAGACCAATAGATCATTAGATCGACCTTGATCAATCAATAGGATCCATAGATCATCCGATCGATCGTGATTGATCAATAGGATCGATAGATCATCCGATCGATCACGATCAATCCATAGGATCGATAGATCATCCGATCGATCATGACAGAGCAATAGGATCGATAGATCATCCGATCGATCATGATAGAGCAATAAGATCGATAGATCTATCGTGATCGATCGATAAGATCGATAGATCATCCGATCGATAGGATCGATAGATCATCCGATCGATCGTGATCGATCGATAGGATCGATAGATCATCCGATCGATCGTTATCGATCCATAGGATGGATAGATCATCCGATCGATCGTGATCGATCGATAAGATCGATAGGATCTATCGTGATCGATCGATAAGATCAATAGATCATCCTATCGATCGTGATCGATCGATAGGATCGATAGATCATCCGTTCGATCGTGATCGATCCATAGGATGGATAGATCATCCGTTCGATCGTGATCGATCCATAGGATGGATAGATCATCCGATCGATCGATAGGATCGATAGATCATCCGATCGATAAGATCGATAGATCATCCGATCGATCGTGATCGATCGATAGGATCGATAGATCATCCGATCGATCGTGATAGATCGATAGGATGGATAGATCATCCGTTCGATCGTGATCGATCCATAGGATGGATAGATCATCCGTTCGATCGTGATCGATCCATAGGATGGATAGATCATCCGTTCGATCGTGATCGATCCATAGGATGGATAGATCATCCGATCGATCGATAGGATCGATAGATCATCCGATCGATAAGATCGATAGATCATCCGATCGATCGTGATCGATCGATAGATCATCCGATCGATCGTGATCGATCGATAGGATCGATAGATCATCCGATCGATCGTGATCGATCCTATGGATCGATAGATCATCCAATCGATCGTGATCGATCCATAGGATCGATAGATCATCCGATCGATCGATAGGATCGATAGATCATCCGATCGATAAGATCGATAGATCATCCGATCGATCGTGATCGATCCATAGGATCGATAGATCATCCGATCGATCGTGATCGATCCATAGGATCGATAGATCATCCGATCGATCGTGATCGATCCATAGGATCGATAGATCATCCGATCGATCGTAATCGATCCATAGGATCGATAGATCATCCGATCGATCGTGATCGATCCTATGGATCGATAGATCATTCGATCGATCGTGATTGATCGATAGGATCGATAGATCATCCGATCGATCGTGATCGATCCATAGGATGGATAAATCATCCGATCGATCGTGATCGATCCATAGGATTAAAAGATCATTCTATTTATCGTGATTGTATCGATCAATAGTATCGATAGATCAATAAGATCGATAGATTATCAAATCGATCGTGATCGATCAATAGGATCGTTAGATCATTCGATATATCGTGATAGTATCGATCCTATCCGATCGATCGTGATAGTATCGATCCTATCCAATCGATCGTGATAGATCAATATGATCGATAGATAATTCAATCGATCGTGATCGATCAATAGGATCGTTAGATCATTCGATCGATCGTGATCGATCTATAGGATCGATAGATCATCCGATCGGTCGTGAAAGATCAATATGATTGATAGATCATCCGTTCGATCGTGATAGATCAATAGGATCGTAATCTTTTTTTTTTTGATAGAGAAACCAAAAATTAACTTTTCTTTTTATTATTTTAAAAAAACCAATTTTTTAAAAAATATTTTTTACAAACAAATTAAAAAAATTAAAGAAAAACAAAAAAAAAATTAAGAATGAAAAATATATATTTAAAATAAAAACAAACAAAAAAAATGAAAATTTTGAAAACATTAAAAAAAAAAAAAAACGAAAAAAGTTAGCACATATTATTTTGAAAACATAAAAAAAACGCTAAATATTTTTAGCGGCCACATAAAATAGTGGCCGCTAATAATTGATTATTAGCGGCCAAAAAAGTGGCCGCTAATAGTTCTGGAAAACATTTTTTTTTTAAAAAAAAACAAACGAAAAAATAAAAAAAAATAAATAAAAAAGAAAAACTAGTTTTCTATTAATCTCTTTTTTTTTAAAAAAAAAAAAAAAAGGAAAAAGAACAATTTTTTTTTTTTATGATAGAAAAACCAAAAATTAACTTTTCTCTTTATTATTTGAAAAAAACCATTTTTTTTTTAAATATTTTTTACAAACAAATTAAAAAAATTAAAGAAAAAAAAAAAAAATTAAGAATGAAAAATATATATTTAAAATAAAAACAAACAAAAAAATGAAAATTTTGAAAACATTAAAAAAAAAAAAAAAGGAAAAAAGTTAGCACATATTATTTTGAAAACATAAAAAAACGCTAAATATTATTAGCTAATAATTGATTATTAGCGGCCACATAAAATAGTGGCTGCTAATAATTGATTATTAGCGGCCACATAAAAAAGTGGCCGCTAATAATCAATTATTAGCGGCCACTTTTTTGGCCGCTAATATTTTTATTATTAGCGGCGACTAATGTCGCCGCTAATAGTTTCCCGGAATTTTCCGCACCTCCCCGCCAAGTTATTAGCGGCCACAATTAGGTGGCCGCTAATAGTTTATAAATAACGGTGACTATTAGCGGCCAATTGTGTTTGGCCGCTAATAGTGTATTATTAGCGGCCACTTTTAAAAGTGACCGCTAATAATATGATCATTAGCGGCCACTATGCGTTGGCCGCTAATAATGTGGCCGCTAATGATCAAATTTCTTGTAGTGAGAGCAAGAAAAAAGTACAATGCTGTACGGGAAGAAAATGGTAAACAATAATTAATTTGATTTTGTGCATTCTAATATTCATTTCCAATTGTTATATATACTTGTAGCTACTTACACCTACTGTTTTGTTTTGCAGCTGATAATGATATTACAACTGTAGAGTCCTTGCAATTTGATCTTTCTACAATTGAAACTGCCACCAACATGTTTTCAAATGATAATAAGCTTGGTGAAGGCGGATTCGGTGTCGTTTACAAGGTAATTAGAGGATTTTTATTATGCAATTAGTGCGTACAAAAATATCTGACAATGTTGGAGATTTTGATCATGTTTGCATTTTCAGGGTACACTTCTTAATGGACAAAAAATAGCTGTAAAGAGACTATCGAAGGGTTCCAGACAAGGGGTTGGAGAGTTTAAAAATGAGGTGGTATTGGTAGCCAAGCTTCAACATAGAAATCTTGTAAAGACTATTGGGATTTTGCTTGGGAGGAGATGAATTTATGCCCAACAAAAGCCTTGACTACTTTCTATATGGTTTGTTTCTTATAAATTTACATTTAATTTTCTTGTATGTTCTTAATCTTAAAAGAGATAATAGGTTAAATTACGTACCTTTCTATATTATTCTTGACTCTATTTGTTTTTCCTTATATGACTTCAGTGTTGATTATTTTAATACGAATATTAAATTTTGATGCATGTATAGATGCCGCAAAAAAAAGGACAATTGGATTGGTTGAGACGTTACAAAATTATTGGAAGAATCGCTCGAAGGATTCTTTATCTTCACGAAGATTCTCAGCTTAGAATCATACATCGTGATTTTAAAGCAAATAATGTTTTGTTAGATAAAGATATGAATCCAAAAATTTCAAATTTTGGGATGGCAAAGATTTTTGGAGTTGATCAAACTCAAGAAGATGCCAGTAGGATTGTCGGCACACTGTAAGTTCTTAATGTTTGCCAATTTTTGCTAAAAAAAAAATAATTTTTGTGGAAAAAAATAGCTTGGGGTCTAGAGTACTACTAGCGAACTCAGTTTATTATATATAATTATAATTTATATTTAATGTTGTTAAATATGTTATGTGAATTACAGTGTCTTATAATTAACTAACATCTATGTATGCCGATCTGCAATGGTTATATGGCTCCAGAATATGCTATGCATGGACAATTCTCCATAAAATCTGATGTGTATAGTTTTGATGTCCTTGTTCTTGAGATTATAACGGGCAAAAAGATCAGTTCTTTTTATCAATCAGATGGGGTTGGAGACCTTTTGAGCTATGTGAGTAGTATGAACCAAATGTTGTTTTCCTATGTTAATTCAAACATCATAACATCCATACGTGTAACATTGTAACATTACTTGATCAATTGTTGCAGGCTTGGAAACACTGGAGGGATGGAACACCCATGGAATGATTGGATCCAAGTTTGGAGGATTCTTACTCAAGAAATGAAGTCACCAGATGTCTCCATATTGGCTTACTGTCTGTACAGGACGATCCAGCCGACAGACCCACCATGGCATCCATAGTTGTCATGCTTAACAGCTACTCCGTTACATTGGCATCACCCCAACAACCAACATCTTTCCTTAGTACTCGAATAGAGCAAAGCATGCCATTGAAGGAGTTGGCCTCCTCACATCAATCTACAAGCAAATCAACGCCATGGTCCGTCAATGAAGCATTGATTACTGAAGTATACCCTCGATAGGACCGTACTGAGTCGTATATATATATGATCGAGTATTGTTTAAGAATTCAGAGTTCATGCACGGTAATAAGCTTGCATATCCAATATGTATAATTTTCAGGAAAATTTGTTCTTCAAAGAGTTCTTGAAATGAGACCATGATGCTAATGGGTTTGTATCGAATTATGTTTAACAATTATGGTATCTTTTCATACTTAATTGTTTTTCACTCAATGGTATATGTTTAACAATGTCTTCCTCCCTCGTGAGTTCATTATCGTATTTATTACAATTATTTTACTAATAAAATGTAGGAATGATAATTTATGTTTACATGTCAGGTTCAAGTCGTGTTGAAATATAGGTATAAGACTACATATGTAAACCTTAACCCTGACCCATTTAATTAAACGAGTCAAACCCCTCAACCTACTCGTTAATTTTGTGTTACGTTCATATCAATTCGTAGATCGTATGAAAAATTTTCAGTCCTAAATGTTGCGTGTTGAATTCGGGTTATGTCGAAGTATAGATATAAGATTATACAAATTAACTACAAAAAATTTGGCAATTCTGGACGATTTTAAACCATCCAAAAATTGCAAAAAACTGTCTGGAAAAAGGTCAAGACGGTTTTTTCTAGATAGTTTGATATGTGTTGCTAATCCGGGTTATGGACAGTTTGGGTCAAACCGTCTGCAATTCCAGACGATTTGGTTCAAACCGTCCATAACTGATTCTGGACGGTTTTGTCCAAAACCATCCATAATTTGTTTTTTTTTTTTTTTTTAAATAATAATAATTTTTTTTTAATTATAATCATTATTATTTTCTAATATAATTATAATTATAATTATTTTTGTCCATCCGGTTGAAGGACCACCGGAAGGTTGTCAAGTTACATATCTCCACCATCTCGCCAGCTAAAGGGATCATCGAAAGGTCGTCACAGTCACACGTATGCGATCTCCATCTCCATCAGCTTTTTCTCCACCGCACCTCTCACACTACCCATCAAACATTAACTCTAAACCAAAAACAAATACAAAATGTAAAACAAACACAATACAAACCAAAAAAAAAAAAAAAAAACCCAAAGATTGTTATGGGCACAGTTAGATCCGTCCAGTGGTTTGGAAGAGAGTGGTGACGAGGAGGGGCCGGAGGGGGGAGAAAAAGAGAGAGGAAGAGAGAGCAGGTCGGAAATCCACGTATTCCAGCCAGATCTCTCTCTGTATTCCGGCCACAGATCCGGCCGAGCGTGGGTTTCGGCCAGATCTGTCAAACCCACGCACGTACACCGGCATACGTTCGACAGATTTGGCCGAAAACCGTCGAGAGATCCCGCCGCGCGTCCCGTTCCCGCTGATCGTCCAGATGCCATCGACGTCCATCTTCAATCACTGGCCGAAGAGAGGAAGAAGAATGAAGAGAACTTTGGGAGAGAGAGATGGGTTTTTTCGGAGAAGAACGCAGAGGAAGAAAGAAACAGTAGGAAAAGAAAAGAATGATGGGTTTTAAAATGAAAGAAACAGGAAAAAAAAAAAAACAGAAAAAGGAAAAAAAAATGCTACAGACGATTTTTTGAAACCGTCTGTAAACTGTATGTGACTTACAGACGGTTTGAAAAAAATCGTCTCTAAATTAATTTGAATATTAATTTCTAGACGGTTTTATAAAATTGTCTATAAATTTACAGATAGTTTTGATAAAATCGTCTGAAAATTAAAATATACAGACAGTTTTAATAAAACCTTCTCTAAATTTTTAGACAGTTTTTAAAAAAATCGTCTGGAAATTAATTTTCAGACGGTTTTATAAAACCGTCTTTAAATTTACATATGGTTTTGATAAAACCGTCTATAAAACTATAATTCTAGACGATTTTAAAAACCGTCTAAAAAAAAACTGTCAAGAAAATGTGATTTTTTTATAGTCAGGTTAAATCCTTAAATTTTAAAGTATTAATTTTGTATTAAATTTGTATCAAATTTATAAATCGTATAAAAAATTGTCCTCAATAAAACGAGGATGAATCTAATAACTTTAGCAAAAGAAATATGGTCGTAATAGTCCAAAAAGATTACCCAAGGCATAATATGATGTTCAATAATCCAACAGAAGATCATGTGTAAAATAAAAACAAAATGAAAGTTAATCTTACACTTCGTGTCATATCACACGGCTCAGTGTCTCACTCATGACATTCAACATCAATTTTTTTTTTTTAGGGAGCATCATACTTATTTCACTTCACCGTTTACGCATCATTATCGTATAACTTTTTTCCCTGTTAATATGAGAATATTATTTATTTATGTTAATTTTATTCTATAATAATGTTTTAGAGGACTAATAGCAGTTTTCTAAATCTCTCTTTCATTTTTTTAAATGTAAGGAAAAACTTGGTAAAGTATTTTCAAAATTAATATGTGTATATATTTATTTTGTGTCTTGGAAATGTTTTGAAAGGAATGTGTTAAAAAGCATTAAATGATGATAGTCCTACATGAAAAAAAGAAAAATTAAACTGTAGTTGACATTTATAAGGCCCAACACACTTTAAGCATTTAAAGTAATGCTTTAATGTATACTCTTACGTGTATACTCTAGTTCGGTGCGAAGCATTGGACGCACACGTGTGTGCATGTGGTAGTAGGCTATAGGACGCTTTGATGACTCATTTGGCACGAAGCATCAGAGATCGGAGCAATCTAATCATGACCTTTCAATTTTAGATAGTCATGATCAATCGATTTGGTGGTTTAATCTAAACCATAGTATGCTTCTTAGGTAGATCTAGTGGTTAGATTTACTAGACCATCACTAAAATAAACTGTAAGGTTAAATCACATTTGATCTAATGGTTGAGATTAATTAATAACGATCTAATGATTATTATTAAATAATCATAGACAGTTATTTAATCTGATAGTCAGATTTTTGTTAAAATAGCAGTTTATGACTGTTACTTAAACAGTTATGGACAGTTGGATTAGTAGTTATTTCAATATAATACAAAAGTAACTAATATCCAGTTATCAGAAAAACTGTACATGGATTAATAAAAGAGATAAAAAAAAATATTTCTTTTATCTTCAATTTTTTTTGATACCTTATGGATTTAAAATTAAAAAAATTTGTCTGTCTCTTGATACAATAGAAAAATTTGAAAGTATTCAGATTTAATTTTTGTTTGTGCAAAACACAATTAAACAAACAGAAGATTTTGGTATCCATTGTATCTTGGAGAAATTTTTGTTGTAATCATTAGCATAACTTTCTGGTGGGGGCAAATAATTTCTTAAAGAAAGCGACGTTATAACGCACCTTAGAAGCATTTTGTTTCTCTACTTTCATTTACTATTTCTAACAAAACTCTTAATAAACTATTGAATCAAGTTTTTTTTATTGTTCATTAAATTAAAGAAATACGAAAAAAATCAAAAGTTATACGCTAAATATAGGAAAGCAAAAATAATTCATTTAATATTATTTTAATATAAATTTTTTTTTCTATTTTATCTCTTATTTATCTAGTTATTGAAGAATGCATTTTAATAAGAAAATAAAAGCTGATTTAGTTCCTTAAATTAATGAAAAGTTTAAATGAAGCTGTTGCTAGTGTTTTTTATAAGGATAAAAATTTTCCTAATAAAAATTAGAATTGCAGCTAATTCAAACAATTAATTGATAGAGTTCTTCGAAACTCCATTGGTTGCGTAAACTTTCACGTCTACTCATTAATTTCATATAATTTTCCATATGCTTTAGCAACCAAAAGCACAGGAAAAAGAAAAATGAGCATGCATGACCGAGTTTGGGTCTCAACATTCTTGAGAAAATTGGAAAATGTTTGTCAAACGCGGTTCAATTAGTTGATTCTTTTTTGTGGTATAATGGTTGGAAACAAGTGGACGTCAAATCATTCCTTTTTTATTATTAGTTGATTCCTTCCCCTCAATGACATATTGACCCGTCAAAGCCTCTTAATTTTTAGGCTTGTTTGGTAAGAGGAGGGGAAGGAAATGGGAGTTGGTAGTGAGAGTTAAAATTGATAGATGTGATATAAAGTAAAAAGAATTTGTATAGAAAAGTAAAAATTTTGTATTGTAGGAAATTTTTTTATTTAAATAATAATAAAAAATTATTGATGTAATATACAGATAGAATGTTCTGAAATTAGTTATTTTTGAAATAAGCGAGGAAGAAGAATGAATTATTCGTCTTTATCAAACGGGTCCTTTATTTTAATAGCAGACGTCACATCATTCCTTTTTTTTTTTTTTTCTTATGAATAAAAAAATTGGTTGTTTTTCTTCTTAAAGGTAGACTCACGAATTCAGACTTGCAGACTTCAAAAAAATTCAGATTTGCAGACTTATCTCAGCCCTGTGTTTACGCAATCTCTTATCTCACCCCTAGGCTATAAGCTTGCTGTGTTTTTTTTTCTTGGCCACTTTTTCCTTCCTTTAACATTCTCGCCCAAAACTCTAGAACTAGAAGAAATCCCTCGGGCCAAAAAATCTGATGAGTGATGGACAATGATTCTCCTGAATCCAGATGGATTAAACGAATCGTGTAGTCTGTAGATAAAGGCCAAGGAGCAGCTGCATGGGTGCTCCTCAAGGAACTTCATGTGAGTTGAATTTTAGTGGATTCTTAAATAATTTTCTTTTCGGTACTTTGATTTTTATTATGCGCAAATGCATAATGTATTGGTCTGTTAATCAGTACTTTTATTTTTTTTTCTGTGTGTTTAATACATTTGCTCTGAGGTAAAAGTTGAAGTTGAAACTGTTATTCATCAAATAAAAAATGAAAAAAAAAAAAAAAAAAACTGTGAAACTGTCTTGTTTTGTTGGGCGGCATTAGGTGACCTGGTGTGAAGGTGGGACATGAACAGTAATACCCATATGCTTACCTTGCAAGTAAAATAATAAAATTAAGTACATAATTCTAAATAAACATGAACTCTCAGGTTATATATATAAACTGAGCATAGAGGAGAGGATTTGTCTGTTTTTATTTAACATAAACACGTTTTTCCACATGCGTTCGGACCTCTAACAAAATATCTTTATTCCGCTCTTGAGTGGAGAGTCATGAGTTGTCTTTTTTTTTTTTTTTTTTTTTTAAAGTATGTCAAAAAAAAATAAAAAAAATATTTGGATAGTTACGTACAGTTTCAGCCAATTCTACACCGTCCAAATCCATTATTGCAGGGGACTGGGATCATCTCCCTAAACTTTTCTAGGGTAGGCACATCCGCACTGGCTCGACTTCTGTTACAGTCAAGATTAATTTCTATTTAAATCATTCGAAATTACAAAAACTTTCCACCCATCCGAATTATTTTATTTAAAAATTGTGCTAATAGTTTCTAAATCTAAGAGACAGATTATTCAAATTGCAATTCCAAGTATTAATGATCCTGAGCGAGAGCAGGATATTGATTACAAGAGAATGGCCATGCCTTCTTTCAATGTCTCCATCGCCCCTCTGCTCCTTTCCTTGCTCTGCTTGCTTAGCTTCACCGGTGAAGCAGCTGACCGCGCACACAAGTGTTTCAGCCAAATCACTTCCACCCCCAACAGCACCTACCGGAGTAACCTCAACCAGCTGCTCTCTTCCCTTTCCTCCAACGCCACGAGTGAAAGTGGGTTCTACAACACAACCGCCGGCCAAAATCCCGACACCTCAATTTACGGCCTCTTCCTCTGCCGTGGTGACATCGCCACCTATGACTGCCAAGACTGCGTGGCAACCGCAACCAAAGAGATTGTTCAGCAGTACTGCCCCTCAGAACAAGCGGCCGTGACATGGTACGATAAATGCATGTTACGCTACTCCAACGGGCCCTCGTTCTTCTCTACCATGGACGAAGCGCATAGATTTTCTATGGGGAACGGGTATAATGCAACAGACCCAGATAGCTTCCGGCAGCTGGTGGCAACAACAATGAATGAGCTGGTTGCTCGCGCCGCAAATGCTCCGTCCGGTGCTAAAAAGTTTGCTACGAAAGAAGCCATTTTCAATGAATCGCAAACGATATACAGCCTTGTCCAGTGCATTCCTGACCTTTCCAGGTCTGGTTGCAATAGTTGTCTTCTGGCACTCGTAGCAAACCTGGCGGTGTGTTGTGGTGGACAGCTTGGGGGCACATTTATGGATCCTAGTTGTAATCTCAGGTACGAAATACACCCGTTTTATCAGATACAAGCCGTCGGGGAACTGGCTCCGACACCGGTGCTTTTTCCTCCTCCAGCTCCAGGTGATCAAGGCCCGAGACCAAAAGGTAATTAAGTGAAAACTTGCTACACGCTGTTTTTACTATGTTTCAAACATAATTTTCAACAATTATACCGCTTAGCATGCATGCATGAAACAATTTTTGTTTATGTAGGAAAAAGCCTAATCCCATTGCTAGGAATTGTAGCCATCGTTGCTTTAATTGCTGTCTCTCTGGTGCTATTTGCTATGAGCTACTACTTCCGGCAGCTGGTGGCAACAACAATGAATGAGCTGGTTGCTCGCGCCGCAAATGCTCCGTCCGGTGCTAAAAAGTTTGCTACGAAAGAAGCCATTTTCAATGAATCGCAAACGATATACAGCCTTGTCCAGTGCATTCCTGACCTTTCCAGGTCTGGTTGCAATAGTTGTCTTCTGGCACTCGTAGCAAACCTGGCGGTGTGTTGTGGTGGACAGCTTGGGGGCACATTTATGGATCCTAGTTGTAATCTCAGGTACGAAATACACCCGTTTTATCAGATACAAGCCGTCGGGGAACTGGCTCCGACACCGGTGCTTTTTCCTCCTCCAGCTCCAGGTGATCAAGGCCCGAGACCAAAAGGTAATTAAGTGAAAACTTGCTACACGCTGTTTTTACTATGTTTCAAACATAATTTTCAACAATTATACCGCTTAGCATGCATGCATGAAACAATTTTTGTTTATGTAGGAAAAAGCCTAATCCCATTGCTAGGAATTGTAGCCATCGTTGCTTTAATTGCTGTCTCTCTGGTGCTATTTGCTATGAGCTACTACTTACTAAGAAGGAGAGCAAGAAAGAAGTTAAATTCTCTACTGGAAGAAAATGGTAAAATATTTGTAATTCATAGTTTTTGATATTTTAATAAAGACCATATTTCTTCTTCTTTTTTTATGCTTCCACACTCCAAATTTTCCAACAACGTTTGCCCTATTTGTCTGCATAGCAGCCAATGAAATTACAAGTATAGAGTCCTTGCAATTTGATTTGGCTACAGTCAAAGCTGCTACAAACCAGTTCTCAGATGATAACAAGGTGGGTAGAGGTGGATTTGGTGAGGTTTACAAGGTATGGAATTGCTACTCTTCTTCTTTGATTGTTATTCTTCATTGTTTTTTGTTGGGAATTCATAAATTTTATGAAGTAAATTGTATTAACTGTTGGTCAAACTGATTCTCAGGGTACACTTCCCAATAGACAAGAAATAGCTGTAAAAAGACTCTCAAGAAGCTCTGGACAAGGTGCAGAAGAATTTAAAAATGAGGTTGTCTTGATAGCAAAGCTTCAACACCGAAATCTTGTGAGACTCTTGGGATTTTGCTTAGAAGGAGAGGAAAAGATACTTATCTACGAATTTGTCCCCAACAAAAGCCTTGACTATTTTCTATTTGGTCTGTCCTAATTTTTAGTCATATCCCCAATTCCCTTGTTTGTCTTGCAAAATGCGTGGATTGAGATTACATTTCAATTTTTGTTTTTGTTGAGTCTTATCATATCTCCAAGGATCAAGTTCATTAAGGAAGGGCTCATTTTTGCAAGAGACAGAGTATATGCATGTGCTATTGAAATGAATGCAGTAGTTAAATATGTATTTTACTTTGATTCGTATATTTAAATATTTAATTTCGTTTGCAGATCTAGAGAAGCAAATACTATTGGATTGGTCAAGACGATACAATATTATTAGAGGAATTGCTCGAGGGATCCTTTATCTTCATGAAGATTCTCGGCTTAGAATTATACATCGTGATCTTAAAGCCAGCAACATTCTATTAGATGAGAACATGAATCCAAAAATTTCTGATTTTGGCATGGCAAGGATTTTTGGAGTTGATCAAACTCAAGCAAACACCAATAGAATTGTTGGGACATAGTAAGTTAATTACGAATATTTTAAAAAGAAAAGTTCTTAATCATTACTACATACATTTTAAAGGTTTCATATTCTTTTTAGTGACATCATTGAGTTGATTTGCAGTGGTTATATGTCTCCAGAATATGTAACACACGGGCAATTTTCTGTGAAGTCCGATGTGTATAGTTTTGGTGTCTTAATACTAGAGATTTTAAGTGGCAAGAAGAACGATTCTTTCTGTACGTCAGAAACTATTGACAACCTCTTGAGCCAGGTGAGTACCCAACAAATACTGCAAGCTTTTGTTTCTTTTGTAATGCCTGCATCATCACCACTGAGGGAGAGGCTATAAGAATATTTGAACAATTGATGCAGGCTTGGAGACATTGGAGGCGTGGAACATCCTTGGAGTTGTTGGACCCGAGTTTGAGAGATTCTTATTCAAGAAATGAAGTTGACAGATGCATCCATATTGGCTTACTGTGTGTTCAGGAAAATCCAGCAGAAAGACCAACAATGGCGTCAATAGTTGTCATGCTAAGCAGTTACTCTGTTACTCTATCATCGCCTCAACGGCCAGGGTTTTTCCTTCATAGTAGAACAGAGTCAAATGCGCCAACAAATGGACTGGAGGCAGATCAATCTTCAAGCAATTCAGAGCCATTGTCCGAAGCATCAATTACACACCCTCGGTAGTATACTTGAACAATGTGTTACCCAGTATAAGTATATGTTATTGGAACCTCATCAATCTACAATCCAACCAATTGCACCTCTTTTTCTTCAACCCTCCCTAGCCCCTGTTTTTCTCCTTTCCCCTGTTTTTCTTCTGTCTCTTAGGCCTGAACAGATGATTTATCTTTAACGTTACTCTTTACACCTATTTATTATACTCATTCATATATATATATATATATATATATATATATATATATATAGAGGCCCGGTACACTCACGAACTTACTATGAGACCCAAGATCAGAGATAGCAAACAGCCCTCATAATGACTTTTGACTTTAATTTGTCTAAACTTTTTGAATGTAGTTCATAATGACTTTTAAAGTAGTTTCCTCCTAGTTGATTAATTAAACCTCTATATATATATATATATATATATATATATATATATATATATATATAATTATAGACTTTTACGCCCGTCTTTTTATTATAAGTACTTATCCGCAGTGCCCGCAAGGGTAAGCTCAACTGCCGTCTGGTTTGGTTAATATCATGAAATCAACAGTTCAAGTCTCACTCAACTGATATATGGTTCTATATATATATATATATATAGTTATAGTTATAGTTATAGTTATAGACTTTTACACTTGTCTTTTTAGATTTGGTTTTATTTTGTAAACATTTTATTAGACAGAATGTGACGTCACCGTTATGTATCAGAGACTCATGTAAACTGAATCTTTGAAACACGACAAAAAGTACCCCCGTCCGATCCAGTCCGTCCCCATGATCCTCTCCTTTTCATATTTTTATTAGCATATACCCCACAATTACTTCTTCAAACGTGGGCCATCTGTTGCCTTTAATCCTCCACCCAACCATCAAACGTGACCATTGACCTTTATATAAAGATCAGCAATTGATTTTTTTTTTTTTTTTTTTTTTTAAAAAAAAATACTATTAAGTAGACTGTTATACTATTGTTATATAATTATAATGAAATGATAGTGAAAATCAACTATTATTATTATTATTATATTTTTTTGTTGATCCAAATATTGATTTTCACTGTCGTGATGTCATTTCAGTTATATAACAATCGTATAAGAGCATTAGCAACAGCTTTCTTAAATTTCACCCTCTTTCCAAATGTAAGACAAATTTCTAAAAAATTACTTAAATAATATTCTCTTGTTGTTCTCTAAACTAAGGAAACACCGATAGAACCAAAAGACAAAAAAAAAAAAAACAAAAAGGCAAACAAACATGATTACAAACTCAGTTAACACCTCTCATAACTCTACTGACACATCATCATCTACTCTAGAACCCTCTTCACGTGGCATCAAGACAAACACAACCCCATCTTCTTCTACTTCCTCTAGGAATCGAGACATTGAAAGGAGATTAATGCCCTTCTCAGTCACTAGTATTAGGATGAATCCTTCTTGTCGAGGTGCTAACATCACTTTCTTTCCCTTGATGCTCAAGGTATAAGTATTTTGCCGCCCATCATGGACAACACTCTGATCATAATGCTAAGGCTTGCCTAATAACAAATAACATGCATCCATAGACACTACATCACGCTGCATTATCGAACTTTTTTCTACCAATTAAAAAAGAAACCAAACACCTCATATCTATTGTTACCTCACTTCTTTTTTCAACTAGGACAATTTGTATGGTTTTGGATGACGATCGGTGCTGAAGCTTCTTAACTGCCTTATCTAATACAACATTCTCACAATTGTAACTGTCAATAATAATCTTGCAAAATTGCTCCGCGATAGTGCAAGTGGTATGAAAAATATTGGTTCGTAACCAATCTTCTTCAAAGTCATCTTTTGGAGCGAGCAAGCTTAATCTAACAACAAGAGTTGCGTTCCCATCTTCTCGTCAACGCCATCATCTGAAAAAGGATCTCCAGTGTCAACTTCTTCTACGGTCTCATCCTCAATCAAGAGATTCTTGCCCATTCTGCTAGTAGGTTTTTGAAAATCTATCGATCAATGACCGGGCTCCCCACATCTGAAACAACGGATGTTGGAGTTGGAACTTTGGCCTTCGTAGGTTGAGGATTAGGACGAGGCTTCTGAGGACAAACTCCTCGTGTATTATGATCTCGTCTCAGTGTAAATCTGGTATTGCTCTTGACTTACTGCTTTTCTACAATCAAGGCACGCTAGTAGGCTTTAGAAATCGTTCAGAGGGAGTGGAGATTAAGGACGTCTTGTTGGGACTGCCGCAAATCGCCCAAGTATCGCGCAACCAATTGTTTCTTGGTCTCAGACAAGTCGTTTCGAGCAACCAATTGGAAGAATTTTTCGGTGTAATCATCAACAAATCTCCCACCTTGTCTTGGCGTAAGAAGTCGTTGAAACGACGTTTGCGTGTATTCGAAGGGTAAAAAGTGCCCATTCATGTTCTTCTTCTTCATCTTATCCCAATCGTAGATCTTCTGTTTGTCTTGTCTATCCCGCGATCGCTTCAGTTGCACCCACCAAGCAGATGCACGACCCTTTAGTCTGATGGCAACATGCTTCATCTTCCAACGATCTAGAACATCGTTATAATCAAAGATCCACTCTACTTCGTACTGCCAATCAATGAAGCCTTCAACTTGTTGAGTGCCAAAAAATTCTGGAAGCTCAACTTAAATTTTGAATCTGAATTGCGATAATCCATCTCGCTATCCCTCTCCAAGTTTTGCGCTGCTAGACGCTGTGTAAACTCCGCAACCTACCTCTGCAAGTTTTCAATCGTCACGTCTTGTACCTTGCGTTCATAGTAGAAGACTTCCTCACTTGGAAATTATCCATACTGACCACGATTACAACCACCAGCCATGAAAACTGATGAAACAAATTGTGTCAAGAAGACGTTAAGCTTTGATTTCAACTAACTCCGAGCAAAACTAGGTTGTTCTGGTATTGTATGATAGCAGCAGAAGATAAAAATTCAAGACTAAAAATGGAACTCAGGAAGAGATAAAATAATGAATAGAGAAGATAATGACCCTAGTCGCCCCAAAGAAGCAAACAAATAAATAATTCTGAAAGATTGAAATTTAATTGATACTTCAAAACTGATAATCCTGATGGAAAAGGAAAAACCAAATCCTTATTAAAAAAGAAAACTAAAACACGCATATATTTATAAATAAAATACTAGAGTTGATCTTCTCCTGCATCAATATCACTGAAATCGAACAACATAGGTAACAAGCGTATGCTTCGATCAGTGTGAGCACAAACGTTATGTGGATTATATCATTTTGGAAAAGCAGTTGGCTATGAACTCAACCCTAACAATTAGAATAATCAAACTATTAATTATCTTTCAAGTGACAATGCTATATTTGTGGTGTTGGCTTGCAGTGGTTACATTTCTCCAGAGTACACAATGCACGGAGAATTTTCTGTGAAATCAGACGTGTATAGTTTTGGTGTGTTAATTCTAGAGATCATCAGTGGCAAGAAAAACAATAGTTTTTATGAATCACAAGGTGTTGAAGACCTCTTGAGCTATGTGAGTATGAAACAGATATATATTGTAATTTATTTTTCCTGTCTTTATTGACAATGTCTAAGTGAAGCTTGACATTTTGTGTACTACGTACATACATGATAAATTAATGCAGGCTTGGATACATTCGATTTGCCTACACGTAAGAATTAGATGCAGAAGAGACTTGAAAATGAGTCCTAACAAATTAGATGTTCACAATTTCTTGAAGCACCGTGAATCAAGCAAGAAGATAAGTGTTAGTGAATCTCCTCCAACCATCAACTCCACGTCATCTTCAGTTTCTAAAGACTCCAACTCAACATGCAACTCTTCATCATGTATGACACTGCAGGCCGATCAGCTCATCAACATCAACAATATACCACAAGACACGGTCATCAACAAATTACCTGGAAAGATAGTGTCCTCAGATAATGGAACTTATTTGAATTCAATATTAGAGAAAGGATAGAAGCTTAGTTATCTTCATGTGTATTTTAAACTCAATTATCCTTGTGTGTAATTCTGTTAGGTGGTTTTACTTATGTACAGAATCATAGTTCAACATGAACTCTTGTAACATCTCTATATATACTACATCAATACTTAGGTTCTGATTAAGTTAATCAAACCTATTCCCTATCAAATCTTTCATGGTATCAGAGCCTATCTAGGCTAACCCCTTTATTGTTCGTATCCCAATGGCCTCTTCTAATGTGTTTAATGCTTCCGCACTTCCCACTCCTACTCAGCTTATCAAGCTGACCGAAACCACCTATCTTTTATGGACTTCTCAACTGGTTCCAATTTTGAAAACACATGATCTTATGGGTATTGTGGACGGTTCTACCCCATGCCCCCCAGAATTCTTGATCGATGCTGATGGCAAGCATATTCCAAACCCGGCATATTCTGTCTGGGTCAAAACTGACCAATACATTTTGAGTTGGATCAATCTCAATCTTTCTGAATCAGTGTTGTCTACTGTTTATGGACTGCACACCTCCAGGCAAGTGTGGGTCTCTTTAGCCACTCAATATGCCTCTGAATCCAAGACGCGTGTCTCTCACTTAAAGCGTCAACTTCAGACTTTACAACAGGGTTCCAAAACCTGTACTGTTTTTCTTCAACTTGCTAAATCTTATGCAGATCAACTTGCTGCTATTGGCCAACCTGTTGCTGATGAGGATTTCATATCATATGTTCTGAGTGGTTTAAACCATTCCTTCAACTCTTTTGTTACTGTGATCATGATCTCGACTCGTCGAGCCCCAATTTCAGTTGCTGATTTTCGTGATGAACTGCTGAATCATGAACTTCTGCTCAATCAGCAGTCTGCTCCTTCTGTCAACAGTAGTTTTGCTCTTCTTGCTCAGAAACCAGGTGGTGGCAATTCCGCTGGTCCCCGCCCATTTCGACCTCACTATCCTCAGAGGTATCCTCAAAGGTATCCTCCTCGGTATAACAATGGGAGGCCACCTATGGGACTGTCTTCTTTTCCCCGGAATCACAACAGTTCACCTCGTCCTGCTGGTCAGTCAGGCCCCAATGGTTCTTCTTTCAATGGTTCTTCTTCCAATGGTTCTTCTGGCCCTGCTCCTGGTTCATCTGCTCCTAGTTTTTCTAGTCGACCACCCTGCCAAATCTGTGGAAAAACAAGTCATCAGGCCTTGTACTGTTTCCACAGAATGGATTATGCATATCAGGGACGCCATCCTCCACCACAACTGGCTGCCATGGTTGCTCAGCACAACACAGCTCTTGAAGATCAGCAATGGTTTGCTGACAGTGGTGCTAATGCTCACATTACAAACGAGCTTGAAAATCTGACCATTCAGGAGCCATTTCAGGGTTCTGATTCAGTAGCAGTGGGGAATGGAGATGGTCTAGTCATTGAAAATACTGGTTCATCTACTCTTCTTTCAACTACTTCTCCATATTCCACTCCTCCCTTTAAACTTAAAGACATTTTACATTGTCCTTCTGCTTCTACCAATTTACTGTCTATTCAAAAATTTTGCAAAGATAATGCTTGTTTCTTTATCCTAACCGATTCTCATTTCTATGTGAAGGACAATCAGACTTGGGAGATTCTGCTGGAAGGCAGGAGTGAAAATGGCTTGTACCCTTTGCGGTTTCAGAAGTCTCTCTTCAAACTCAACCGTTGTTTTACTGCTTTCTTAGGCTTAAAGACCACACCCTCCATGTGGCATTTTAGATTAGGTCACTCTTCATTTGTAACAGTGTCCAATGTAATCAAATCTCATCACTTACCTGTTCTAAGTGGTGATTTATCCAATAAAAAGTTCTTTTGTGATTCCTGTCAACTTGGTAAAGGAAAGTCATTACCTTTTTCATCTTCTACTCGTGTTTCACTTCTCCTTTAGCACTCATTCATTCGGATCTCTGGACATCTCCAGTGACCTCTCTCAGTGGTTGCAAGTATTACATAATCTTTGTTGATGATTTTTCCCGTTATACTTGGTTTTATCCTTTGCACGCTAAGTCTGAAGCTTTTCAGTGTTTTGTCAAATTTAAGGTCTTAGTTGAGAATCAATTTTCCTGCAAAATCAAGAGTCTTCAATCTGATGGTGGGGGTGAATATACCTCCCATCAGTTTCAAACTTTTCTTTCTCAAAATGGTATTCTCCATCGCAAGTCATGTCCATACACATCCCAGCAAAATGGTCTCGCAGAAAGAAAACTCAGACACCTTCTAGAGACTGGTTTAACTCTCCTTGCTCATTCGGGTCTTTCCAACAAATTTTGGGTTGATTCCTTTCTTACTTCCACTTATATTATAAATCGGCTTCCTACTGTGGTCTTACAAAATTTATCTCCTTTTCAGAAATTGTTCAACACTCCTCCAGATTACACATCTTTAAGGGTTTTTGGTTGTAAATGTTTCCCCTTACTTCGTCCTTATACAACACATAAATTGGAATTTCGATCCAAAACTTGCATCTTTTTAGGGTATAGTCATGCTGGCTATAGGTGTCTAGATATCACATCTGATAGAGTTTTTCTTTCTAGGAATGTTGTGTTTGATGAGAGCTCTTTTCCTGCAAAAGATCATGCCACGCAGCAACTGCCTTCCAAGCTCAATGCCTCTGCTGATGTGTTCTTTCCCCTGCCTCCAATATTGCCCAGTTCTGCTCCTCCACCAGATGACCTCCTTTTGGTTTCTCCTGCACCAGTTTCAGCTCCAACTCAACATGCCTTCCCAGATTCGACTCTGGACTCTACTGAGGTATATCCACCTTCACGTCCTACATCATCTATTTTACATGATTTCCCTTCACCTGAATCTGTTCCTAACTCTGTTCCTGCCAATATTGATTTCCCTTCTCCTGAACCTGTTCCTAACTCTGTTCCTACCAATATTGACTCCGTAGCAGCTTTACCTCAATCTGTGATTGTTTCTCATTCTGACTCACTGCCTATATTTGATTCTACTTCTCATTCTTCACACCCACATCATAGTATGGTCACACGATCCCAAACAGGATCCTTGAAACCAAAACCCTTTCCTGATTTTCAACTTTTCTACACATCTAAGCACCCACCTATTGCTCTTCATACTTCCTTATCTCTAGTTGAACCTACTTGTTACACAAAGGCTGCTACTGATTCACGTTGGAGATCTGCTATGGCTCTTGAATTTGATGCACTTATGGCCAATGGTACTTGGACTCTATGTCCTAGACCCTTACATACCAATGTCATTCGGAATAAATGGGTTTATAAGGTCAAGCACCATGCCGATGGCTCCATTGAACGCTTCAAAGCACGCTTAGTTGCTAAGGGTTTTGATCAAAAGTGTGGTCTGGATTACACAGAAACTTTCAGCCCTGTAATCAAAATAGCCACCATCCGAATTGTGTTGGCTCTTGCAGTCCAATTTAATTGGGAGATTCGACAATTGGATGTCTCCAATGCATTCTTACATGGCTCCTTGCAGGAGGAAGTTTTCATGGAACAACCTCAGGGTTTTCAAGATAAAGATCAACCAAATTCGGTTTGCAAACTCCATAAGGCTATTTATGGTCTTAAACAAGCACCAAGAGCATGGTTTACATGTCTCTCGGGTGCCCTGCTCAGTCATGGTTTTCATGCTTCTCTTGTGGATACATCTTTATTTATTTTTCTGCATGGTGATGTTCAAATCTTCATTTTAATATATGTAGACGACATCATTATTACTGGGACTCACAGCAAGATTATTTCCTCTATAATCTCAAAGCTTCAATTGCAGTTTCCTCTCAAAGATTTGGGTCCTCTTCATTTCTTCCTTGGGGTCCAGGCTACCTTCTCCTCACATGGACTTCATCTTTGTCAGACAAAGTATATTTCAGATCTTCTACACAGGGTTCGGATGCTAGGTGCAAAACCCTCTAAATCTCCATGTTCCTCAGGTGCTAAGCTATCCAAATTTGATGGAGAGTCTCTGCTAGATCCTTCTGAATATCGGCATGTGGTAGGTGCCCTACAGTATTGTACTCTCACAAGACCCGAGATAGCATACTCTGTGAATCAACTTTGTCAGCACATGCAGTCTCCAACTACTACACACTGGACTGCTGCTAAGCGAGTCCTTCGATATCTTAAAGCTACACCTTCACATGGCCTCTTTTACTCAAAAGGACCTCTACAACTGCAAGCATTTTGTGACTCTGATTGGGCTGGCAGCCCCGATGATCGCCGTTCAACATCTGGTTTTTGTGTATTTCTTGGTAATTGCTTAATCTCATGGTCCGCTAAGAAGCAACCGGTTGTGTCCCGTTCTAGTACAGAGGCGGAGTACCGTTCATTGGCCATAGCAACTGTGGAGCTTTATTGGTTAAGAATGCTTTTTAAAGATTTGTCAATCCCTCTTCCTCATGCTCCAATTCTCTGGTGTGATAATGTGAGTGCCTTGGCCTTGGCATCAAATCCGGTCCATCATGCTAGGACAAAGCATATCGAAGTCGATTATCATTTTGTCCGAGAAAAGGTCATCAATGGTGATATCTTGATTAAATACATCTCCACTCTTGATCAAATAGCTGACATTTTTACAAAGGGTCTCTCAACAGCTCGGTTCACCTTTCTCAAATCCAAGCTTCTGGTTGATTCTCCACCCATCAGCTTGCGGGAGACTGTTAGTGAATCTCCTCCAACCATCAACTCCACGTCATCTTCAGTTTCTAAAGACTCCAACTCAACATGCAACTCTTCATCATGTATGACACTGCAGGCCGATCAGCTCATCAACATCAACAATATACCACAAGACACGGTCATCAACAAATTACCTGGAAAGATAGTGTCCTCAGATAATGGAACTTATTTGAATTCAATATTAGAGAAAGGATAGAAGCTTAGTTATCTTCATGTGTATTTTAAACTCAATTATCCTTGTGTGTAATTCTGTTAGGTGGTTTTACTTATGTACAGAATCATAGTTCAACATGAACTCTTGTAACATCTCTATATATACTACATCAATACTTAGGTTCTGATTAAGTTAATCAAACCTATTCCCTATCAAATCTTTCAATAAGGAGAGGCAAGGCGTGAGAAGAATTAAATGCAGCAGTTGCTTAGGCCGAAAACGAAGAAATTGAGAGAACTCGATGCTGAATCTGAAGAAAAGAAAGCATCAGAACAAAAATTCCTTGTTTCAAAGACAACAAAACGTGGGAGAAAAAGAAATTAATACGCCCAACACAGTGATGTGAACCAGCATGACACAAGACACTGGAAAACATAGTTTGGCTATTACGAGCAAGTCAGGAACTCCCAAAAACATATAAGACTGTATTTAACTTAACAATATTTAACATGCATCTTTTTCATTAATAGTCTCTTTTAAATAGAGGAACAACACTGATCGGTTATAAAGATAACTTGTAATTAAAATAGGACTCTTAAACTATCTAACTGACCGACTAGGATTAAGCCGGACTCTATTAGCTCTAGATTATGACTCCAACTCTACTAAAAATAATTGAAAAAAAAAAAATTAGGGATAAAAATTTATTTATTTATTTTTTTTGAAAACCTTGGGGGGGGGGGGGGGGGGGGGGTGAAGCCCCTTTCTACCTCTGCCCTGGTTAGAGCTCTTACATTATTATTTTTTTGTTACATGGCTTGTGTTGTGTGAAATTTTTAATTATGCTTTATCTTGTCTGAGCATGGTTTTGAAGCAAGAGTAAAGCTACATATCATCATTTTATCCCTTTTTTTTTTTTTTTTTTTCCTAAAATTAATATAACTTTTAATATCATCCTTAGAATGTTCTAAAAACAAGTCATTCCGTCCATCTCTATTGTCTTCGTCTCTTTTTCTACTTGCTCAAAAAAAAAAAAAAAAAAAAAAAAAAAAAGGTTTGGACAAAAGATCTTTCTCTAGGGACGGTGTTGTAAAAAAGGAAATTATAGCACTTTTTTTTTTTTTTTTTTTTTTTTTTTGTTTAAATCGTAAAAAAATTATATTTGGTGTAATTTGGTATAGGTGAAAACGCAGTTACAGTTAGCGGTTATTTCTTCTAACCGCTATCTGTAAGGCAATAACTGCTTATCATAACCACCCTAAGCAGTTATTCTATTTTTATAACTGCAACAGTCCCACCTTAGGCAGTTAGAGATTATAAAATAATTGCACCACATAACCGTTTTAAAATTTGGACCTTTTTTTTTTTTTTTTTTTTGTGCGTCTATTTTTAGGTATTGGGCTTTCAATGAACCTCTTTTTTGACTCATGTTATATTTTTCGGGCTTTTTTTTTTTTGTCCGAATATATGCTGTCATTTAAAACCTCATATGAAACGAAGTTGTTTTCTGTGTGTGTGTATGTGTATGGTGTCATTTAAAACCCCATATAAAACGACGTTGTTTCGTGTGTGTGTGTATATATCTATAGGCAAGTAGTGGTTTTTTTCAACTACCTAAAAAAGTGGTTAGGCAGTTTGGACATAATTAGCAGTTTATGGTGGTTAGCGATTAATAGGTGGTTATTAACCGCTCTCACATTTTCACCCCTATAGTTTAGACATAATTTTTTTTACAAATTCTAACAAATCAGTCTCTAAAAATAACATGTGTTTTTTAAATTATTAAAAAAAAAACATATAAAAAAAATACACTATTTAAAAAATTTGTGCTTATCAGGTGCTTGGTCACTAATATATAAAAAAATTCATACAAAACCAATTTGAAAAAAAAAAGGTTTTGAGTGACGGCACGTAATCTTGTAAAAGCAAAAACAGTCAAAGCTGCGTTTGTTTTCGCTCTCTCAGATTTCATAAAATGATTTCATTCCTTCTTCTTTTATTTTCATTTTTTATGCAATTACTGATTTACCCGACCAACAATTATGATTTATTCGAATTTTTTGAATTATCCAAAATTTTGAAAATATTGTTCCACGAAAAAAAAGTCAGGTAATTACCCGACTTTACAGACAATTTCGGTCGGAAGTCAAAAATAATATTTCCGACACCAATATACCCGACACCCACCCATCTTGACCGCCTCTCTTCTAACAGGGCCTGTATACTGGTGTTGATCTCAACCAATTGTTGCTTCATTTCTGTGAACTGACCCAAATGCTGCTTCACGGAATCCATTTGTAAGGCATATATATATTAGGAGGGGTGCTACACATGCACCCCTCATCCCCCTCTCATCATCCATTTTCATTAAACAAATTGATTTTAATGTAAAAGTAGTCCCTGATGTCACATCAGAGACTACTTTTTCATTAAAATCAATTTATTTAATGAAAATGGGGGAATGAAGGGGGGATGAAGGGATGGTTTTTAGCATTTCTCATATATTAGTAGCGTGAGTTAGAAGTCAGTAAGGTGACATCAGAGACTACTTTTTCATTAAAATCAATTTATTTAATGAAAAGGGGGGAATGAAGGGGGATGAAGGAATGGTTTTTAGCATTTCTCATATATTAGTAGCGTGAGTTAGAAGTTAGTAAGGTGAAAAATTTACCATACGAATATGTAATGGGAAATGCTGGATGGGGGACACTCATCCGTCCCCCATCCTCCATATATAATAAAAAAATAAATTTTTATTAAAAATGTTGACTTTGATGGGACATCAAAGTCAACTTTTTGATAAAAAATTATTTTTTTATTAAAAAAAGGCTCACAGGGACGGTCATCCGTCCCTGTGTAGCAAGCCTCGTATGTAATAGTCCAAGGAAAATGCTAAACATCCTCCACTCATCCTCTCTTTATCATCCTCTTTTTCTTAAAAAAATAATTTTTATTAAAAAGTTGTCTCTGATGTCACATCAGAAACAACTTTTTAATTGACATCAGAGACAACTTTTTAATAAAAATTAAATTTTTTATTATAAAAAGATGACGAAGGGAGGATGAGTGGAGGATGTATAGAAGGGCTCATTGTCCAAACCACATACTTCTAGATGGCTAGTAAAGTCCAAACTTTAATCGTGTAATTTCTTCTTTTTCTTTTTTTCAACAAGCACACAGAATAGTCAACCCCTTCCTGCCTCTCCAGTCTTATCTGCATAATAAACCAAAAAAAGACGCACGAAGTGGAAGAAAGATTGGTAAAGTGAAGCTGAAGACCCTTGCAAATTTGCAAGTAACAGAGTGATCAGTCAGAATAATCACCATCATGGCTGGCGCTGCTTCCTTCAAATTTCCCATATGCCTTGTGATCACTCTCTCCCTCTTAACCTTGCTTGTTAGCCTAATTACCACCGAAGCAGCACCTACTTACGCCGATCACACTTGCTCAAATTCAAGCTTTTTCACTCCCAACAGCACCAATCAAGCCAACCTCAACCTCCTCCTCTCCGCTCTTTCCTCTAACGCCACCCGCCCCAACGGCTTCTGCACAACCAAGGCTGGCCAGGCGCCTCCCGACGTCGTCATCGGCCGTTTGCTCTGCCGCGCTGATCTAACCCCTGACCTTTGTCAAAACTGCATCTCTACTGCCATGACAGATATAAGAAATCGCTGCCCCTCCGACAAGGTGGGGCTAATCTGGTACGACGAGTGCACGCTACAGTACTCCAACGAGTCCTACCTGAACGACCAGGTGCCTTACCAGAACTTGCCGACCAGTACCCAGAACGTCCTGGAGCTGGACCGCTTCAACGCGTTGTGTCAACCACGATGAAGTCGCTGGCGACGCGATCCGCTAATTCTCAATCGGACAAGAAATTTGGGTCAGCCGAAGTAAACTTTACGGGCTCACAGACGCTGTACTGCATGGTGCAGTGCTCGCCGGAGATGAGCGCGGATCTGTGTATGCGTTGCTTGGAAAGCGCCGTAGGCTCTCTTCCTCAGTGCTGCTCGGGAAAACAAGGCGGAAAGGTTCTGCTTCCGAGTTCTAATATTAGATACGAGTTGTATCCATTTTACAATCTGACGGCAGTATCTCCTTCTCTTCCTCCAGGTACGTTATAAAAAGCATCGGTACGTAATTTGCTCGGTAAAAATTAATTTTAGTTCCTTCAAATTGAACAGAAGAACTTCCTTTAATTTTAGTCTATAAAATTGTTATCTATCCTTTTCGTATGCTTTTTAAATGCATTAAAAAAGTTTGGCAAAAATCTCTTTAAAAAAATAAAATGTGATTTTGTCGGTTCTCACCTGCTACATCAATGCCACTAATAATATTAAAAAGTTTGAAAAAAATTTGGATCGAGTTATGACTTTGACGACACGTAACATTGTAATTTTCCTTTTCAAACTAAAAGCCAAAAAAAGTCAAAGTAGCCTTTGTTGACCAGATTCACCACACGTGTCCTCGTCGTAACTGCATCTCATTGACGAAACTTATTACGCAACCAAAACAAAAGATGAAACAAACATGGAATGGAAGAGACATTAGATGTTGATTAACCGATGAACGAACCCTGCCCAAAAATGGCTTCTTTCAAGTTTCTTATATTCCTTTCGTCTCTATTCGTGATTTTGTTGCTTAGCCTTGCCAGTGGCAATGAAGCAGCACCCACTTACAACTCTCATTATTGCTCAAACTCAACCTTCTTCACTGCCTACAGCACCTACCAATCCAATCTCGACATCGTCCTCTTTCCTCTAACGCCACACGGGCCACTGGGTTCTCCAACGCCTCCGCTGGCGAAGTCTCCGGGCTCTTTTTGTGCCGTGGCGATGTCAACCCCACCGTCTGTCAACACTGCGTTGCCAACGGAACCATAGAGATACTAGGACGCTGCCCCTTAGACAAAGTGGCTATAATATGGTACGACGAGTGCCTGTTACGTTGCTCCAACCAACCCATCTTCGCCACCGTAAACGTAGTGCCCGCGGTATCCATGTCGAGCACGCAGGTTATCCTAGAGGCAGAGAGTGACCGCTTCAATGAGTTGTTGTCCAGGACAACGAATTCGCTGGCGACCCTTGCGTCGAATTCTTTGACAGCCAAGAAGTTTGCGACGGAGGAAGAGGCGTTCAACAGTTCACAGACGTTGTACAGCCTCGTGCCGTACGTGCACGCCGGACCTGACTATGTCTAATTGCGAAATGTGTTCCCAAAGCGCCATAGGAGGTCTGCCTATGTGCTGTGGTGGAAAACAAGGCGGAAGGGTTCTGCTACCAAGTTGTAATATTAGATATGAATTGTACTCATTTTACAACTTCACAGCTGCTTCGCCTGCATTTCCTCCTCCTGCTCCAGGTATGAAAAATACACTGATTCTCTATGACAGCATCAATTTGTTGTAAAAATTGGATTTTTTTATTTTTTTTATTTTTTAAATCTGGGATTTTTAAGAATTTTTGTACTCCTGACTTCTTTTCACTAAGGTCTCTAACCATCAACATGAACTTAAAAACTAATCGTAACGGAGAAGACACTACCATGTGATATATTATGCTTTTGAGGTTGGGCCGCCACTTCAGTATAATCTGTCTGATATTGCTATTTACGCAGGAAAGCAGTAGTTTTGACAATGGACTACCTTAATCGATCTGACGGATCAGTAGCATGTCGATTAATGATACATATTGTTGTATGCAGGAGGAAGCAAAATGTCGTCCCTGACAATAATTGTCACCATTGTTATCGCAATTTCTGTCTCTGTGGTTCTTTTCTTCATTGCCTATTGCTTCCTTCGGAGGAGAGCAAGGAAGAAATGCTACACTTTATCCGAAGAAAATGGTGAAGGAAAAAAAAAAAAATCTTTGATCACGAAATAATTAATTTTATTTTTTATTTTTTAAAAAAAGTCGTCTTTGTGGTGTCAAAAATTTGCGATTGAAATCTTTTCATTTTAAGAATTATTGTATTTACTATTTCGATGTTTAGTTGGAGATGAAATTACAACCATAGAGTCCTTGCAATTTGATTTGGATATAATTGAAGCTGCCACGGACAAGTTCTCAGATGATAACAAGATTGGTGAAGGAGGATTTGGCGCGGTTTATAAGGTAAGAGTTATTTAGCATGCTAAGTTTAGATGGCTTCATATGCACCCTACAGAGGTTAAAGTATATTTTCAAGGGTTAAATTATCACATACTTCAAAAGCTTAATTATTTAATTTATATTTTAATACTTTCACTTATGTGTGGCATTAAACTCCTAAATAATATATAAGTGAGGTCAACACATGAAATATTTAATTAAAATGAGAGGTGAATTAGATAGCTTCATATGCACCCTACAGAGGTTAAAGTATATTTTCAAGGGTTAAATTATCACTTACTTCAAAAGCTTAATTATTTCATTTATATTTTAATACTTTCACTTATGTGTGGCATTAAACTCCTCCTTTTTGATGACTAATTATGACTATGAGTATGGACTCACAAACTATTCTCAAATCAATAGAATAGATAGAAGTATAAGCTTGAGAAAACCAAATATTTTCTGTTGAATATTTCTCACAATTAACTTTGCACATTCTTGTGCCTTTCACAAAAATATTTATGAAATTTGAGTTGCAATTTTTCAACTTACGAATTGATGAATTATATTAATCAATCAATGTGTCAATTATTCTTCACTATGGTCCTTTATTTATATACTTGTGTTAGTATTTTATAATTGGCTACATTTTGGTTGACAAAATCACTTTATGTAAGTCTGCTGCCAAAACAAGGATGTCGAAATATTCCAGAGTCTTCCAGATATTCAGAATTACTTGCACAACTTGGAAAGAGCCTTAATATTGCAATGTCAGTGTCAACAACATGAAGAAGGCAATTTCTGGTTGATCCAGAAGAGTTTGTGCGAATTACAGCTAAGCAAGTCGGTTCCCTAGTTACCGTCCAAACAGCCAAAGGAAGCGTTCAGACGCTCATCAGTGTTCGAAAAAGTGTCCGAACACGTCAGCGGACACCAGCCATCGGGAGTACCTGTTCGCACAAGCGTCCGAACAGCCCATCGGACACCTAGACCCGAAAGCACATTTTCGATGAAAAGTCCGAACGGGATTGCGATGGTTGTGAACAGTGGAACAGAGGCAAGCAACCGCCCAAATGCCAGGGCAACACTGTCCAAACGAGAAGACTCGATTTACTGAACAAATGCGTCTGACCGCGTGAATAGAAGTCGGTTGCTGCTTGTAGTCCGGACGTCACCTAGTGTTTACAACTTCTATCAGTACTTGGTTTTCTGAAGTTTATATATAGAGGTCTCTAGGCTTGTATTATTTAGAGAATTCGGTATTGAATTCTTGTGTACTAAGAGAGGGTGTTTAGGCAGCAACAGAGATATTTGCTAGCTCTTTTAGAATATTTGTGTGTGATTTGATCAACCTGTGAAGTTAAAGGATTCCATTGAAGACCCTTTCAGGTAGGAGACCTGGTTGGGAGACGTTCACGTTGGGTTACGTGTCAGAGTTAAAGGTATGACTACTGTATCGGAGGTATGTGAGTACGAGTGCTTTGTAAGTAGCTTTGTCTTCTGAATAATGGATATTCTAGGTTTGGCTGCTTCGGAGTGGTTTTTTTCTTAAATGAGTTTCCACTTCGTTAACCAAATATCTATTTCCTTTAAATTCCGTACTTATATATTTTGTTCACAACTGATCACACACTCGCGTTAATTTAAGAGTCACGTTATTTTTCAACTTGGATTTACAATTATGATTGGAGTAGGAGATAAACAATAGTTGTAGTTATCTCCAAGTCTCCCTCTATTCATGTCTCCTCTTTTTAATCATCCGACCTTTTAATTTTTCCCTCTCAAAAAAAAAAAAAATCCAGTCAGTAGCAGCTAGCCATCTCATGTCAGTCAGTAGCAGCTAGCCCATCTCGTGTCAGCCAGCAGCTCCTAGCCCATACCCTCTTTAGCTGCTTTTCAGTCTTCAGGCACGTCTTCCAGGAAAGTATCCCTCTCCAAAAATTTTCAGGTCTCCCTCCCTCCCGTGCCTAAGAACATTCACAGCAGCTTCTCTGTAAGGGGTCTGTTCCATAAATTTTAAGAAAAATTTTAAGAAAATCACAAAAAGTCACCCACAGCAGCTTCCGTACATTTTTCTGTTCCCTGGGAAGCACTGTAGCATTCTCATCCTTTATTATAATCATAAAAAAAAACTTTTCTCTCCTCTCACATATTTTTAGGCAGCTCGCATCTCCTTTCTTGTCTTCTTCTTCATTCGGCCATTTTCTTTCGCAACCCAAAACCTCCGTTTGTGACAGCAGTCCTTGTCACGTTCTTAATCACAAACCCATCTGAATTCACAAACTCAACCCTCCCTACTTCATCCACGACCAAACCACTTTTGGAGTTATAGTTGATAGTGTCGATCAAAGGGTTAACCGATTTTGGTAGAAGCTGTAGCTATCATACGTAGGAAGCAACCGTTGAGGTAAATGCGTGCAGAGATCGACAGGAGGCAGCGAGGAAGCTTGGTGCGGCTTGTGGCGTAGCAAAGGAGGCAGTCGGTGTCGGAAAGGTCTCGATGCCTGGGTTTCTGATGGCGCAAAACGTAGCAGTTTCTGGCGGCGCAACCAAAGGGCTCTTGGGAAATTTGAGACCGACCCATCACCGGCCTTCGGCTCACCCACTCCGGCGTCAGTGTCTCCAGCGACGACTGTTCATGGAAGTTGTTGATTACTGATGAGGGAGAGAGAGAACTGATAAAATAATAAAATAATAAAAAAGTTTAAAGAAAAAGTAAAGTATTAATATTTAATTGATATAGGAAAAATAAAAACTGATGTGAGGTGTTTTTTTTCTAGGGAAGCAAAAAGTAGTTTTGTTCCCTATATTTAGAAAAATATGGATGGGAAGGAAAGGGAGCTGCTAGGAATGCTCTAACACGTCTTCCTCTCCTTTATTTTCCTGCCAGCAGCTCAGTGCCCTTATTCTTTTCTATCTTTTCTTCTCTTTTTCTTTCCTATCCTTATACCCAGTCTCCCTCTCTCTTTTCATTTCTTTTCTCTCCTGTTTTTTTTTTTTTTTTTTTTTCTTCTTTTCTTTGTTTTATTTTGGTCAGTATCCCCTCAAAGTCAAAAGCATCAAAAATGCTAGAAGTCTTCCTCTCTTTCTTCCTCTCATATTTCTTCTCATATCATTTTCTTTGTTTTGCCTCGGTGTGTCCTCAAAAGCATCACTCGATGCTAGCAGTTTATGAAATTAAAAATGAGGTCTCTCTCATAGTTGGCACCCTTCCTTTTGGCCCATTGTCTGTCTATTGTTTAGGTTGTGGTAAATTTCTAAAGACCCAAGCCCATGT
This sequence comes from Alnus rubra, assembly GCA_028654335.1. Lineage (NCBI taxonomy): Eukaryota > Viridiplantae > Streptophyta > Magnoliopsida > Fagales > Betulaceae > Alnus > Alnus rubra. The sequence continues at coordinate 307,837 of JAJPGS010001188.1, forward strand.
CAACACTTAGTTGACTCCTTTTTTAGTCTATTGTAGACCCAATGTCTCGCTTGTAGCAAATGTTCCCTTTATCCTCTGGTTCTTAACCCTTTCTCAAGTCTATATATTAGACTAGTTTGTAATCAGAACATGTAATGAAATCTAGCAACAATGTAGTCCTTAATTTTTTCCTGTGTTCTTCCTCTTCTCTTTCTCTGCTTCTCTGTATGTTTTGCCTTCTCTTTATTTTCTAAGAGCACTAGCAGCAGATTCCCAACCATTTTCCTTATTTTAGGAAAAATTTAGGAAATCAAACCACTTTTTTTTCTCCCTATATAAAAACACCCCACAACAGTTTCCCTTTATCTTTCTCTATATATTAAAATAATATTTTTCTTACCTTTTACTTTTACTTTTACTTTTTTTTTTTAACTTTATTCAAAAAGTATTTTTTTTCTCAATTTCTCTCTCATCAACGTCTTGTTTGTCCCTTCAAACACCCATTCTTCGTCTTCTTCTTCAACACAACAACCCTTCTTCATCTTCTTCTCAATTTCTCTCGGTCAAAATCGTGGCTGTCTTTTTCTCCCAAGTCCAGTTCATCCAGGACCCCAATTTGCCTAAATCCCAGCTTCCAAACCCATCTCAGCACTAGTCTGGTTTCTACCATTGTTGAAAGAGAAACACATCAGATTTGGAGGTTGAGACGCGGGGGAGAACAGTGAATACAATAGACACGCAGTCAAGAGGATAGAGAAGCGGAGAGAGAGGAACAAGAAGAGGAAGAGTGCAATAGGGAACATCATTCTTGGACAAAAGTTGTTCAAGTCGAAGTCAAGTTCCTCTGCGTGAAGGATAGAGCCAGAGTGGAGAGAGAATTTTTTTTTTTTTTTTTTTTTTTTTTAAATTAAAATAAGGGATTGGGTATTGGGTAGCACTGTAGCTACCCAAACATGGAGCCCTAAAATAGGGCAATTGTTGTGGCTTGTTTTTTTTGTAATTTTTTTTCAAATTTTCCTTATTTTAGGGAATAAAACTACTTACAGGGCATCTGCTACTAGTGCTCTAATAGCTTAATTTTGAGAATTGCTGATAAGAAAAAGTTGCAACCTTGGTAATTTGAGAGTTCTGTTTGAACTGAAATTATTAGGAGACAAATTGGCCCACGAGCTGTTACTTCTTGGTTTTTTATTTTTTAATATAAAATTATTACAATGGTGGTTTTGGTTTGTGATGGTTACATGTCTTCAGAGTATGCAATGCATGGACGATTCTCGATGAAGTCCGATGTACTTAGCTTTGGCGTCCTATTTCTAGAGATTATCAGTGGTAAAATGAACAATTGTTTCTACCAATCAGAACATGATGAGGACCTCTTAAGCTTTGTGAGTATGGATCAGATTATTTAAATTTTGCTTTACTTTGTGAAAGCCAATGTAATCGATTCCTAGTGCTGAAGAGAAAAAGAACTTTTAATCAATCACAACTGAAAAAGGGGGAAAAGATAAGGATTCTGAATATTGTTTATTGAATTATTGCAGATGTGGAAACAGTGGAAGAATAGAACCCCCTTGAAACTGTTGGATCCAACAATATATAAGAGATTCATTTTCAATAAATGAAGTCATTAGATGCATCCATATTGGCTTATTGTGTGTCCAGGAGGATCCAGCCAGCCGACCAACAATGGCAACAGTAGTTCTCATGCTCGACAGTCACTCTGTTAGCCTGCAGTTGCCGCAGCAGCCGGCATTTTTGTATCGGAGTAGAGCAAAGAGGAACATGAAAACAAAGGAAGTGGCGCATGCCGATTCTACAACCCAATCAGTTCCATTTCCTGTTGATGAAGCATCGATCACTCAAATACACCCTCGATAGTGTGAGGAAGCGTGGTGTACGTTGTCTGTCTTAGTTATCTGCTACCTAGAATCTAACTTTGGTCCAACATGTCTACATACATATATATACTGATATACATAGACGCGCGTTTGGAAGTGGATGTGCTTAATAAAATGCTGTAGTGAAAACAAATATGTTTGCATTCGGCTTCTGTAAAACTACAGCGGTTCTTATTAACCCAAATGTCATCATTTTAAAGCCCGAGGAGAGTGAACCAAACGTTGGAAATATTTTTGGTTTGACGCCATTTAAGAGGGTAGCAAGAACGTCTTGATGGGAATAACAACGATACCCAAACTTCCTCTTTGTGTGAATCTACAAGGAAACTATTAAATAGAGCAATATATATGCAAAATATATATATATATATATATATATATATATATATATATCCAAATATCACAAGCACAAGACACACAATTTTTAAGTGGAAAACCTTCTCGGTGTGAGAACGAAAAACCACTGGGTCACTCAAACAATTCCACTATCAACAATTACGGGAATACATGAATCTTCTCTAGTCTCAACTAGAGGCATACAATCAGAGATTATCTTCAAGAAATACAATTTCTACGCTCAAATCAACTTTTACAAGAATAAAGGAAAAATCTCACCAAAGAGGAGGCTACTGTTCACGGGCTGAAAGACGACCACCGGATGCTCAGAATCTGATCTCCACCATTCACAATGAAGATTCACGTGTCATGAACATCCCCACAAAATTTCAGCTCAATCGGACCACAAATGCTCGTTGATCGGAGCACTTGATGAAATCTGGACAGAAGTTCCAGAAAATTGACGGCAGCCTTCTTCTCTCCTTCTTTTGTTTTCTAATTTCACACTCTCTCTACTGTTTGCTACAGTAAAAGGTAGGGTTATTAACCCTCCTTGGGCCTCTCTACCCATGGGCTAAAACATAGACAAGCATTGGGCCATCCTCACTTAGGAGGGAAACCCAAACCCAACAAATCTCCCCCTTCCCGACTAGGTGGAGGGATTCGCCATCCCGGCCATCGAGCGACAAGTCTCAAGCTTCTCCCTTGCTAGAGCCTTCGTTAACATATCGGAGTCATTATCATCGGTGTGAATAGATACTGTTGTTACTGTGCACAACAATGATGAATAATATGAAATTAAAGAGAGAGCAAAAGAAAATCAAGGCACAGATTTACATTGTTCGGTAATATGTTTACGTTCACAAGAGTGCGACTATTTCAATAATAATTTAGAGTTACAATATAACATATTTATAACAAGATCCTACTGACCACTCTATTGCTCTCGTATTCCTCTCTATGCTCAATAAAATATGAGTGATTTGTTCAATAAATACTCATTTGTTTCTCACCACATTATGATTACTAGTAAGTCATGGACAGAAAGTCCACTTCTGATTATTCATTAAAGCACTGTATTCACTGCACATTGCATCACACCACTCCGGTTTAGCCGCAGCTTGTCGAAAAGTTAATGGTTCCAAAGGAAGATGAATCATATGAGGTTAATCAAAAGTTAAAAAATAGTGAGATTCATAATCATTTATATAACACAATCTTACTTAGAGCATTAGCAGCAGTTACCCTATATTGGTTCCCTTCTCTATATTTAAAAAAAAAAATTTATGAAAAAAATCAAAAAACCTCACACAACAGATGCCCTATATTTAGATGAGAGGGTTGAGAATGAATAGTAATTCTCTATATATACATGTCTACTATTCATTCCCTATGTATTATTTTAATATAAAAAAGTATATTTAATTGATATAGGGAAGAGAGAAAAAGTATAAAAGAAATAAAAAGAATAAAATAAGAGTAAAAAATAATATTTAATTGATATAGAAAAAGGTAAAGAAATCTATTGTGGAGTGTTTTTCTTATAGAGAAGCAAAAAGTAATTTTGTTCCTTAAATATAAGAAAAATGGTTGGAATCTAATGCTAGTGCTCTTAGTACTTTACATTTATTTATATTCTCCACCCAATATAAGATTTTAACAATAAAAGCTATTACAAAATCAACAATCCTTTATTACTGAACATAGCATTCAACATTAATGATCCATATTAAACTCTAATTTGGTGACATGTCAAATATTGGCACATTACTAAATTTTTAGTAGTGACGTAGAAGACACGTCACAAATCACATGTCACTAAAATTTAATGACGTGTCAAACCTCCTGACACATCATGAAATACTCGTTAGGAAAAAAAAGAAAAAATAGTAATGCCCCTAGGCCTGTGGTTCATTTCGTATTGTAGATGGTACCCTGATTATGGTTAAAGACGGAGATGATATATCCGTCCAACTTCCGTCCAAAAATTGAGGGTGGCCGAACCACCCCCAAAGAGCAAAATAGAGGTAACCGAAACCACCCGAAGAGCTTTGGGGGTGGTTCGGCTACCCCCGTTGGCCGGACAAAGGTCAAACCCTAAACATTTTTTTTTTGGTGGCCGAACCACCCCAATCGGGCATGGGCTAAACGGGGGGTTGAAAATTAATTTTTTAAAAAGTTTTATTATTTTTAGTTTTTAATTTTTATTTAGGTATATGATACGTGTCACCTTCTTAGAGGTGTTGACGTGGATCGGATTTCCATCAATTTTTGGACGGAAGTTGGACGAAGATACCATCTTCGTTTTTAATTATAAACGAGATACTATTTACGATACGAAATATATCACATGGAGCAAAAAATTAAAATATTTTAACTCTTAAATTTATTATTAAATTTGTATAACTTAAAATGGTCCCATAAATTTAAAAATAAAATGTTAAAAAAGTATATATATATATGTATATAAAAAGGGGTGCAAATTTCATATCTTAGTCAACCAAGTTAGTCAAGCAAAGTTGAATGCTTGTCTGTCCGTCTGTCCTTATACATCATTAAGATTTGGAAAAAGTTTGGTGCACAATAAGTTGAGCACAACATGGGTGGGAACCATCTGAGTGGGTGGGACTCCCACCCACGTGAGTATTTAAGACCAAGTTAGCTAGTGAGTGGGTGAGTCCCACCCACGTGAGTATTTAAGGACTCACCCACGTGAGTATTTAAGACCAAGTTAGCTAGTCAAGCAACCATGCATGGAAGAAAGCTCTATGAATTTGAATCGGTCAAAAAATCTATCCCTAAAAACACTTCAGGTCGTTGCCGGAAAAAAAACTGGCATGAATTAATAGTTTTGGAAGGAGAAATGCTCGGGGGATTATCGGCCAAGATTATTATTAAATCATAATTCAATAATGATATATTACAGATTTAATATTAAGTAGTCATGCAGCCTACCACTTGGTCCACTTTGAATCCTTCAAGTGGACACTTTTTGTTCTTAAATGTAGGGGTACTCCCGGTGTGCTTATTAGAGAGTGATTCGGTGATGTTGTTTACGTTATCGTGAAATTAACTCTCAATCATATGGATCACACAATAAATTGAGAGATTGTCCTCCATTTGTAAAATAATAAAAATTTACATATGTGCCAATTTATGTACTTGCAATTTAAAAAAATTGTAAAATCAACATTATGGAATTTAAGGTTGTAACAAATAACGTTTAAGGGGTTGGAGTGAGCAAGTCACAATTTGACCAAGTTTTGAACATTGAACTGATCAAATGATAGAGGTATGCAAATTTCTATCTTTGTAAGGTATGCTGGAATGATCGAAATTACAAGGCCAACACATTACCATGTTCTATTTGACGAGGTTGGCCTTTCTACAAATGATCCTTAGAAACTTGTGCATTCACTTTCTTATACTTACCAGACAAGCACAACTGCAATTTATGTATATAGTATTAATATATTGGAAATTGTTATATTTTTTAAAGTATATATTTTATATGTGTAGTACACAACCCTATCCCTACGTATATATACTATATATAGCATTAAACTAGGATTAGTGCTTTAATAATTAACAGTATATATATAATACACAAATGTAAACCCTAGTCATACCGCATACATATATATGCATGCTATATAAATACTAAACTACAATTAAGGTTCAAACCATAGAATATACCAAAATATATACGTAGTATTAATTAAAAGTTGTATTTATTTTTTAAATGGTTTATTTCATATGTAAAGTACACATCATTTGGTAACTAACTTCTCGTAAAAAAATAGACATTGAGAGGTACATCATTCTGAATATTTTTAATACGTCAAATATATTATTTAAATAAGTATACATCAATATATAAATGTATTATATATTTAATATATTAGTGATGTGCCGCGTGCAATAGGTCGGTCGCCAAAAACACCATGTGTTGGATTATTTTCTCCCATCTGAAAGAAAAAAAAAATTTATAATTTTTTTAAAATTACAACAGTTAGCCAAATGGCATTCGGGCACGTGGCCGCATTCGGGCACATGGCTGAATACGGCCACTTGGGATGCAGGCACGTGGCCACATGGTGAAATGCAACAATTTTTGTAGTGGGACTTCTATCAATTTTTGGACGAAAGTTAGATAAAAGTATTATCTTCGTTTTTAACTATAAATGAGATGCCATTTACGATACAAAATAAATCACATAGAGCCAAAAATATATATATATATATATATATATATATATATATATATATATATATATATATATATAATATTTTAACTATTAAATTTATTATTAAATTTGTATAACTTAAGATTGTCCCATAAATTTAAAAATAAAATGTAAAAAAAAAGTATAACAAAAAAAAAAAGTGCAAATATCATATCTCAGTCAACCAAGTTAGTCAAGCAAACTTGAATGCTTGTCTGTCCGTCCGTATACATCATTAAGAGTCTAAGACCAAGTTAGCTAGTCAAGGAACCATGGATGGAAGAAAGCTCTATGAATTTGAATCGGTCAAAAAATCTATCCCTAAAAACACTTCAGGTCGTTGCCTGAAAAAAACTGGCATGAATTAATAGTTTGGGAAGAAGAAATGCTCGAGGGATAACCGGCCAAGATTATTATTAACTCATAATTCAATAATGATATATTATAAATTTAATAAATTTTAAAAGTCAAATTAATTTTTAAGACCAATCATTTCAAATTAATTAATCACTTAGGAATTAAATTCATTTGATCATGTTTTATCAAATAAAACAATCTAAATAAATAAATACATAACCGAAATTCAAATTAAATAGTCAATTTACATCACCTAAACGAGAGACCTAAAAAAAAAAATACAATTAGTTTCAATAGGTCTGTGATAATATCATACGATACTATTAATTACAATTGATTTGATCACCAAACAAACGTGACTGCAATTTAATATGTATTTTCGATTTAATATATAATTTTTTTTTATTAAAAATAAGATGTCATATCAGCATAGAAGGACTCCAAAAAAATACTAGAAGAACATCTAGCATTTCTTAATTTATATAATATATAAACTTTTTGCTCCTCACATAGTGTCTTAAAAGATTAAGAGAAACCTTCAATCAGGATTTGTTGTAAAATCCTTCTACACATATCTAAATGTTCTAAAATCAACTTCTTCCGTCCATGCATGGTCCCTGGCGTATCTTTTAGGTTTTGGAAAAAATAAGTTTTGTTGACCATAGTCAAAAGGCCCCAATTGCATCTCTGATCAGTGATCACCACCCGTGTCCTCTTCATATATATCTGCACCTCATTGATGAAACAAACATGGAATGGAAGAGATCGACGGGAGAGATCGATCGATTAACTGATGAACGAACCCTGCCCAAAAATGACTTCTTTCAAATTTCTTATATTCCTTTCGTCTCTCTTCGTGATTTCGTTGCTTAGCCTTGCCAGTGGCAATGAAGCAGCACTCACTTCCAACTTATACTTATGCTCAGGGCCAGACGCAACCTTCACCGCCAACAGCACCTACCAATCCAATCTCGACCTCGTCCTCTCTTCTCTTTCCTCTAAAGCCACTCCGGTCACTGGGTTCTCCAACGCCTCCGCTGGCGAGGTCTCCGGGCTCTTTTTGTGCCGTGGCGACGTCAACACCCCAGTCTGTCAAGACTGCGTTGCCTACGCAGCCAAAGAGATACTAGGACGCTGCCCCCTTCAGAAAGGGGCTATAATATGGTACGACGAGTGCTTGTTACGTTACTCCAACTTCTCCATCTTCTCCACCATTAACTACGGGCCCGGGCTACCCCTGCCGAACCCGCAGTCTATCCAAGAGGCAGAGAGCGACAGCTTCATCGGGTTGGTGGACAGCACATTGGATTCGTTGGCGAACCTTGCGTCGAATTCTGTGACAGGAAAGAAGTTTGCGACGAAGGAAGTGGAATTCAACAGTTCACTGGCCGCGCCACAGAAGCTGTACAGCCTCGTGCAGTGCACGCCGGACCTGAGTGTGTCCGATTGCTATAAATGTCTCCGAGTCGCCATACTAAATCAATCTTCGTGCTGTGATGGAAGACAAGGCGGAAGGGTCCTGCTACCAAGTTGTAATATTAGATATGAAGTGTACCCATTTTACAACGTCACAGCTGCTTCGCCTGCATTTCCTCCTCCTCCTCCTCCTCTTCCTCCAGGTATGAAAAGAGATTGTGATCCACTCCATTATCTGTCTAGGTTACTAGTAAATGGTAGGTGATGGGAAAGAATTTCATTAACAAGTAATCACGTATTTGCCCAAATAAATTTTAAGTTATTTAGTAATTTAATTTTATCCCAACAGATCGATGAATCTCATTTAAAAAAAAAAAATTTATTTTTATTTTTTTATTTTATGTTATTTATCTAAATTATTTGCAATTAGAACAAGTAAATTATGATTGATTATTATCCATAAAAAATCTCTAATTCTCAATTTTTGTTTTTCCAAGTCTGCGAGTTTTGAAAATATTCTCAATTTTTGTTTTTCTAATATTAATAATTCTATTTATCACTCCTCATTCAGAATATGTGGCATGATTCTCTAATAAAAAACCAATTTTCAAAAAAATCAGATGTACGTATAACATTCCTCCAATTTAATTAATTAATATACTTTACTATCTATCATTTGAGATTATTAATGTTCTCTTCTGTCAACTCAAAAATGACATGCAAGTATCTTGTACACTTTTTTATTTTTTTTATTTTTATTTTGTTTTTTTATTCAATGGATCAAAGGGGAAATTACAAAAGTATCTTGTACACTTACCCTCAATGGGGATATTTTGAGGATAATTTGAGGATCCTGTACATTTACACTTCCAAAGTATAAATTGTACGTAGCTCTTCAAGCCGGCCAATTTACAAACCACAAACCACAGCTCTTAAGCTCTTGCCCCGCTATTCTCAATGGACTATCTTATTAATCTGTAGCATGCCAATGATGCATATTGTTGTATGCAGGAGGAAGCAAAATGTCGTCGCTGAAAATTGTCGCCATTGTTATCCCAATTGCTGTGATCTCTGTGGTTCTTTTCTTCATTGCCTATTCCTTCCTTCGGAGGAGACCAAAGAAGAAACACTACACTTCATCCGAAGAAAATGGTGAAGAAAAAAAAAAAAATTTCTTTGATCACGAAATAATTAATTTTATTTTATTTTTTAAAAAAAAGTCTTTGTGGTGTCATAAATTTGCGATTCAAATCTTTTCATTTTAAGAATGCTTGTATTTACTGTTTGGATGTTTAGTTGGAGTTGAAATTACAACCATAGAGTCCTTGCAATTTGATTTGGATATAATTGAAGCTGCCACGGACAAGTTCTCAGATGATAACAAGATTGGTGAAGGAGGATTTGGCGCGGTTTATAAGGTAGGAGTTATTTAGCATGCTAATTTTTTAAAATGTAAAAATTAAGAATTAATTTGATGGGATTACATTAAAATAGTATTATAAATACGTGAAATATTTAATTAAAATGGAATGTGAATTATAGAGACATGATTCGAACTTATAATCTTCTCTCTGATATCATATGTTTAGCACTTATCCCAAAAGCTAAAATTGATAGGAAGAAAATTAATTTAATCATTTAATTTATATTCTAACACGTATAGGGTATCTTTTCTAATGGACAACAAATCGCTGTGAAGAGGCTATCTGGAAGACATGGGCAAGGTGCAGCAGAATTCAAGAATGAGGTTGTATTGATAGCCAAGCTTAATCACAGAAATTTAGTGAAGCTACTAGGATTTTGCGATGAAGGAAAAGAGAAGTTACTTGTCTATGAATACGTGCCCAACAAAAGCCTCGATTACTTTCTATTCGGTTTGGCCAATCTGAACTTATGTCCACTTCTTTTCTTTTTTTACCATTCATTTTATGTCTAAATGAATGCATGATTAGCCGTTGAAGAATACATGATATTAATGACTTGCAAATCCTTCAATAATTCATTTACCATGAACTTTTCACAAACTGAATCATAGCTAAGGAGCTGAAGCTCTATGAAATAATGAGAGACTAAAGTTTGTTTGTTTGTTTTTTTTTTTTTTTTTTTTTTTTTAAGTACTTTTCATTAAGGGATCTGAACTTATATTTCCTTAATCTGTTGAATTTCGATCCTTTAATTCTAACTTGTAATTTTGACAAAATAATAGATCCTGTCAACCGAAGACAATTAAATTGGTCAATACGCTACAAGATCATTGGAGGAATAGCTCGTGGGATTCTTTATCTTCATGAAGATTCTCGAATTAGAATTATCCATCGTGATCTCAAAGTTAGCAATATTTTGTTAGATGACAGTATGAATCCAAAGATTTCAGATTTTGGCTTGGCAAGGATATTTGTAGTGGATCAAACTCAAGGAAATACAAGTAAAATTGTTGGAACAAAGTAAGTTTTTATGTTTATTTCATCTTTGCATAATCTAAATCAACAAACTCTATTATCTTTTTGTTGGGGAGAGAAACATTTAGGGAGTCAAACAAGAGAAAGTTAACATACATACTAAGACACCACTTCTAACCCAAAAGCCTAAGCTTATGGGCTTAGGTACATTTAAGTATATTAAGTACTATTTTTCTTTATATTTTCTTAATGTGGGACAGGACAATCACAAGTGCACTCACAACATTTTTGAATGTGAGAAATACGAAAAAGGAAAATGTATGGTTGTTGTAGTCCACAAAAACACATTAATATACATGTTTAGACATCACTCCAACCCAAAAGCTTATTCTAATAAGTTTGGTTCCACTTATGTATATTAATTACTAATAATACTCTATTTATTTTTAATCAATGTGGGATTCAATACTTACTCGGATACTCACAATACAATATCCTAGGAGATCAATTAGCTTGAGATAAACTAAATCATACTAATATGATACTAAGAACAATCTTGGATAATTTTTGTCTCATTGTTTTACTTCAACTGTTGTTTTGATGGGGGTATTGGTTTGTAGTGGTTACATGCCTCCAGAATATGTTATACATGGCCGATACTCCGTAAAATCAGATGTTTTTAGCTTCGGAGTTTTAATGTTAGAGATTATAAGTGGGAAGAAAAACAGCTCTTTTTATCAATCAGAACTTGCTGAGGACCTGCTGAGTTATGTGAGTATGGATCGTATAATTTCAATTTTTGTGTTGCTTTTATGAAAATAAAATAAAATAATATATGTTGCTTATTTTGAATGAACGAATGCAGGCTTGGAAACAATGGAGGAGTGGTACACCCTTGGAATTGTTGGATCCCACAGTGAGACATTCTTGTTCGAGAAATGAGGTCGTTAGGTGCATCCAAATGGGTTTATTGTGCGTTCAGGAAGATCCAACAAACCGACCAACAATGGCGACAATAGTTCTCATGCTTAACAGTCACTCTGTTACGCTGCCATTACCAAAGCAGCCAGCATTTTTACATCCAAGTGGAGCAAAGCCGAACAAGCCAATGGACCTGCAGTCTGATCAATCTATAAGCCCATCAGTTAATGAAGCATCATTTACTGAAATATACCCTCGATAGTTTGCTGTTCTTTGAAATCAGTATATGTTAGTAAGTTGTGGAACTCTTAACATATTTTTCCTTATATGTAATCTGTATTATGAATATATGGATACAGAGTATGAATTGTGGAGTGTAACGAACGTATGAAGTGATTGAGATGGAAATGTATGGAATTGAAGGAATGAAAGATATAAATAATAAGGCCATTCGAGGTGCTTGGCCTCGAAGGAACTTGCCTACGGCCACAAGAATGGAGTTTGAAAAGAAAAGCTTATTTTAAGACTGTTACGTGAATGATTTCAAAAACATAACCATTTTAGCGTGGGTTTGAAGAGGTGGAAAAAATCTCTCCGTATGCACATGGTAGTAGATAGAGACTTTTAGAGTAATCAGATCATGAATGCAAAATTACTACCTTTTTAATTAGACCATCCCAAAAGTCAGAGTCATCGTTCCATTTCCCACTATGCTAAAGCCTTTTGAGTTCTCAACTACTTCTAATGATTTCAGAAACATAAACATTTTAACATACCAGCTGATTTTGGAAAATGCTAAAGGTACTTAAAAACTCTTACAAAAGAGAATTTTACAAACTGACCTACCATGTGAGGTGGCATTTTAATAATTAAAAAATTCATTTACACTCATTAAAAAAAAGAAAAAAACACATGTTTCTCTCCCTTTCCCCTCTCCCCCTCTTTCTCCGGCACTCTCTCTCTCCCCCCCTCTCCCCCCTCACCGGCCGGCCGGATCTTTGACCGTATCCGGCCAGAAACCCACGCTCGGCGGACGTCGGTTTGAGAAATCCGGCCGGACCTCGGATCTGGCCGTGCGTGGGTCTCGGCCAGATCTGTGATCCGGCCGGATCTCCTGCCGCATACCCACGCTCGGTCGGCGTGGGTTTGAGAGATCCGGCCGGATCTGAAACCCACGCACCTTAAGATTTCCGACCAAGTGCCCATAACGCCGAAACCCAATACGCGTCGTTTCCATCTCACCGGATATCGTATCGACCATAATGGAGATCGCCGACAGCGCCTCCGTCCCGGTGGTCTTCTCCGACGTAGTGGTCAAAGATCCTGCCGGATCTCTGGGTTTCCGACCATCTCTCTCCGTCGCTGGTGGTCGAGTTTCCCTTTGTACATATAAGCCAAGCCACGTCGGTTGTAAATATAAGCCACATCACCTTCCACGTCAGTTTGTAAATTTTTTTGTAAGCTTCCCTTTGTATCTGTAGCAGCTCTCGCTGATTTTTACTTTATATTATTTCATCTGCCATCTATTCTCACAACGAACCATCATAGTTTCTTTTTTTTTTTTGTTTTTTATTGAAAGAGAATTTCATGCATTCATTAATCACAATGACGCATGATAATTGTTATTGCAGGACAAAGCACGTCATCTCTAATTACTATCATCGCCATTGTTGTGCCAATTGCTGGTTTTATCGTGCTTTTCTCCATTGGCTATTTCTTCCTGCGTAGAAGAACAAATTAAAGAAGACTTACAATAACATTATATACTAGCAGAAAATGGTAAACAAAAAAGAAAAGCTATAGTTGATCATCACTAAGCATTCGGCTATAATAATTTTTTGAATTATCATAATTCTGTATATTTACTGCTTTGTTGTGTAGTTGGTGTTAGAAATAACGAGAAGACAAAAAAACACACAGAAGGTCCAGAAGGAGAAGAGGGAAGAAGAGAAAACACATGGTAAACCAAACGACTACATTTTGACTGATTTTCATTACATATTTTTGGTTACAAAATACACCAATATATAGACTTAATAAATGTTAAAAACCAGAGGACAAAAGGAAAAACTAAATGAGAAATACAAGAAGGTATGGGTGGAAGATTGTCTTATGAGATAAAGGAGTGGTTAGGAAGATTTGAGGAATGGTTTTAGTGTCTTGCAGATTGGCGGGAATGGCTTGCTGTTCTGGATGACTTGCTGCATAAATTTATTCTCTAACATCCCCGCAAATCAATGGGAGGAACAGAAAGATTTGATAGGAAATAGGTTTGATTAACTTAATGAGAACCTAAGTGTTAATGTAGTATATATAGAGATGTTACAAGAGTTCATGTTGAACTATGATGCTGTACATTTGAAGGTAAAACCACCTAACAGAATTACATACAAGGATAACTAAGTTTGAATTACACATGAAGATAACTTTCTATCATGCAGAGATAGAAGCCTCATCAGTAAGAAACAGAGCAATCTTCAGCTCTGGCACAATATTTGAGAAATTGGAATATTAGGAAAAAAAAAACACCCAGTTCCTGAATTGGGCCCAAGGAGTGCGGCAGTGCGAGGAGAAGGCTGCAGGATAACTCCCCATGACCGCACCTCATCAAATTCAGGCACTGATGACCACACCTCATCAAATTCAAACCAAAAACCCTTCAAATATTTGGTTCGTTCTTCTTAGGGTTTAAAACGGTGACATTTGAGTTAATAAGAACCGAAAACAATCATGGTTGTTCATAAGATTACAGGATCTATGCTGGCCGTTCGTTAAAATTACAAAATTTGTGTTGTAGTTTTAAACCACAGTATAGAAGCCGAATTCAATATGTTTTATTCTCGAAAAGAGCCCTTGTAAAGTCCAATCCACCACGAGAGTGTGCACTCCATTTGAAAAAAATGATTTATTACAATTTTTTTCTACGTATTAATGTGCCAAGTGGACCCTGCCATTTAACTATTAACAACGAAACAGAAGTTCTTTTTGTAACAATTCATAATTCATCAAATGATTAAGAGTATAATATTGACCAGTTTATCATTAATTATTTCACTAATAATCATCTGTCACCTCAATTTGTATAGAATTTTGTAGTAAAAATTGAGCATTAACTTTGTTTTTGTTTTTTTTTTATTATTATTACAACGCTTGTGCAATGTGGAACTTATTATTATTATTTTTTCTTGTCTTAATGTCAGTTTTGAAGTTTTAAAATATAATTAAATAATTGAATTCATTTATTCCTACCAACTTAATCAAATCCAAATATGGGCCCTGATTGACGATCGCCTCTGGGCCTACAAACGGGCCCTTAATCCTTTTCAGAAGTGATAAGCCTTGAGGATTTTTCATATACACTTCTTCATCAAGATACCCAATTGACATATGCGTCGGTTAAAATTAACTACAAAAATGAAAACGTACTATGGGGATTGTTGCTGATTTGGTAATTGAACTAAAGGTCTCATGGAAGTCAATTCGACTTTCTGATCAAACACACTGGCAACTAATTGACCTTTGTATCTATCCACACTTCCACCAGGTTTTTCTTTAACTTTAGATACCCATTTGTTTCTCACCACATTATAATTACTAGGTCGTGGACAGAAATTCCAAGTCTGATTATTCATTAAAGCACTGTATTCACTGCTCATTTCAGCACACTACTCCAGTATGAGCAACACACCACTCCAGTTTAGCAGTAGGCTAATCTAGTTTAACAGTAGCCTGTCGAAAAGTTAATGGTTCAAGAGGAAGATGAATTATATGAAAAGCTTGGATAGGATATCGAGTGGAGTTATAGGGTTTAAAGTATGGGAAGGCTTTGGGTTAACAAAAAAAAAAAAAATAGTGAGATTCATAATTATATAGCACAATCTCACTTAGTACATTACATTTATTTATATTCTCCACCCAATATAAGTTTTTAACAATAAAAGCTATTACAAAATCAACAATCCTTTATTCTTGTTCAGTCTATATTGGAACATAGCATTCAAGATAAACGATTGACGTGGAACTCTTAAGTAACATACCGTACGTCTTGAGTTTATTTTCCATAAACAAAAGGTTGTAGATGCTTTATTCGGACTATCGAGGTTGTAGTTCAGTAATGAACATTTCATTAACAAACCATGGCGTTGCCTTGCTTGTCGACTGATCAGTGCGGGGAAAAAATGCAGGCTCTTGCGGTGATGGTAGTGTAACGGAGCCATTGTTGAGTGTAAGAAGTATTGAAGCCATGGTGGGTCTATTAGCTGGATCTTCCTGAACACATAATAAGCCAATTTGGATGCATCTAAGGACTTCATCTCGAGAATAAGAATCTCTCAAACTTGGATCCAACAATTCCAAGGGCCTATCATCCCTCCAATGTATCCAAACCTGCAACAAATTATCACGTAGTACACACAATGTCAAGCTTCTCTTCTCTGCACTTGGCATCAAAATAGGAAAAAGAAATTACAGTATCTGCTTGATACTCACATAGCTTAAGAGGTCTTCAGCACCTTCTGATTCATAAAAACTACTATTTTTCTTGCCACTGATAATCTCTAGAATTAACACACCAAAACTATACACATCTGATTTCACAGAAAATTCCCCGTGCATTGCGTACTCTGGAGACATGTACCCGCTGCAAGCCAACACCATAAATATAACTGTGTCACTTGAAAGATAATAAAGTCTTTTTAACTATACTCTAATTGTTAGGGTTGAGTTCATAGCCAACTGCTTTTCCAAAATGATATAATACACATAGCATTTGTACTCACATTGATCAAACTATACACTATATATAGTTACGTATATATGTTGTTTGATTTTAGTGATCTATATTAGATTATTACTTATTCCAAAAGCTTAAGTTCGTAGGATATAGTTGATTTAATCATATAAATAATTTTTAATTATAACACTCTCCCTTAATAAGTGAGACCCAACATATTGTAGAATATTTAATTGAAATGTGACGTGAATAAATGAGCGAGGTTGGAAGTAAGAACCTTTGCTCTTATTAAAATAAACAAAATAATAGAAATCTGTTTTGTGTGTATAGAAAGTGTTTATTTATAGTTGAATAAGGCCAATTAGAATAAGAAATACAATCAAGTAACTAATGAAAAGTATTATAAAATTAAATCAACCTATACAGTAAAATAAATCAGTAAGGCAAATAAGGAAAATATCATATCTAATACCATGTTAAATAACCACTTATCACAAAAGCTTAAATTGATAGGAAATAAAAGATTTAATCATTTAAATATTATTCTAACAATCTATACGTTTGGTTGAACAATAAATGTACTTCTTAGTTTTGATGAAGCGAAGAATAAGAAAACTTTAGAACTTACTAAGTCCCCACAACTCTACTTGTGTTTCCTTGTGTTTGATCAATTCCAAAAATTCTTGCCATGCCAAAATCTAAAATTTTTGGATTCATATTGGCATCTAGCAATACGTTGCTGGCTTTGAGATCACGATGAATAATTCTTAATCGAGAATCTTCATGAAGATATTGAATTCCTCGAGCAATTCCGCCTATTATATTGTAACGTCTTGACCAATCCAATTCCTCTTGTTTTTTTGGGTCTACAAGTTCATTACAAAAATTACTCATGCTATATGAACAAAAGATTAGATACAAATGCATATTGATTAAAAATTACTATTATGCAATCATAATGACAAAGACTATTGGATATATGTTAAAGTGGACATACCATATAGAACATAGTCCAGACTTTTGTTGAGCACAAATTCATAGACAAATATCTTTTCTTCTCCATCCAAGCAAAATCCCAATAGCCTTGTTAAATTTTTGTGTTGAAGTTTGGCTACTAATACAACTTCATTCTTAAATTGTTCTCCTCCTTGTCCAGAGTTTCTCGATAGCCTCTTACCTGCTATTTCTTGTCCATTAGGAAGTGTACCCTAAGAATGTATTTCACCCAACCTTTAGAACAGTTCAGTTGGTACAATTCCTAAAATCCCAATATTAATGCTTGTGAACTCCGAGTTACTCATATATATGTATGTATGAGTTAATTAGCTGGTCATACTTACCTTGTAAACCGCACCAAATCCACCTTCACCTAGCTTGTTATGATCATCTGAGAATTTGTTTGTGGCAGCCTCAATTGTAGCGAAATCAAATTGCAAGGACTCCACAGTACTTGTCATATCATTTGCATCTACAAACGTAAACAGTGGACGTAAGAGATAGCACTACAAATAGCAGCGCGTGCAGACAAGCTGAGACTAATTAAATTAAAGATCGTAATAACCCAAATACTTATTCTTTACCAATTTCTCCTTTGACAGCATTGTACTTTTTTCTCCTAATTAGGAAACAGCTGTAGCCCAAAATGAATAACACCACAGATCCAGCAATTGGAACAGCAATGGCAACTATCGTTGCTGTTGAGATTTTGTTTTTTCCTGCATGCATATCATGATTCAGCCACATGCGAAAACAGTACAATGGTCCTCGACCGACAAGAAGCTGTTTGTAATTGCACAAAGAACTTTGGTTATGATTCAAATTTTTAAATCAAGTCAGCTCTTACTTCATCCTCTTACCCTTTTGCCAAAGAGATTTTCGATACAAGTGATCTACCAAATGGAGTTCATATAATGGCCGGTCAAGAACCTTTGATGTAAAGGTCGCGGTCGATATAGCAGAAAACAAATAGTAAATGACTAGCTCTCTCTCTCTCTCTCTCTCTCTCTCTATATGTATATACACACTTTTATAGTTCATCATCTACGTTAGAGTGTTAATAGTAAATGTTAAAATATTGATAAAATGATTAAAATTTTTTTTTTATCATCTTAAGTTTTAGAGATCAGTGGTAATTTAATATAGTATCAGAGCAGACGTCCTGAATTTGAACCTAATTGACTCTATCATATACCTTCCATTTCAATTAAATATTTCACATGTTGGGCTGCATCTATTAAAAAATAGTTTAAGCTCGCAAATGAAGGTAGTGTTAAAATATTGATAAAGTGATTAAATTTACATCTTATCAGCTTAACCTTTTGGAATAAGTGGTAATTTAACGGCAGACACCTCAGAGCTTTCCTTCCCTATATATAGAAAATATCACAAAAAAAAAAAAAACCTACATCAATTCCTCTATATTTTTCTTAAACCTTGTAGTTTAGTTATCCAATGAATTATTATATTCCTAAAAAAGCACTCTCCTTTCACGTTTTCTAATCCCTTCTTCCCCTCACGCCTTTATCTCTCTCACGGTCTCAAAGAAGCTTCCGAGGATTGAATAAACAAAATCCATGAAATCCACATGCTAAATCCACAAAGTCTTCAACCCAAAAACAGAGATAGAGAATACAAGAGAGATGGACGGAGATGAGACACAGAGAGAGAGAGAGAAGGATGTCTGGGAGAGAAAAGGATGTCTATGGGATAAAAGATCAAAAAAGAAAAGAAAAAGAGTAAACAAAAAAATATTATTTTAACGATATAAAGAAAAATTAAAAAAATTATTGTAAGATGTATTTAGATAAAAAAAAAAAAAAAAAGGGTTAAATAACCTATACACTCCTGTGCTTTACGACTTTTATTTTTTGCCCCCTCAGTTTTACTTTTTATCAAATTTGGTACCTGTGGTATATGAAAAGACGAAAATGGTACCTCCGTCTAATTTCCCGTCCAAAACTAACATCCAGCCACGTCATCCTACAAGTGTCGGCGTGCATGCCCGACACCTGTCCCCGTGATACACTTCAGCGCTGACGCGGTTCGGCCACCCCCAAGGGCCAAAATAGGGGTGGCCGAAACCACCCCCATTTGGCTTGGGGGTGGCCGACCCACCCCTCGTGGCCCATGGGGGTGGTTCGGCCACCCCCAAGGGCCAAGGTTTTTCTCACTTTGGCCCTTGGGGGTGGCCGAACCACCCCCATGGCCCAAACCGGCCGGTCTGGAGGTGGCTGAGCCACCCCCAGGCCAAATGGGGGTGGCCGGCCACCCCATGTGGCCTAAAGGGGTGGCTCGGCCACCCCAACAATTTTTTCTTTTTTTTTTTTTAAAAAAAAAATCTTTAAAATAATATATATATGGTATAAAATATATTTATTTTATTTTATTTTATTTTTTGACATATCCGCACAAGAAGAGGAGGGGAGATTCAAACTAGTAACCTCCATTTCATGTGGCGTGGTCTCTAGCCGATTGAGCTATTCCTTGAGAACAAAAATATATTAATTGTGTACAAAGTACCATGTGTGATATATTTATAAAACCAAGGTACCATTTCTGGTAATTATTTAAATTACAAGGGGCACATCATGAAATATATAAAACTGCAGGGGTATACATTGGGAAAAAAAAATTGTGTTTAAGTAACAAATTTGGTCTTTTTTTTTGTTATATCAATTGGCCACGCAGATTATTTTGTGTATCCAACTGTTACACAGGACTGATAGCATTTTTTTATTTTTTTATTTTATGGAGGGTTCAATTCTTGTCAACATATTATTTTGATATACGACAAGCATATAGGCAGTGGCGGAGCCAAGAATCTGTCTTAGCAAGGGCGGAATTAAAATAATAAAATATAATGATAAATAATTTTTTTTTTCTTTTTACATACTCTATTTTTATTATAATATAT
Organism: Alnus rubra; assembly: GCA_028654335.1. Taxonomy (NCBI): domain Eukaryota; kingdom Viridiplantae; phylum Streptophyta; class Magnoliopsida; order Fagales; family Betulaceae; genus Alnus; species Alnus rubra. The sequence goes on from JAJPGS010001188.1 coordinate 328,014, forward strand.
AAAAGTATGTTAATTACAATTTAAACTATAAATCATAACATAATATATGTATAAATATATCATGGATGTTTTACTTTTAATTTTTTTTTTATCATATTTTCTATTAAACTATCAAAAATTCAAAATATCAACAAAGAACCACAAAAAAAGGACACATGGCCTCACGGCTCACTCTCTCACTCACGGCTGTCTTTAGCCCTTTCTTATCACTTTTTAGTTTTCACTCACAGCCTACTCTTCTTCCTCTCTTTCTCATCTCCGGTTTTTTTTTTTTTTTTTTTTTTTTTTTTTTTTTTTCGTCCAATCTTCTCTTTGGCTCTTTATGTGATGATACTCAAAAGTTCATAGTTTAAAATAAAAGCAGAGGCAGAGAGACTCAAATACATAAATACTTACAAGTTATAAGCATACAACGTAGGAGAAGCATAGCAGCTTGACCTCAACAACTAGGGACTGAAGAACTAAAGAAGAAGATTTGAGGAAGATTTGCGTGTAGATGGAGATTTGCTAGGACCGTAGTAGCGTGTAGAGGAAGATTTGAGACATGTCGATCATTCATGGTGTTTAATTTTGGTTTTGAGTTGGATTTTCTTAGTTCAATATCAGCCCAAATTTGAGGGTAACTTCTATTTTTTAAGGATTCTGTTGCTGCTGGACTGGGGCTAAGCTAAACTGTCTTGAATATATATATATATATATTTCTGAGCAAATAGAGGGGAATGAATGTTTTTATTTTATTTGTAGGGGCTTATAGCCTTATAGGGGCATAATAGAGTTTGTGTTAAAAAATTACATAATTTTTTTTTTTTTTTTTCAGACATTTAGGGGGGGTAGGCGCCCTTGCCCGCCTCCCTTTATCTCCGCCATTGCATATAGGTTACTTTTGGTTCAAAACAGGCATACCAAATATACCAAATATTGTTTGTGTACAAAGTACCATTTGTGATATAATTACAAAAACAAAGTATTATTTTCGGTACATATTAAAACCACATAGGGCACATCGTGAAATTTATAAAACTACAGGGGTATCTATTGGGAAAAAAAATTATGGTTTTTAATTTTAAGGAAAAAAAATTATGGGGGTGGCCGGCCCGGGGGTGGTTTGGCCACCCCCAGACCGGCCGATCGGCCACCTCCAGGCCTAATGGGGGTGGCTGACCCACCTCCAAGCCAAATGGAGGTGGAGGTGGGTCAGCCACCCCTATATATTTTCCCATATTTTTTTATTTATTTTTTTTTAAAAAAAGCCTTAAAATTAAGAATCACATTTTTTTTCCCAATAGATACCCCTATAGTTTTATAAATTTCACGATGTGCCCCATGTGATTTTAATAAGTACCGAAAATAATACTTTGTTTTTGTAATTATATCGCAAATGGTACTTTATATACAAACAATATTTCGTATATTTGGTATGCTTGTTTTGAACCAAAAGTAACATATATGCCTGTCGTGTATCAAAACAATATGTTGACAAGAATTGAACCCTTCATAAAAAAAAATAAAAAAAATAAAAAAATGCTATCACTCCTGTGTAACAATTGGAAACACAAAATAATCTGCGTGGCCAATTGATATAACAAAAAAAATGACCAAATGTTTGTTACTTAAACACAAGTTTTTTTCCCCATGTATACCCCTGTGGTTTTATATATTTCATGATGTGCCCCATGTAGTTTAAATAATTACCAGAAATAGTACATTGGTTTTATAAATATATCACACATGGTACTTTGTACACAATTAATATATTTTTGTTCCCAAGGAATAGCTCAATCGGCTGGAGACCACGCCACATGAAATGGAGGTTACTAGTTTGAATCCCCCCTCCTCTTCTTGTGCGGATATGTCAAAAAATAAAATAAAATAAAATCAATATATTTTGTACCATATATATATATTATTTTAAAGATTTTTTTTTTGGGTGGCCGAGCCACACCTTTAGGCCACATAGGGTGGCCGGCCACCCCCATTTGTCCTGGGGGTGGCTGAACCACCCCCGTGGCCCATGGGGGTGGTTCGGCCACCCCCAAGGGCCAAATTGAGAAAAACCTTGGCCCTTGGGGGTGGCCGAACCACCCCCATGGGCCACGGGGATGGCCGGCCCACCCCCAGGCCTAATGGGGGTGGCCGAGCCACCCCCAAGCCAAATGGGGGTGGTTTCGGCCACACCCATTTTGGCCCTTGGGGGTGGCCGAACCACCCCCAAGGGCCATGGGGTGGTTCGGCCACCCCCAAAAATGGCCTTGGGGGTGGTTGAGCCACCCCAGACTTTATATATTTATATATATAAAATAAATCATTAAAATAATAATAAAGAAAAATGATAGCCACGTCAGCGCTGAAGTGTATCACGGGTACAGGTGTCGCACATGCACGCCGACACCTGTAGGATGACGTGGCTGAACGTTAATTTTGGACAGAAAATTAGACGGAGATACCATTTTTCGTCTTTTCATGTACCACATGTACCAATTTTGATAAAAAGTAAAATTGAGGGGGTAAAAAATAAAGATCGGAAAGTACATGGAGCAAACATGTATTTAATCCTAAAAAAAATGAAAAAGTAGTCTGATTTGATTATTTTTTTAAAAAAATAAAAAATAATTGAGTATTTAGTGCTAATACTCTTAAAACTTACAACTCAATCATTTATAATTGCGACCCACGTCGGCATGACTATCACTTTGTACGGTTGTACCTAATTTTTCCAATAATGAGATATAAACGGGCCGTGATTCAAACCAAAGTATTTATAGAAATTATATGAGTGGAGTTAGAGATACAATTTTTACTATAAAATTTTTTACAAATTAATATGGCAATTGATCTCGATAATTCCTTTTCTTTTTTTTTTTGGCTTCACATTTTGATGATTAATGAAATTAAAATAATTAAGTGAAAAAAATCTAAATATTAAATTATAAATTTTTTGACGGCAAATAATAAATGACTTTCAAGTAACACATTTTCCCTAATTTAATAAAGCTTCGTAAAGCATGCTGTCCGTGTTGACATTCCATTACTAAGAAGAAGAATTTAATAAAGACAGAAATTTCTTACAGTAATTTGACTCAAATTAAAATTACTAAAATTTCTCATTTTTTTTTTCTCATTTTTTTTTTTAAAAAAAAAAGCGTGAATAATGATGGATAGCCACGACCACTCCCAGAGTGGTGGCCACAGAATCAGGGGTGGGCCGGGTGGTCTTACCACCACCGGAATGCCGCAAAGGTCTACCATGAGGTGTTTCAGGGGTAATATGACCACCCTTAATTGGCTTTATCTGTGGCTGGCCTGCCAACCACTACACAATAATCACAGTTTTTTTTTTTAAGTTCGAAAGAAAATAGGAAGGAAAAAGTTCACATACCCTCCTCAAAAGTAACACACAATCGATAAATCTCCCTCAAACTTTTAATTTAGACAATGTTCTCCTAAGGCCCGCAAAAAAAAAAATAATGACCTTATAATTTTTGCAATAAAGCAAAAATACCCTTAAATACTTAAAAAAATAATAATAATAAATTAAAAAAAAAAAACCATTTTTTACTTTATTTTTCTATTCGTAGAAAACGAAATTATTTAATTTAAAAAAAAATCAAAAGTTTTTAATTTTTCTTTTAAATACTAAAATTTGGACACCCTTGATTTTTTGTATTTCTTTTTTAATTTTAGTATTTTATTAAGGGTATTTCCTTATTAGGAAACATTGTTAATTTTTTTGTAGATTGAAAAATATTGTCCAAATTGAAAGTTTGGTAAAACATTATTAATTGATAATTTGAAGGTTACGTAGATTTACCCAAATAGAAAATAATATGATTTTTTTTTTTTTAGAAAATATTGTAGTAAAGCTATTCCCCTATTTTTTAGAAAAATATTTATAATTTTTTTTTTAAGAAAATAGTTATTCTAATTATGAAAATAACAAATTTTTCAATGAATAAATCCCTACCAAATTCGGGGTCTATTCTGCGAAAATAATAAGAATAAAGAAGAATGAAAAGCATGGAAAAGAGTGGACCACTTCACCTTTTGATCCAGCTACGGAGCTTGGAGGTGGAGGAGCAAGTCCTGGTGCAGGCGCGGGCGTCGTGGGTGCATTGTAGAATGGGTACACTTCGTACCTAACATTACAACTAGGTAAGAGACCTCTTGCCCCTTGCCTTTCACCATAAGATATAAGAAGGCGGTTTATAGTGAACTGAAGACAACTATTGCAGTCGGTGCTGGACAAGTCCGGTGTGCACTGTACAAGGTTGTACAGATCTTCAAATTCGGAAAATTTCACTTTCTTAACCCCAAACTTTTTAACACCGATCGGAAAGTTGGAGGCCTCACGTGCCAGTTCGGTCATCGTTGTGTTCACTAGCCTGTTAAACCGGTCCTGCTCGGTGACGTTCGTTGGGTTCTTCCAGGCAAATCGAGGCCTTTTGGCCAGGATGGAGAAGATAGACTCGTTGGAGTAGCGTACCATGCACTCGTCGTACCAAATAACAGCAACCTTTTCGATTGAACACTGCCTGGCGAGCGCTTGGACTGCGTTGAACACGCATCTTCTGCACATTTCAGCAGCGACATCTCCACGACAGAGGAAGAGACCGTAGACGGGGTTGGAGGTGGTTTGACCGACGGAGGTGTTGTAGAATTCAATGTTGCCGGTTGCGTTGGAGGAGAGGGAAGAGAGGAGGGAGTTGAGACGGGAGGGATATACGCTATTTTGGGCGAAGGAATGGTTTGCACAGGTGTAGGAAATTTGTAATGGGTCAGCTGCATGAGCGCTCAGGCTGAGGAAGCTAAGCAGGAAAAGGAACACGATGGGAAGAGAGAAGGGATTGAAGGAAGGCATTTTGATGAACCAATTTGCAACGATGGAAGATTTTCACTTTTCAGTATTGCATTACAATGTTTTGATGAACGCGAGTATAAATGGCGGTGCAGACGCAAAGACTTGCCGTTTCGGCGAGGCGTCTGCTTGACGCAATCAACCAAAGGGGCCGATATTTCTGCATAGCGTCTGCTTGACGCGCAAGTCACCCAAAGAAATAGGCGTTGTTTGGCAACGCCATGAGCAGGCCACAGTAGTGGGAGAGAGAGTTTTCGTGTTTTTTATTTTATTTTTATATTTTTCAATAACAACCACTATCGAAACATTTCAACTTTTTTTATCACATCAATAATTTTTTTATTACTATTTAAATAAAAAATTCATTACAATACAAAACTTTTTTACTTTCCTATACAAACATTTTTTACGTTATATCACATCTATCACTTTTTATAATTTAAAAATTAACAACTCAATACTCCATACATGTCTGTCATTTACCCCACCCCGTTTGGTATGAGAGTAGTTCGACCACCCCTAAATAAGGGTCAAATTCTAAACCTTTTTTTTTTTTCTAATTTTTTTTTTCTTTCCTTTTTGGCCTTGTGGGGTGGCTGAACCACCCAATAGGCCAAACAGGGAGGATTAAAATTAATTTTTATTTAGTTTTAATTTTTATTTAGGTATAAGACACGTGTCAGCTTCTTAAAAGTGTTGATGTGGAGTTTCGTCAATTTTTAAACGAAAATCGAATGAAGGTATCATCTCCGTCTTTAATTATAAATAAAGTACCATTTACGATACAAAATAAATCACATGAAATAAGAAATAAAATCTTTTAACCCTTAAATTTATTGTTAAATTTGTATAATTTAATGATGGTCTCATAAATTTAATAATAAATTTTAAAAAAAATTAAAAAGTATAAAAAAATATTAAAGAAAGTGTAAATATCAATCATATCTCAGTCAACCAAGTTCTTACACTTCATGAAGACCTAGTTCGTCAAGCAAATCTATGAATTTGAGTCGGTCAAAAAACCTATCCCTAAAAATGTGAGTCGGGAGTGGTATTAAGAAATAAAAGATATGATATAAACTAAAATGAATTTATATAAAAAAGTAAAAAAAAATTATATTATAATGATTTTTTTTATTTAAATAGTAATAAAAAATTATTGATGTAATATAAAGTTAGAATATTTTAAAGTTGATTATTTTTTAAAAAAAGTTAAAAAGAAGATAAAGAATATTTCTTCCTTACCAAACAAAGTCTTCAAGTTGTTGCCGAAAAGAAACTGGCATGCATTAATAGTTTTGGAAGGAGAAATGTTCAAGGGATTACCAAAATTATTATTAAATCATAATTCAATAATGACATATTTCAGATTTAATAATAATTTTAAAAATTAAATTAATTTTAAGAAGACAATATATATATATATGTCTTTCTTCTAACATTACTGTGATGAACAGAAATGAGTATAGAGCGCGCCTTTATAACGATGCCAAATGGTAATTATACTACTATACATATATATATTTTTATAAGGAAAATTACACATATTCTCTTCAAACTACTACTTAATTGTCAATATTCTTCCTTAAATTACATAAAAATGACAATATCTCCTCTAAAGCCAACAAAAAGACAAAAATAACCCTAAAAAAGTTTCAATAAGACAAATATATCCTTATAATTTTTTTTAAAAAAAAAAATAAACTAAGACTAAAACTAAAAACCAAACAATTTTTTTTAAAAAAAATATATATCGTTTTTTTTTAAAAAAAAAAAATGATAAAACGAGAAAAATGAAAAAATCCAAGGGGGTGGCCAAAATTATATAAAACAAAATCTAAAAAAAAAAAAATGTAAAACCTTGGTTTATATTTTATATTTTATGTTTTTGTTTTTGTTTTTAAATATTTAATTTATTTTTAAAAAAATTGATTTAAAATAATTTTAAGAATTTCATAATTTTATGAAGGGTATTTTTGTCATTGAAGGGACATTGACATTGTTTTGTAGTTTATGAGGAGACATTGACAAAATTGGTAGTTTAAGGTCACATTGACAATTGAGTGATAATTTAAAGTGGGTATATGTACTTTTCACAAACTACTTTCAAATCAATAGAATAGGTAGAAGCATAAACTTGAGAAAACCAAATATTTAATGTTGAATATTTCTCATGATTCTCTTTACACGTTATTGTGCCTTTCACAAAAATATTTATGAAATTTGAGTCTCACAGTTTTTCAACTTACGAATTGGTGAATTCTATCAAATATCAATCAATCAATGTGTCATTTATTCTTCACTATGGTCCTTTAATTATACACTTGGATTTACAATTATGATTGGAGTAGGAGAGAAACTATATTTGTAGTAGAACTAGGACCGGAGTCATAGTAGAACTAAGATTGGAGCCATAGTAAAACTAGGACAAGCCGGAGTCATAAAAGAACTAGGACACCTAGTCCTAACCCTATGGTGCACGGCCAATGGGAGAAAATTGAAAAAATAATGACCCATTTGTGTGTGTGTGATCAACCAATCAACCAAAATATAAAATGCGGAAAGTAAATAACGAGTTATTTTGATGACGAAGTGGAAACTTTTTGTACCAAAGAGAAAACTCCTTCGAGGTAGACAAACCTAAGAAATCCACTATTCAAAAGAAAAAGCTAGTTACAAAGCAGTCGTACTCACATACTCCTGATGCAGTAATCGTACCTTTAAATCTGACACGTACTTATATGTGAACGCCTCTCAACCAGACCTCCTATCTGAAGAGTTTTTCAATGAACTATTTTAGCTTAGATCTCATCTCTAAACTAAACTTTAAAGGTTGATCACATCACACAAATACTCTAAAAGAGTTAGCACATCTAACAATATTTGTCTAAACACCCTCTCCTAGCACACAAGAATTCTATACTAAATTATTACAAATACACTGCTTGCAAGCTTCTTTAAATAATCTTCGAAAATCCTAATTCTACACAGACTTGGATTTCCATAGGCGGCGTCCGGACAATGCTTGTGGCATTCGAACCTCCACTTGAATCTTCAGTAAGTTTCTGACGCGCGTCTGGACCAGTAACCTTGGCATCTAGACGATATCATGAAAACCCTTTATTTGTCCGCAGTCATCACATTTTGTCCGAACCTTGTGCAAACGGAGACTTACTGACTTCAACGTCTGCTGGGCCGTTCGGACATCTTCCAAACCTTGAGCTAGTGACTCCACAGTCTGCTGTAGCATTGAGATCCTAATCGGACACTGAGTTTCTAACTAGGGCGTCCGGACCTTGGCAACTAGGCTTACGAACGATTTGTAGGGAAAACCGACTTTTTGAGCTGTAAATCTTCCAAATTCTTTCCTTCACCAAGATATTTCATTCTTAGTGAAATTATGTGCAGATTACTTCATTGTTCAGCCCTTTCCATCTTGGAATAAAATATTCTGCAACAATTCTTCTGGAGTCCTCTTGAATTACGGTATCTCCGTTTTGAAAGTTCCTAATATGGAAGTCCAAGATATGGAGGCGTTTTTGTGAACCAGAATGTAGGCAATAAAGATAAACCAACAAATCCCTATTTTGGCCATTCTGGAACAAAAAACGACTTATACCAAAAATAAAGATTACTCTCCATTTTTTTCTCAAAAGAGCAAAGGGTAAACAGAGTAATAAGTCAGGAAAAAAAAAATTAAAAAAACACAAAAGGTTGAAAAATACTAAACAAAAATATAATTGTTCAAAGTAGCCTAGAAATAAGACAGTTTTTTTTTTTTTTTTTTTTTTTTTTTTAGAAAAAAAAAACAAAAAAAACAAAGTGCAAGTGACACAACACTTAATTTTCCTCATCATTAGATTCCAAATATTGAAGGCACCGCTCCACATTGATGTTGACCTGATCCACTTTTGAATCCAACACTTGGTACTGCTCACGCCAATAGGTGTCCATGGACTCTATACGCCGTGAGATCCGGTCTATTGCACTCAAGATGGCATCACTGGGAGGAAGATGCTGTTGATGGCTCTGGCTGAACTAGACGAGGTGGAGGAGCTGGCTCCTTAGGCTCCCAGTCAATCTGAAGCTGAGCATCAAACTTCATCATTGTCTTCTTGCTGAAAGGTCCTTCTGGTTTGTCTTCAGGCTCATAAGATGGAATGTCTGTCATAAACCTTTTGCAGATTGTAGTAACTAGTCCTCCAAAAGGTAATGCAGACTGATTATCCTCTTGTGATTCCATTATCGTCTGGATGATATGCTTGCATAAACAGAAGGGGATGCCATTAAGAATGGCAAACAAAGGTCTGACTCTTTTGAGAGTTGTGCTCTAGAAGGAACAAGGAATGCTAGCAATTCTTCTTAGGTGAGGGCATTAGCAGGACCTAGGAAGGGACTCCCAATAGGATGCACCAGAGGGATGCTAGTTAGAGCTGATGAGATCAGGATCAATCCGAATTTCTACTCCCTGAACAGTAGTCTTAAGCATTGGCCACTGCTGTAGAATATCAACTGTCTCCAAGTGAAGATAGAACTCACACACTATCTTTGGATAACTTTTGGTGGATGTCAACAGGCTCATCCACTCATTATCTCTGAAGATCTGATGAATAAAGTCAATTGGAGCCACCATCACATCTTGTCGAACAATTGCCCGCTCTATTACAATGCCTCTTTTCTCCATCCTTGCCTTGGCAGCAGCAAGATTAGTCCTTGATTTCTTGTGAGATCGGCCCTGGCATGAGATTCGGTATAAGACATTTTCTTGAAAAATAAACACAAAAAATATCAAAAAAAAAAAAAAAAAAAATCTCCAAAACACATGTTAGATAATCCAGTAATATGCCAAAAAGAAATTAGCATTAGAACAGCTATAAAATGCATGCTTTTTCAAAACAAAATTGCCCATGCAAAAACTAATGTAGGATAAGAATAACATATGCATGCATGCAATAAAAAGCCAATTTAAGCATGTCATAAATAATGCCCAAAAAAAAAATTCCAATCCTAGCAAACAGCAAGAATATTCCCCACGCAGACAAAATCTCAAACAAATAACTCAATTAATTCCAATAACCTCATAAGTTCATAACCCTATTTTCTAGAAAGATATTAAGCCAAATAAAATAGAAGTAGAGATAAAGGACATACTTGGGATAAAAAAGAAGATGAGATAAGGCACTAGAAGTCGAAAAGTATCCAAAATCTCGAGAGAAAACGAGAGAAAATCAAAACAATAATCTCAAGTCAAGGAAAAAAAATGCGGCAAGCGGCGCAAGGAGAACAATATAAAACCCTAAGATCGTGCGTCCGGACAACAGTCTCTCAGACTGACTGTCCCATGCGTGTCCGGACACTTAGCCACAGCCGTCCGAACGCTCCATACAAAAAAGCTGAAAAAAGAAGAAAAAAAAATAGCAGACAACCAAATTTTTCCCTAAAGTTAGTTTCATAACACTCATGTATTTAAAACTGATAACACAGTCAAATTGAAAAAAAAATATACAAACATATAATTGAAAGTCAAGTAATTTATGAGCCAAAAATTCTCTACATATGAAAATTTTAAATATTTTACTCAATTCATGTTATACGTGTCGTGTGTGAAAGATTTATCAGTAAGGTAATGTGTTCAATGATAAAGTTTAAAACAACTGAATTTTCTAAATGAGTTCAAGTTTGATGAGCCAAAAGTCAAACCTTATCTTACTAAGGCCTAACCACCCTCATTTGATACATTTCTCCTAAGAATCAACATTTTTTCTTTTACTTAGTCCGTTAGTGATCGTTTATTTCTGCAATGATTTAGTTACTGACTCTTTTTATATGGACAAATGCAAGAGTTTATTTAACATCACACTTAGCTATGGATCTTTTTCTATCCAATTTTTTTTAGAATTTTAATATTTTTTATTGTTTGTGCTGCAACCTAGAAAGAATGCCAGAATTTTTACGTTATAGGTTCAATTAACGAGTTGGTCAATTTGACCATCTTTACAAAAAAAAAGAAAAAAATTCTCTCATAATAATTTCCAGAAGTTAAAAATCAGAGAAAAAAAATTTACCTTAGGGGAGCTTTGAATAGTGTATAATTTCATCGCATAAGAGGAATAGACTATCTAACATTTAAATGCAACAAATAAACTCAGCAGACATCAAACTAAAATCTCAATTATATATAAGCATAGTTAATCAAAGCACAATAAACTGAGATATCAGGTAAAAATACATGAGATATCTAAAAAGCTAAACAAAAAGAAAATTAACTTTTGTTACTACATCTCCCAACCCCCCTTCTTCTTTTTTTTTCTTTTTTTTTTTTTTTTGTTTTGTTGAAAATTTTTTTACAAAAACAACAAAAACATGCCTTTTAGAGAATAAGACAAAATCTAATTATAGCATGTGATGTAAAGACAAACTTGTCCTTATAGAGAGATTTGAAATTACCAAGACAGAAAAGCAACAGCACGACGTGCTTTTTTTGTCATCCTTATGAAGACCTGTAGAAGATTCTCTTAAAACAACAAGAGAAGAATGAGGATAAAAAGTATAGTACCAAACAGAGATGCATAACATAAGCAATATATGACAATGAAATCAAGATGCAATGCATAAATTCGATATGCTCTAGGATTGAGAACCATGATCCTAGACATGCCATGTACTCACGTACTAGGTGAGTCAACTCCTCCTCAAGGGGTGAATGGTCTCATCTTTCCTTACCCATACCTTCTTGACTTTTAAGGCAAGAATGTGAGCCTAGTCTAGTGTGTCCAATATGCTTAGGACACTCTTGGGCTCACGGGGCTTTGTCTTGAAGCATTGGGATTTGTTGTGTCCAGGCTTACCATATTGACGGCAAGTATGAACAAATCTCTGGGGACGTGGCCGCTGATACTAAGGAGCATGATGTGCCTTGGAGTTTGATTTTGCTTTCTTGGGTTCTTACTTCTTGACCTTAGGCTTTTGAGCACGAAGATGTGGACAATGAGGTCGGATGTGACAATTGATGCCACAATGATGACAGGTGGATAGACTTCTTTTGTTGGGAGGCTTCTTGACTGACTCTGTATGTGCTTTAATTTCATCACCAACTATGCCCTTACCCTTATCCATACAAGCATTCTGAGGCTTGTCAACATTAGGCTTCACAAACATAGTTTTTGAAGACGAGGCAATATTGGAGACATCAGAAGTAGTAGCTACAAAGCCTAGACTAGTCTTGTTTGATGAGCACTTTTGTTCTGACAGCATCTAGGCTAGCTTGTTGTCTGTGAATTTCTCCAACATCAACTAAGCTTCTACCAGTTCATCAACCAATTCCTTGATCTTTCGTAATAATGTGCTTTTCTCTGTCTTTAACATGTTTAGCTCTAGCACATTCTTTTGGTGTCTCTTTCTTAGTTTCACAAACCTGACGAACAGGGTCTTGTAAGCCTTCTTAAGTTCTTCCTCATGACTACTCTCAGAGTAATAAGACTTGGACTCCTCATGATCATTATGTGAAGCTATAAAGGCTAGAAATTTCGGATCCTTGCCTAGAGTCTCTTTTTCTTCCTCTGAAGCATCGCTGAGAGTGACGTTAAGAGCCTTTCCTTTTGCCTACTTGAGATTCCTGCAATCTGCCCACATGTGACCGTAGCCTGAACATTCATAACATCTAGGGTCTCTAGAATCCTTCTTATTGGCTTCATCTTGTTTAGCTTTCTTGAGTTCACCTCTCAAATTTTCAAAAAACTTGTTCTTGAATTTCTTATTCTTCATTAATTTTCTAAAATTTATGGCAAGCATTAAAAATCCTTCCTCTTCATCTGTTTCTTCATTTGAAGAACTTTTTCTTTTACCTTTTGATGCTTTGAGCGCTATGGACTTGGCCTACTTGACAGGGGGCAGAGAAAACTCATAGGTTTGAAGAGACCTTATGAGCTCTTCGATCTTCATGGCATCAAGATCCTTGCTTTCTTCAATTGTGATCGCCTTTATTCTGAAACATTCAGGCAAAGATATGTGAATCTTTTTAATGAACTTTGCATCCGAGATCTTTTTACCAATACTTACAATAGAATTTCTCAAATCACTAATCATGGTGTAAAACTCATTAAAAGATTCGTCTTCTAACATCTTAATTCCTTCAAATTGGGAAACCAACATTTAAAGTTTGACAAATTTAACAATTTTTGTGCCTTCATATGTGGTTTCCAATATTTTCCATGCTTCCCGAGCAGTTTCACAATGTGAGATTCGTGAGAATTCAGATGATCAAAGAGCTTGGCAAATGGCATTTAAGGCTTTATCATTGGAAAGTCGAGCATTGGTTTGAATGATAGTCCATGCAGCAGTTGTTGCATTTGGTAATGTCCATCCAGATTCAACAATGTGCCAAACGTCTATAGATTTTAAAAGGAAACTCATCCTTGCTTTCCAATAGCCATAATTTGTGCCATCAAAGGCAATAATGAAATTAAGATTTAGAGATATGTTAGAACAGAAAATGAGTCTAGGATAGCACTTAGGAAATTATTCCAAACACGAGTGAACCTGCTTTGATACCAATTTAAAAAATAAAGACTCATTTGTGTGTGTGTGTGTGTGATCAACCAATCAACAAAAATATAAAATGTGGAAAGTAAATGACACATATATTTTGGTGACGAAGTGGAAACTCTTTGTACCAAAGAGAAAAACCACTCCGGGGCATCCAAATTTAGGAAATGCACTATTCAGAAAAAAAAAAAAAGCTAGTTACAAAGCAATCGTACTCACATACTCCTGATGCAGTAGTTGTACCTTTAACTCTGACACGTACCTATATGTGAACGCCTCTCAACCAGACCTCCTGTCTGAAGAGTTTTTTAATGGACTCCTTTAGCTTAGAGCTCATCTCTAAGATAGATTTCAAAAGGTTGATCAAATCACACAAATAATTTAAGTGAGTTAGCATATCTAACAATATCTACCTAAACACTCTCTCTTAGCACATGAGAATTCTATACTGAATTCTTACAAATACATAGCCTCCAAACCTCTTTAAATAGGCTTCAGAAATCCTAATTCTACACAAACTTGGATTTCCATAGGTGGCGTCCAGACATTGCTTGTGGTGTCCAGACCTTCACTTGAATCTTTAGTAAATTTCTGACGCGTGTCCGGACCAGTAACCTTGGCATCTGGACGATATCATGAAATTAAACCCTTTCTTCGTCCGCATCACATTTTCGTCCGGACCCTGTGCAAACGGAGACTTATTGACTTTAGTATCTACTGGGGCGTCTGAACCTCTTCTGGACCTTGAGCTATTGACTCCATAGTCTACTATATTGTTCAGACCTTGATCAGACACATAGTTTCTAATTAGGGCGTTCGGATGCTTTGTAGGGAAAACCGATTTTCTCAGCTGTAAATCTTCTAGATTCTTTCCTTCACCAGGATATTTCATTCTTAGTGAAATTCTGTGTAGATTACTTCCTTGTTCAGCCTTTTTCATCTTGAAATAAAATATTTTACAACAATTCTTCTGGAGTCCTCTGGAAAGGGTTTTAACCGTAGCCCAGTACTAGTTACTCTTAAGCATGGGCTTGAGTTTTATCCCTTAGACTCAATACTTATTTAACTCCACTAAAGCCTTTTGGAATAAATTCCAAGAGCCCAAAACTCTTTAATTGCTTAAGCCTTTAGAAAATAAATTTCTAAGACCAATCATCTCTAAGTAATTAGTCACTTAGGAATTAAATTCATTTGGCCATGTTTTATCAAATAAAACAATCAAATAAATAAATGCATAATCGAGGCCCAAATCAAATAGTCAATTTACATCACCTCAACGAGGGACCTAAAAGGAAAAATACAATTAGTTTCAATAGGTCTGTAACAATATCACACGATACTATTAATTACAATTGATATCAACAAACAAACGTGACTGCACTTTAATATGGATTTTCGATTTAATGAATTAATCATTGTTACGTACTTATTTATTATCCCTAGTTGAACCAAAGTCAATTTGTTACTTTGTTCATTACATTTTTTCCTTGATAACCTAATTTAATTATATGATTATCCTTTTTGTACCCTATGAGATTTCATCTCACCTTGCACAAAATAAAGTTTTAGTATATCCCACCGAAACACTTTGGCCCGAACTTAATGATAATCATTCTTATTAAATATACATAAAGGGGAATATTCCTTATTACTTTGTTCGATCTTATCAAATAATTTAGTTTTCTTTTTGAAAAGGGTGTTCCCATACTGTTATATGCGATCACCCTATACACAGATATGTTGACCATAGATTGATCTTATTCATGATACATCAAAATGACGTACACTTTACCGCTAACTTAAGATTTTGAATAACTATTATATGTCATCATGCTTGTACATCCTTCTTTAAAACATTGCTCCAGCCTTTCAGATATAATATCCTTGGGCGACGAACAACCAGTTGCACAACTTGTAGCGGTCGAATTTTAAAGCAATGTATATAAATAAGATGGTTGGGACGGGCAGCGACAGAGCCTAATGAGAAGTCTCTTGGTGTGACGCGGTTGCAACCTTTTCGGGTTGGGAATGCAACCAAGGCTCTTGGGAGGTCTCTTACTGGCGCTTGGCCGCAGCCCAATTCAGACGAGAATGTGATCGAGAGTCTCAGTGGCTCAATTAGTTGATTGCAATCGTGTTCAGACAGTGCTGCGACCAGTCGTACCACCCTCCAATCTTATTCAAAGGTCATATTATATCAGGGTTAATAAAATTATTATGTGTTTTTTTGAGGATATACAAAATACATGTTTTTTTTTTTAATAATTTATATATATAAACTTGTGCTTCTCATGTAGTGTAGTAAAATATTAAGAGAATACATTCTATCAAGATTTGGTGTAAAACTCATATTTTACGTATCCAATAAGTGGTTGACATGTCGGTTTAAAAACAAAAAATTCAATCGAGTAATGATTCTTGCACAAATATTTTTACATAACTCTCGCACAACTTTAATTAATTTTTTTTATTTTTTATTTTTTATTTTTTTTATGATAAACCATTTGATTTATTTTTCTATATGTAGGCCTTAAATATTCAATAGTTGATCTTAAAAAAAAAAAAAAAAAATTGTTAAAGTTGTACAAGAGTTATATAAGAAATATTAATCAATTCAATATAAATGAAAACACCATATTTATAAATGTAAATTATACAAATCGGATGTTCCAAAAGAGCAACTTCTTCCGTCCACCCTGGTCCCTGGCGTATCTTTTAGGTTTGGAAAAAAGATCTCTCCGTGTACCTAGAGGCAAGCAAAATAATCAAAGCTGCTTTTGTTGACCATAGTCAAAAGGCCCCAATTGCATTATCTCTGATCACCATAGTCAAAAGGCCCCAATTGCATTATCTGCATCTCATTGATGAAACAAACATGGAATGGAAGAGACTGCAGAGATCGATCGATTAACTGATGAACGAACCCTGCCCAAAAATGGCTTCTTTCAAATTTCTTACATTCCTTTCGTCTCTCTTCGTGATTTCGTTGCTTAGCCTTGCCAGTGGCTATGAAGCAGCACCCACTTACAACTTTAACTTTTGCTCAGGGCCAGGCACAGCCTTCCCCGACAACAGCACCTTCCAATCCAATCTCGACCTCGTCCTCTCTTCTCTTTCCTCTAACGCCACTCCGGTCACTGGGTTCTCCAACGCCTCCGCTGGCGAGGTCTACGGGCTCTTTTTGTGCCGTGGCGACGTCAACACCACAGTCTGTCAAGACTGCGTTGCCTACGCAGCCAAAGAGATACTACAACGCTGTCCCTTTCAGAAAGGGGCTATAATATGGTACGACGAGTGCTTGTTACGTTACACCAACGTATCCATCTTCGCCACCGTTAACGAAGAGCCCAGGAAATCCCTGCCGAACACGCGGGTTATCCTAGAGGCAGAGATAGGCCGCTTCAACGTGTTGATGGGCAGGACAATGAATTCGTTGGCGACTCTTGCGTCGAATTCTTTGACGGGAAAGAAGTTTGCGACGGAGGAAGAGGAATTCAACAGTTCACAGGCGCTGTCACAGACGCTGTACAGCCTCGTGCAGTGCACTCCGGACCTGACTGTGTTCGATTGCTATAGATGTCTCCGAGGCGCCATAGGAAATCTTCCTTCGTGCTGTAAAGGAAAACAAGGCGGAAGGGTTCTGCTACCAAGTTGTAATATTAGATATGAATTGTACCCATTTTACAACTTCACAGCTGCTTCGCCTGCATTTCCTCCTCTTCCTCCAGGTATGAAAATAGATTGTCCGTGATTCACTCAATTACCTCGATCTCCAGGTTTATTAGTAAGAGATATGAAACCTTTACATTAAGACGTAACCATGTATATGCCCATATAATTTTTTTTAAAGTAACCATTAGAACTAGTAAATCACGATGGATCCTTATCCATAAAAAAAAAATCTAATTCTCAGTGGCCATTTTTCCAAATCTATGAGTTTTAAAAATATTGTATTATTTTAAAAATAGGAAAAACCACACTCCCTTTAGCTATCAACAAATTTGTAATGTCCCTTCCAATTTAATTTTTACAATGTCTTCTAATTTATCATCTGTAATGTTTTCTTGTGTGTTCAAAGTGATAAAAATAATAATGTTTAAAAAAAAGAGTAATTTTGTTACATAATTCTAATAATTTTTTTTAAAGATCAACCATTGAAAATTTAGGCTTCACATATAGAAAAATACATCTCATGGTTGATCATTACAAAAAAACAAAGTAGTTACAGTTGTACAAAAGTTGCGTAAGAGTTGTGCAAGAAATATTACTTGTATTTTTTTTTTATAAATTGTCTTTTTTTTTATTAAAAATGTTTTTGTCAAAATGTATCAAAAGGAGACATATATTATAACCAATGATAAATTGAGAAATATTGCAAAAATTAAAATTGAGAGGCATTACAAATTTGTTAGTAGTTAAAAAGAGCAAATATAGGCTCTCCTAAAAATTGGAAAAAAAAAAAAAGAAGTTTCTCCTAAAAAAGAAAAATTAATAATCAATAATACATGGGGTTTTTTGGTTTTTCAATTGAAAGAGAGTCACGTCACGTCTATTTCTCGTTTGCCTTTGAAGAGTTCGTACTTAAAGACAAAAAAGTAGAAATCATATTTAATTTTTGTAGAATTACACTTATTTCTTCAATCTAATAATATTAATTTACAGAGAAATTCTATTTATCACTCTTCATTTTTATAAAAGAATATGTGGCGTGATCTTCTAATAAAAAATTGATTTTCATACCGCAAATGTTAAAAAAAAATTCAGATGTATGTATAACATTACTCCAATTTATAATTTCTTTTGATATTTCAATTCAATTAATATATCTTACTATCTATCATTTGAGATTATTAATGTTTTTTTTTTTTTTTTTAATTCAACGGAGGAAAAAGGGGAAAGGGGAAATTACAAAGTATCTTGTACGTACAGTTACCCAGTTACCCTCCTCAATGGGGGATATTTTGAGGATATTTGAGGATCCTGTACATTTACACTTTATCCTTTGCCTCCACAGTATAAACTGTAGCTCTTCAAGCCAATTTACAAACCACAAACCACAGCTCTTAGGCTCTTGCCCCACCATTCTCCCATTCCCTTGCTCTAGAATTTATTCCCAATCAAAAGTCCATTGGTCATTGCCAGCCACAGAACAATGGACTATCTTGTTAATCTGTAGCATGCCAATGATGCATATGTTGTATGCATGCAGGAGGAAGCAAAATGTCGTCGCTGACAATTGTCGCCATTGTTATCCCAATTGCTGTGATCTCTGTGGTTCTTTTATTCATTGCCTATTCCTTCCTTCGGAGGAGACCAAGGAAGAAACACTACACTTTATCCGAAGAAAATGGTGAAGGAAAAAAAAAAATTCTTTGATCACGAAATAATTAATTTAATTTTTTTTTTTAAAAAAAAGTCTTTGTGGTGTCAAAAATTTGCGATTGAAATCTTTTCATTTTAAGAATTATTGTATTTACTGTTTGGATGTTTAGTTGGAGATGAAATTACAACCATAGAGTCCTTGCAATTTGATTTGGATATAATTGAAGCTGCCACGGACAAGTTCTCAGATGATAACAAGATTGGTGAAGGAGGATTTGGCGTGGTTTATAAGGTAAGAATTATTTAGCATGCTAAGTTTAGATATTCATATGCACCCTACAGAGGTTAAAGTATATTTTCAAGGTGTTAAAAAAGCTTAATTATTTAATTTATATTTTAATACTCTCACTTATGTGTGGCATTAAACTCCTCATTAATATATAAGTGAGGCCAATGCGTAAAATATTTAATTAAAATGAGAGGTGAATTATATATAGAAATATGGTTCGAACTCATGACTTCCGCTCCGATACCATATGTTCAGCTCTTATCCCAAAAACTGAAGTTGATAGGAAGAAAATGAATTTAATAATTTAATTTATATTCTAACACAGGGTACCTTTTTTAATGGACAAAAAATTGCCGTGAAGAGGCTATCTGGAAGACACGGACAAGGTGCAACAGAATTCAAGAATGAGGTTGTATTGATAGCTAAGCTTCATCACAGAAATCTAGTGAGGCTACTAGAATTTTGTGAGGAAGGAAAAGAAAAGTTACTTGTCTATGAATACGTGCCCAACAAAAGCCTTGATTACTTTTTATTCGGTTGGGTCAATCTGAACTTACGTCCACTTCTTTTCCTTTTTTACCATTCATTTTATATCTATATGAATGCATGCATGAATAGCCGTTGAAGAATACATGATATTAATGACTTGCAAATCCTTTAATAATTCATTTACCATGAACTTTTCACAAACTGAATCAAAGCTAAGGAGCTGAAGCTCTATGAAATAATGAGAGACTAAAGTTTTTTTTTTTTTTTTTGAAGTACTTTTCGTTAAGGGATTTGAACTTACATTTTCTTAATCTGTTGAATTTCGCCCCTTTAATTCTAACTTGAGTAATTTTGACAAAATAATAGATCCTATAAACCGAAGACAATTGGATTGGTCAAGACGTTATAAGATTATTGAAGGAATAGCTCGTGGGATTCTTTATCTTCATGAAGATTCTCGGATTAGAATTATCCATCGTGATCTCAAAGTTAGCAATATTTTGTTAGATGACAATATGAATCCAAAGATTTCAGATTTTGGCTTGGCAAGGATATTTGTAGCAGATCAAACTCAAGCAAATACAAGAAAAATTGTTGGAACATAGTAAGTTTTTACGTTTATTTCATCTTTGCATAATAATCTAGATCAACAAAACTCTATTATCTTTCTGTTGGGGAGAGAAACATTAGGGAGTCCAACAAGAGTAAGTTAACATACATATACTAAGACCCTACTTCTAACCCAAAAGCCTAAGCTAATGGGTGTAGGTACACTTAAGTATATTAACTATTGTTTTTCTTTGTACTTTCTTAATGTGGGATATGACAAGCACAAGTGTGCACACAACATTTTTGCATGTGAGAATTACCGAAAAGGAAAATGTATGGTTATTGTAGTCCACAAAAACACATTAATATACATTTTTAGACATCACTCCAACCCAAAAGCTTATTCTAATAAGTTTGGTTTCACTTAAGTATATTAACTACTAATACTCTATTTGTCTTTACTCAATGTGGAATTCAACACTTACTCGTATACTCACAATACATTATCCTAGGAGATCATTTAGCTTGAGATAAACTAAATTATAAAACTAATATTATACTATGAACAAACCTTGGAAAATTTTTGTCTCATCTTTTTACTTCAGTTGTTGTTCTGATAGGATTCTACTAATATGATACTATGAACAACCTTGGATAATTTTTACCTCATCTTTTTACTTCAATTGTTGTTTTGATGGGGTATTGGTTTGTAGTGGTTACATGCCTCCAGAATATGCTATGCATGGCCGATACTCCGTAAAGTCAGATGTTTTTAGCTTCGGAGTCTTAGTGCTAGAGATTATAAGTGGGAAGAAGAACAGCAGTTCTTATCAATCAGAACTTGCTGAGGACCTGCTGAGTTATGTGAGTATGGATCGTATAATTTCAATTTTTTGTGTTGCTTTTATGAAAATAAAGTAAATAATATATGGTGCTTATTTTGAATGAACGAATGCAGGCTTGGAAACAATGGAGGAGTGGTACACCCTTGGAATTGTTGGATCCCACTGTGAGACATTCTTGTTCAAGAAATGAGGTCGTGAGGTGCATCCAAATGGGCTTATTGTGCGTTCAGGAAGATCCTGCAAACCGACCAACAATGGCGACAATAGTTCTCATGCTTAACAGTTACTCTGCAGTTACGCTGCCATTACCTAAACAGCCAGCATTTTTACTTCAAAGTAGAACCATGCCGAGCAAGGCAGTGGACAACTCATCAGTTTCGTTGTCTGTTAATGAACCATCATTCACTGAAATATACCCTCGATAGTTTGCTGTTCTTTGAAATCAGTATATGTTAGTAAGTTGTGGAACTCTTAACATATTTTTTTATATGTAATCTGTATTATGAATGGATACAGAGTATGAATTGTGGAATGTAATAAACGTATGAAGTGATTGAGATGGAAATGTATGGAATTGAATGAATGAAAGATATAACTTCCTACTAATTTCTTCAGTCGCCTATTACCTATTGGGTCTCCCTTTTACAGACCCAATCGGTTAATCAAGTGGACCCCTTCTAATCCACTAATCCAAACTTCAACCCCCTCACACTACTAATATGTCCCTTACATTTCTTACTCTTTAGAAGCAGGAGTTTGAAAAAAAATCCTACTTTAAAACTATTAGGTTAATGTTTTCGCCAACACGCAACGAGATAGATTTTAGGTTTAGAAAACCTTGGAAATTCCATGCTTTTTTCACGCCTATCTTCCTTTTTTGATCTTAGGGGTGTGCAAATTATTCCATTACTGACTATTGAAAACCCGTTGACCGCCACCGAATCGCTTTCGACCGCCTACTATAAAATTTAAAATTTGAAAATCGGAATAAAAATAATTTTCGAAATTGTTGTCGGTCAGTAATCGGTGAGAAGTTTTTCGTTGGTTACCGACCCGAGTACCAAAACGACTTTGTTTTACTCGTTATCAAAACGACGTCGTTTTGATAATGAGTAAAACGACGCCGTTTTGGTACTCTATATTTGATTTTTTTTCCCAAACCACATCATTTGCTGTTGAAGGTCCATACACACGCGATGACGATTAACCTAACCCTAGATCACTCCCTCCCTGCCGCTCAAGCCTCACGCCCATCTGCTTCCCTTGCTCAGCCGCCCACGCCTAGCCCGCCCCGTCTTTCTCTCTCTCTCTCTCTCTCTCCCGCCTCAGTCACTGTAGTTTATGGAGTTAGAGGGTGGTGAGGGTCATTTGGTCAGGTCAAGGTGGTTGGGTGGCTGAGTCTGTAGTGGTGGCCGAGTCTCTGGTACTCATTCACTCATCCAGTACTCTCTTTCTTTGGAGTTCGCTTTTCTGCATCTCTGAAATTTGGGATTTTATTTTTTATTTTTTTCATCTTCTGACATCAATATGTATCCCCCCTCCTGTATTTCTAAAGTTCCTTCCTCTCTCTTCATTCTCTTGTGACCTTGTCTGTGTTGTTGAATTTTGTTACTTTCTTATTAGATCTTTGATGCGCTTTAGGATCTTTCATGTGAATTTAATTTCCTAGAAAGTGGTCGTTTTTCGCTCTCTCAGATTTCATATAATGATTTCATTCCTTCTTCTTTCCTTTTCATTGTTTATGGTGTTTCCGACACCGATATACCCAACACCCACCCCTATCTGATCTTGACCGTCTCTCTTCTAACAGGGCATGTATACTGGTGTTGATCTCAACCAATTGTTGCTCTATTTCTGTGAACTGACCCAAATGCTGCTTCACGGAATCCATTTGTAAGGAATATATATTAGTAGCGTGAGTTAGAAGTCAGTAAGTTGAAAAATTTACCATACGAATATGTAATACTCCAAACCACATACGTGTAGATGGCTAGTAAAGTCCAAACTTTAATCGTGTAATTTCTTCTTTTTCTTTTTTTCAACCCGCACACAGAATAGTCAATCCTTTCCTGCCTCTCCAGTCTGATCTGCATAATAAACCAAATAAAGCCGCACGAAGTGGAAGAAAGATTGGTAAAGTGAAGCTGAAGACCCTTGCAAATTTGCAAGTAACAGAGTGATCAACCAGAATAATCACCAACATGGCCGGCGCTGCTTCCTTCAAATTTCCCATATGCCTTGTGATCATTCTCTCCCTCTTAACCTTGCTTAGCCTAATTATCACCGAAGCAGCACCTACTTACGCCGATCACACTTGCTCAAATTCAAGCTTTTTCACTCCCAACAGCACCTACCAAGCCAACCTCAACCTCCTCCTCTCCGCTCTTTCCTCTAACGCCACCCGCCCCAACGGCTTCTACACAACCAAGGCCGGCCAGGCCCCTCCCGACGTCGTCATCGGCCGTTTGCTCTGCCGGGCTGATCTAACCCCTGACCTTTGTCAAAACTGCATCTCTACTGCCATGACAGATATAAGAAATCGCTGCCCCTCCGACAAGGTGGGGCTAATCTGGTACGACGAGTGCACGCTACAGTACTCCAACGAGTCCTACCTGAACGACCAGGTGCCTTTCGAGAACTTGCCGACCAGTACCCAGAACGTCCTGGAGCTGGACCGCTTCAACGCGTTGTTGTCAACCACGATGAAGTCGCTGGCGACGCGATCCGCGAATTCTCAATCGGACAAGAAATTTGGGTCGGCCGAAGTAAAATTTACGGGCTCACAGACGCTGTACTGCATGGTGCAGTGCTCCCCGGAGATGAGCGCGGATCTGTGTATGCGTTGCTTGGAAAGCGCCGTAGGCTCTCTTCCTCAGTGCTGCTCGGGAAAACAAGGCGGAAAGGTTCTGCTTCCGAGTTCTAATATTAGATACGAGTTGTATCCATTTTACAATCTGACGGCAGTATCTCCTTCTCTTCCTCCAGGTACGTAATTTGCTCGGTAAAAATTAATTTTAGTTCCTTCAAATTAAACAGAAGAACTTCCTTTAATTTTAGTTCCTCTACTTTTAGTCTATAAAATTGTTATCTATCCTTTTAGTATGCTTTTTAAATGTATTAAAAAAGTTTAGCAAAACTCTCTTTAAAAAAATAAAATGTGATTTTGTCACTAATAATATATAAAAAGTTGGATCGAGTTATGACTTTGATGACACGTAATTTCCTTTTCAAACTAAAAGCAAAAAAAAAGTCAAAGCTGCTTTTGTTGACCAGATTCACCACACGTGTCCTCGTCGTAACTGCATCTCATTGACGAACTTATTACGCAACCAAAACAAAAGATAAAACAAACATGGAATGGAAGAGACAAGAGATATTGATTAACAGAGATGAACGAACCCTGCCCAAAAATGGCTTCTTTCAAATTTCTTATATTCCTTTCGTCTCTCTTCGTGATTTTGTTGCTTAGCCTTACCAGTGGCAATGAAGCAGCACCCACTTACAACTCTCATATTTGCTCAAACTCAACCTTCTTCACCGCCAACAGCACCTACCAATCCAATCTCGACATCGTCCTCTCTTCTCTTTCCTCTAACGCCACACGGGCCACTGGGTTCTCCAACGCCTCCGCTGGCGAGGTCTCCGGGCTCTTTTTGTGCCGTGGCGATGTCAACACCACTGCCTGTCAAGACTGCGTTGCCAACGCAACCAAAGAGATACTAGGACGCTGCCCCTTGGACAAAGTGGCTATAATATGGTACGACGAGTGCTTGTTACGTTACTCCAACCAACCCATCTTCGCCACCGTAAACGTAGTGCCCGCGGTATCCATGTCGAGCACGCAGGTTATCCTAGAGGCAGAGAGTGACCGCTTCAACGAGTTGTTGGCCAGGACAACGAATTCGCTGGCGACCCTTGCGTCGAATTCCTTGATGGCCAAGAAGTTTGCGACGGAGGAAGAGGCGTTCAACAGTTCCCAGAAGCTGTACAGCCTCGTGCAGTGCACGCCGGACCTGACTGTGTCCGATTGCGAAATGTGTTTCCAAAGCGCCATAGGAGGTCTGCCTATTTGCTGTGGTGGAAAACAAGGCGGAAGGGTTCTGCTACCAAGTTGTAATATTAGATATGAATTGTACCCATTTTATAACTTCACAGCTGCATCGCCTGCATTTCCTCCTACTGCTTCAGGTATGAAAAATACTCTGATTCTCTATAACAGCATCAATTTGTTGTAAAAATTGGATTTTTTTTTTTTGTCCCCCAAATCTGGGATTTTTAAGAATTTTTGTACTCTGACCTCTTTTCACTATGGTCTCTAACCATAAATATGAACTTAAAAACTTATGGTTCTGGCCTGAAGCTTTTGAGGTTGGGCCGCGACTGCTGTATAATCTGTCTGATATTGCTATTTACGCAGGAAAGCAGTAGTTCTGACAATGGACTACCTTAATCGATCTGTAGCAATTAGCATGTCGATTAATGATACATATTGTTGTATGCAGGAGGAAGCAAAATGTCGTCCCTGACAATTGTCGCCATTGTTATCCCAATTGTTGTCTCTGTGGTTCTTTTCTTCATCGCCTATTGCTTCCTTCGGAGGAGAGCAAGGAAGAAACGCTACACTGTATTCGAAGAAAATGGTGAAGAAAAAACAAATTCTTTGATCACAAAATCTAATTATTATTATTATTATTTTAAGACTTCTAAGTTTTTTAAGTCTTGAAACTTTTTCATTTTAAGAATGATTCTATTTACTGTTTGGCTGTGTAGCTGGAGCTGAAATTACAACTATAGAGTCCTTGCAATTTGATTTGGATACGATTGAAGCTGTCACGGACAAGTTCTCGGATGATAACAAGATTGGTGAAGGTGGATTTGGCACGGTTTATAAGGTAGGAATTATTTAGTATGTTAAGTTAAGAGAGATTCATATGCACACTAAAGACTGTTTTAACGTTGTTCGAGTATATTTTCAGGGCACCCTTCTTGATGGACAACAAATCGCTGTGAAGAGGCTATTTGGAATATACGGGCAAGCTGCAATAGAACTCAAGAATGAAGTTGGATTGGTAGCCAAGCTTCATCACAGAAATCTAGTGAGGCTACTAGGATTTTGTATGGAAGGAAAAGAGAAGTTGCTTGTCTATGAATACGTGCCCAACAAAAGTCTTGATTACTTTCTATTCGGTTTGTCCACTTCTTTTCTTTTTCACCTTTCATTTTATGTCTAAATAAATGCATGATTAGCTGAAGAACTTTTCACAAATTAAATGGTAGTCATTTAATCCTAACTTGAGTAATTTTGACAAAATAATAGATCCGGTAAACAGAAGACAATTAGATTGGTCAACACGTTACAAGATTATTGGAGGAATAGCTCGAGGGATTCTTTATCTTCATGAAGATTCTCGGATTAGAATTATCCATCGTGATCTCAAAGCTAGCAATATTTTGTTAGATGGCAATATGAATCCAAAGATTGCAGATTTTGGCTTGGCGAGGATATTTGTAGTGGATCAAACTCAAGGAAGTACAAGTCAAATTGTTGGAACATAGTAAGCTTTTATCTTTATTTTATCTTTGCATAATCTTGATTAATAGAAACTCTGTTGGGTTTTTTCATGTGAGAATTACGGAAAAGGAAAATGTAAGGTTATGGAGAATAGTCCGCAAGGAACACGTTAATATACTTGTTTAGACACCACTCCAAAGTTTGGTGCCACTTATATATATTAACTACTCACTCGATTTATTTTTGCTCAATGTGAGAGTTAACACTAGATTCTACCAATACGCATATGATACTATGAACAATCTTGGATAATTTTCTTTCTCATCTTTTTACTCCAATTGTTGTTCTGATGGGGGTATTGGTTTGTAGTGGTTACATGCCTCCGGAATACGCTATGCATGGCCGATACTCTGTAAAGTCCGATGTTTTTAGCTTCGGAGTCTTAGTGCTAGAGATTTTAAGTGGGAGGAATAACAGCTGTGTCTCTGAATCAGAACATGCGGAGGACCTGCTGAGTTATGTGAGTATGGATCGGATAATTTCAATTTTTGCGTTGCTTTTATGAAAATAAAATAAAATAATGGGGCTTATTTTGAATGAATGAATGCAGGCTTGGAAACAATGGAGGAGTGGGACACCCATGGACTTGTTGGATCCCACTGTGAGACATTCTTGTTCAAGAAACGAGGTCGTCAGGTGCATCCAAATGGGCTTATTGTGCGTTCAAGAAGATCCAGCGAACCGACCAACAATGGCGACAATAGTTCTAATGCTTAACAGTTACTCTGTTACGCTGCCATTACCAAAGCAGCCAGCATTTTTACATGGAAGAGGAGCAAAGCCGAACAAGCCAGTGGACCTGCAGTCTGATCAATCTACAAGTCCATCGGTTAATGAAGCATCATTTACTGAAATATACCCTCGATAGTTTGCTGTTCTCCCAAATATGTTTGTAAAAGTTGTGGAACTTGTACTCTAATATGCATACTCCTCTGATATTTCGAATAAACTATGTTTGGTTCTGTTGGCCGGTTGTTTCCAGCATAACACACTTCAAGGCAGTAGATTATGCAATGAAAACACAGGATAATAAGGGAAAAAGTTGTTACAGAATTTTCTGCAGAAAACTGAGCAAACCGGAGGAGGAAAGCAGAGCAAAAAACAGGGGAGGGAAAGAAAGATTTTCTGAACTTGGTGACCTTTTCTTTTCTCGGTTCTTCCATTTTTTTCTTTTTTTCTTTTTTCAACACCCATACATAGTTTTCCAGCAGCTTTTACATACAAAACAAAGAGAAGCCTTTTTACAAACAAGTTTATAGAAGACTACGTAGATTCAAAACACACATTTTCAGCTACTACAAGCTAAGGTTTAATAAAATACAACAAAAGTAAAAAAATAACTAGACAAAACACATTAATTGGTAATGTGTGGGATACGGTGCTGTAGAATGATAAAATACAAATATTTTTATTTTTTATTTTTAGATATTTAGCAACACACAAACGCAATCTTAGAATAAAAGAAGAAAAAAAAAACACATAACCCCACTCAAGCAGCCTATTGCGTGAAAAATAATTGCACAATTAAGCTCACTACATAGAGAATAACTCTTACTGCATTGAAAATATCTGCACTATTGATCAAACAACTTCCACCTGCCACGTGGCAAGCATCAAAATGTCATATTTAGTAGTCTTTTACGTCAAAAAGAGTCAATCTCTCAAAAAAATAGAGAGCGGCTTAGGTACTTTTTCTAAACTTTTTTTTCATTCAATTATTTTGTCAAATAATATACTGACTTAAGCATTAAAGTGTTTTTGGTCCATCAGAGATTAGCCGACAAATTTTCAGTAACTATTTTTTATATTTTGCAGATGGCCATAGTCAATTCGGCAGTAAATAAAAAAATAAAATAAAAAATGCATCAATAGATATGGTCAAACTGTTAATAGGAAAAAAAATAAAAATAAAAAAATAAAAAAGGAAAAAAAGAAGAAGAAAGAAGCAAAAAGGAAAAAAGAGGAGGCTAGGAGGGATTAACATCGCTAATGGAGACGACCACCACAAGTCAAGGATGCAATGATAATGCTTTTATTTTGACTAGCAAAGACAGCCCAACTAACTAGATATTGCGCAGAATAGAGCTAGTTACGTACCTAATATTTCAACTAATGTTTTTTGAGCGGTCGATTTTATTATACTCTAATATTCCAACTATAAAAATCAAATAATGATCGATGGGTATCCATGCTGTGGCGGCAAATAACAGTGGATGCCAGCAATATTATATTTTTTGTTGCATCACTGATTCTTAGAGTTATCTTAAATTATACATCATTTTATATGATAGATAAAGTTCACGAAGAGTTCATGTGGTAAATTAAAATTATAAATAATTCATTGAACCTATTTTTCGTCCACCAAGTTAAAAGATTCCGTTAGTTTGCCACATCATAGCTAATAGGAAATCGACACGTGGTCACTCCAGACATAAGGGAGGCCGTGCGCCACCCCAGAAGTGGCCAGGTCACCCTTGGCAACTACTCATTTGCTATTTTCTATTTTTTTTAAAAGAATAAAATAATTTTTAAGTTTTATTTATTTATATATTTTTTTTTTGTAATGGACACGTGTCTTTTTTTTTTTATTGAGTATGACGTGCAAACTAATAAAATCTGTTAATTTGATAAATGAAAAAGAGGTTTATTTGTAATTATACTTTACTACGTAAACCCTCTATGAATTTTTTATTACACAAAAAATAATTTGTAGTGCAGGCCAATTAAAGACAAATGGTATGTTTTATCGCATATAATTTGCAGTAGCTTTTTCGATCGCATACCTGCAAAGGCCAAAAGCAAGTGGTCCGTCGATAACAATGGGCTTGCCTAGCTTCAACCTCTGCGCGACGACCACCCTTTTACTCCTCCCCTTCCTGATTAGCTTCCTTAGCCAAACCGGAACTGAAGCTGCTGCAACTTACCTCTACCATGTCTGCCCAAACACAACCACTTTCACGGCCAACAGCACCTACCAATCCAACCTCAATAGCCTCCTTGCTTCCCTCACCTCCAACGCCACAAGCAGCACGGGGTTCTACAACACCACCGCGTCGGCCGGGAACTCCGTTGACACGGTCTACGGCCTCTTCCTCTGCCGGGGTGATCTCTCAGCCAACGCCTGCCGAGACTGCGCTGCCGACGCAACCAAAGACGTGGTCGATCGCTGCCCCAATGAGAAAGTGGCCGTCGCTTGGTACGACGAGTGCATGTTACGCTACTCAAATCAGTATATCTTCTCCCAAATGGTCACCGACCCTAACGTTATCCTGTCGAACACACAGAATATATCGGAGCAAAACCGGTTTGACCTGTTGGTGAGGACAACGATGAACGTCTTGGCAAGTGGGGTTTCAAATGTTGGGTCTGGGGCCAAGAAGTTTGGGACGAAAGAAGCCAATTTCACAGCGTTGCAAACGCTGTACACCCTTGCCCAATGCACGGCGGACCTGTCGGGTTCCGATTGCAATAGCTGCCTCCAGATAGCGATAGCAAATCTGCCGGGTTGTTGTGGGGGAAAGCAAGGGGCCAGAGTTCTGTTTCCTAGTTGTGCCGTTCGGTATGAAGTTTACCCGTTTTACCTGTCAGTAGCAACTTTTCCTCCACCTCCGGGATCGGTGGTAGCGCCTGTACCTCCACCTCCTGGATCAGTAACAACACCCAAAGGTAAGTTTTTCCCTTTCCGTTTCTTTTTTCTTTTTGGCTTGGGTGTAGATGGGAAAAGCCTCTTATCCATCAAGATTGCACAGCACATATGCACGATACAAAATATTTGGTATGGGATATGTGTGCTAAACACATATTCACCTCATGAATACCACCCTATATGGCTTGTCTTGTGTATGTTATCTGCAACGAATATCATATGGGCTCTATCTCATATATTATTATTGTATTATGCATGTATTATGTAATCTTATTGTGCAAGATTGTGCACCAATTACAACCCGGGGTAAATACTGGATTCAAAGAAGTTGATGTAATTTTACTGCTTTCTCGATCTCCTCGCTTTTTATTAAATTTGGGGACTTCTTTTGTGTTTTTTCTTTTCTTCTCTCTTTTAAGATTTTGGTTGATGAAAGTATGGCTGCTCTTGAATTTTATTGAATAGAAAAATGCAAAACTAATTAGTCTCGATCTCTATTTGCAAATATATTCGAGTCCTGACCCAACTTCCGTCAAATATTTTGACCCAATACATTAATGTACCATGTCACCCTCCACCAAGAGGTACACGTGACTTATTTGATTACTCATAACCGACAAGACATGTTGGACTTGACATTAAGTTAAACTTCTAAATATGTTGGTTTATTTATTACTTTTAAATTAATCTTTAGAATATAGGAGATAGTGTTCTGCCCAATAGTTTAAAGGTTGTCTCTCACACCTAATTAATCAAGACTGTCTTCCGTATAGACGTATATATTCTATTCAACAATGGTTGTTATCTTTAGAAAGCAACTCTAATTATAAACCATTCTGGTAACCTTTAGCTTATGAATGCAAGTGAATATTGTTTATGCAGGAAAAGATCAAATCTCACCGCTGACAATTATTGCCATTGTCGTTCCGATTTCTGTCACTGTTGTTCTATTCGTGATGGGATACTACTTCCTTAGTAGGAGAGCAAGAAAAAAGTACAATGCTGTACGGGAAGAAAATGGTAAACAATAATTAATTTGATTTTGTGCATTCTAATATTCATTTCCAAATGTTATATATACTTTTAGCTACTTACACTTACTGTTTTGTTGTGCAGCTGATAATGATATCACAACTGTAGAGTCCTTGCAATTTAATCTTGCTACAATTGAAACTGCCACCAACATGTTTTCAGATGATAATAAGCTTGGTAAAGGCGGATTTGGTGTGGTTTACAAGGTAATTAGAGGATTTTTATTATGCAATTAGTGCATGCAAAATCTGTCGACAGTGTTGAAGATTTTGATCATGTTTGCATTTTCAGGGTACCCTTCTTGATGGACATGAAATAGCCGTAAAGAGACTATCGAAGAGTTCTAGACAAGGGACTGGAGAGTTTAAAAATGAGGTAGAATTGGTAGCCAAGCTTCAACACAGAAATCTTGTAAGATTATTGGGATTTTGCTTGGCAGGAGAAGAAAAGATACTTGTCTATGAATTTATGCCCAACAAAAGCCTTGACTACTTTCTATATGGTTTGTTTCTTATAAATATACATTTAATTTTCTTGTATGTTCTTAATCTTACAAGAGTTAAATTACCTTTCTGTATTATTCTCTTGACTTCATTTGTTTTTCCCTTAGCTAATTGAATATATATATATATATATATATATATATATATATATATATGAGACTTTAGTTGATTATTCTAATACGAATATTAAATTTTGATGCATGTATAGATCCCGCAAGAAAAGGACAATTGGATTGGTCGAGACGTTACAAAATTATTAGAGGAATCGCTCGAGGGATTCTTTATCTTCACGAAGATTCTCAGCTTAGAATCATACATCGTGATCTTAAAGCAAGTAACATTTTGTTAGATAAAGATATGAATCCAAAAATTTCAGATTTTGGGATGGCAAAGATTTTTGGAGTTGATCAAACTCAAGGAAATGCCAGTAGGATTGTCGGCACATTGTAAGTTCTTAATGTTTGCCAATTTTTGCACAAAAAAAAATAATAAATAAATAAAATAGCTTGGGTTCTAGAGTACTACTAGTGATCGAATTCAGTTTATTATATATAATTATAGTTTATATTTAATGTTGTTAAATATGTTATGTGAATTACATTGTCTTATAATTAACTAACGTCGTTGTATCAATGATGCCGATTTGCAGTGGTTATATGGCTCCAGAATATGCTATGCATGGACAATTTTCTGTAAAATCTGATGTGTATAGTTTTGGTGTTCTTGTTCTTGAGATTATAACGGGCAAAAAGATCAGTTCTTTTTATCAATCAGACGAGGATGGAGACCTTCTGAGCTATGTGAGTAGTATGAACCAAATGTTGTTTTTCTATATATGTTAATTCAAACATCATAACATCCGTATGCGTAACACTGTAACATTACTTGACCAATTGTTGCAGGCTTGGAAACACTGGAGGGATGGAACATCCATGGAATGGTTGGATCCAAATTTGGAAGATTCTTACTCAAGAAATGAAGTCACCAGATGTCTCCATATTGGCTTACTGTCTGTACAGGACAATCCAGTCGACAGACCCACCATGGCATCCATAGTTGTCATGCTTAGCAGCTACTCAGTTACATTGGCATCACCTCAACAACCAGCATCTTTCCTTAGTACTCGAACAGAGCAAAGCATGCCATTGAAGGAGTGGGCCTCCTCACATCAATCTACAAGCAAATCAACGCCATGGTCTGTCAATGAAGCATCGATTACTGAAGTATACCCTCGATAGAACCGTACTGAGTTGTATATATATATGATCGAGTATTGTTTAAGAATTCAGAGTTCATACACGATAATAAGCTTGCATATCCAATATGTATAATTTTCAGGAAAATTTATTCTTCAAAGAGTTCTTGAAATGAGACCATGATGCTAATGGGTTTGCATCGAATTATGTTTCACAATTATGGTGTCTTTTCATGCTTAATTGTTTTTCACTTATCGGTAGATGTTTAACAATGTCTTCCTCACTTGCGAGTTCATTACCGTATTTATTACAATTATTTTACTAATAAAATGTAGGAATAATAATTTATGTTTGCATGTCAGTGCGAGTCGTGTTGAAATATGGATATAAAATTATATAGGTCAACTTTAACCCTAACCCGTTTAATTAAACGAGTCAAACTACTCAACCTTAACTCGTTAATTTTGTGTTACGTTCATATCGGTTCACAAATCCTGTGAAAAATTTTCAGTCCTAAATGTCACGTGTTGAATTTGGGTTATGTCAAAGTATAGATATAAAATGAAAGTTAATCTTACACTTCGTGTCATATCACACGGCTCAGTGTCTCGCTCATGACATTCAACCTCATACTTCTTTCACTTGACCGTTGACGCATGATTATCGTATAGCTTTTTTCTCTGTTAATATGATAATATTATTTATTTATGTTAATTTTATTCTATAATAACATTTTAGAGGACTAATAGCAGTTTTCTAAATCTTCACTCTTCTTTTTCTTTTCTTTTTTACTTTCATTAAATTAAGGAAATAACCAAAGAATCAAAAGTTATACCCCTTATATAGGGAAGCAAAAGTACTTCATTTAACATTATTTAATATAAAAAAAAATTCTTTTATCTTTTATTTATCTAGCATTTATTTGAAACAATATTTAAATAATTTTTTTTTCTCTAATTATTTAATTTAAAAAACATTCAAATGGTATAGAAAAATGATAAGGGAAGTTATTGTGAAATGCATTTTAATAAGAAAACAAAAAGTGATTTAGTTTTTTAAATTGATGAAAAGTTTAAAGGAAGCTGCTAGTACTTTTATAGGGCTAAAAATTCTCCAAATAAAAATTAGAATTGCACCTAATTCAAGCAACTAATTGATAGAGATCGAGTTCTTCGAAACTCTATTGGGTGCCTAATCTATCACGTCACTCATTAATTTCATATAATTTTCCATATGCTTTAGCAATCAAAAACACAGGAAAAAGAAAAATGAGCATGACCGAGTTTGGGTCTCAACATTCTTGAGAAAATTGGAAAATATTTGTCAACGCGGTTCAATTAGTTGATTCTTTTCTTTCTTTCTTTCTTTTCTTTTTTTTTTTTTTTTTTTTTTTTGTGGTATAATGGTTGGAAACGAGTGGTTTTTTTAAAAGCAGATGTCAAATCATCCCCTTTTTTTTGGGGTGGTAGGTATCAAATTCTCTTTGAAATTGGTTGTTTTTCTTCTCAAATGTAGACTTACGAATTCAGACTTGCAGACTTAAAAAAAATTCAGATTTGCAGACTGACCAGCCCTGTGTTTGCGCAATCTCAACCCTAGGCTAAGCTTAAGCTTAAAGCTTGCTGTTTTTTTTTTCTTGGCCACTTTTTCCTTCCTTTAACATTCTCACCCAAAACTCTAGAACTAGAAGAAATCCCTCGGCCCAAAAAACCTGATGAGTGATGGACTAATGATTCTCCTGAATCCAGATGGATTAAACGCATCGTGTAGTCTATAGATAAAGGCCAAGGAGCAGCTGGCCGGGTGCTCCTCAAGGAACTTCATGTGAGTTTTGAACTTCAGTGGATTCTTAAAGAATTTTTTTCTGGGTACTTATGATTTTTATTTGTGTAAGGTGGCTTGCATGCATAATGTATTGGTCTGTTAATTAGTGTACTTTTTTTTTTTTTTTTGTGTTTAATATATACAAATGCTCTGAGGTAAAAGTTGAAGTTGAAACTGTTATTAATCCTCCAAAAAAAGAAAAAATAAAGAGGTTGAAACTATGAAACTGTCTTGTTTTGTTGGGCGGCATTAGGTGACTTGGTGCTCGGTGGGTTCACCTTTTGGTATGAAGGTGGGACATGAACAGTAAAACCCACCTTCCAAATAAAATAGTGAAATTAAGTACATAATTCTAAATAAACATGAACTTAAGAAAATCCCAGGTTATATATATATAAAAATTATGATCTTATAAACTGAGCATCTAGGAAAGGAATTGTCTGCTTTTATTTTACATAAACACGTTTTTACACCTGCGTTCGGACCCTCACAAAATATTTTGATTCCTCTCCTGAGTGGACAGTCATGAGTTGTCTTTTTTTTTTTTTTTCTTTTTTTTTTAAGTATGTCATGAGTCGTTGATATTAAATATTTGGATAGTTACGTACAGTTTCAGCCAATTATACACCGTCCAAATCCATTATTGCAGGGGACCTCAATCCCTTTGCTCTCTTCTGCAACTGGGATCATCTCCCTATACTTTTCTAGGGTAGGCACATCCGCACTGGCTTGACTTCTGTTACAGTTGAGATTAATTTCTAATTAAATCATTCGAAATTACAAAAACTTTCCACCCATCCGAATTATTTTATTTAAAAATTATGCTAATATTATAGTAGAAGACTAGAAGTCATGTAGATGCCATTTGATTAGCTATAATATAATAGTTGATTTGTAATAGTTTCTAAATCTAAGAGACAGATTAATTACAACTCCCAAGTATTAATGATCCTGAGCGAGAGCAAGATATTGATCACAAGAGAATATTGGCCATGCCTTCTTTCAATGTCTCCATCGTCCCTCTGCTCCTTTCCTTGCTCTGCTTGCTTAGCTTCACCGGTGAAGCAGCTGACCGCGTGCACAAGTGTTTCAACCAAATCACTTCCACCCCAACAGCACCTACCGGAGTAACCTCAACCAGCTGCTCTCTTCCCTTTCCTCCAACGCCACGAGTGAAAGTGGGTTCTACAACACCACCGCCGGCCAAAACCCCGAGACCTCAATTTACGGCCTCTTCCTCTGCCGTGGTGACATCGCCACCTATGACTGTCAAGACTGCGTGGCAACCGCAACCAAAGAGGTTGTTCAGCAGTACTGCCCCTCAGAACAAGCGGCCGTGACATGGTACGAAAAATGCATGTTACGCTACTCCAACGGGCCCTCGTTCTTCTGCACCATGGACGAAGCGCATAGATTTTCTATGGGGACGGGTATAATGCAACAGACCCAGATAGCTTCCAGCAGCTGGTGGCAACCACAATGAATGAGCTGGTTGCTCGCGCCGCAAATGCTCCGTCCGGTGCTAAAAAGTTTGCAACGAAAGAAGCCATTTTCAATGAATCGCAAACGATATACAGCCTTGTCCAGTGCATTCCTGACCTTTCCAGGTCTGGTTGCAATAGTTGTCTTCAGGCACTCGTAACAAACCTGGCGGTGTGTTGTGGTGGACAGCTTGGAGGCACATTTATGGATCCTAGTTGTAACCTCAGGTACGAAATATACCCGTTTTATCAGAAACAAGCCGTCGGGGAACTGGCTCCGACACCGGTGCTTTTTCCTCCTCCAGCTCCAGGTGATCAAGGCACGAGACCAAAAGGTAAAGTGACAACTTGCTACACGCTTTTTACTATGTTTCAAACATAATTTTCAACAATTATACTGCTTAGCATGCATGCTCATGAAACAATTTATTGTTTATGTAGGAAAAAGCCTAATCCCATTGCTAGGAATTGTAGCCATCGTTGCTTTAATTGCTGTCTCTCTGGTGCTATTTGCTATGAGCTACTACTTACTACGAAGGAGAGCAAGAAAGAAGTTAAATTCTCTACTGGATGAAAATGGTAAAATATATATTTGTAATTCATAGTTTTTGATATTTTAACAAAGATCGTATTTCTTCTTTTTTATATGCTTCCACACTCCAAATTTTCAAACAACGTTTGCCCTATTTGTGTGCATAGCAGCCAATGAAATTACAAGTATAGAGTCTTTGCAATTTGATTTGGCTACAGTCAAAGCTGCTACAAACCAGTACTCAGAAGATAACAAGGTGGGAAGTGGTGGATTTGGTGAGGTTTAGAAGGTATGGAATGGCTACTCTTCTTCTTTGATTGTTATTCTTTATTGTTTTTTTGTTGGGAATTCATAAATTTTATAAAGTAAATTGTATTAACTGCTGGTCAAACTAATTCTCAGGGTATACTTCCCAATAGACAAGAAATAGCTGTGAAAAGACTCTCAAGAAGCTCTGGACAAGGTGCAGAAGAATTTAAGAATGAGGTTGTCTTGATAGCAAAGCTTCAACACCGAAATCTTGTGAGACTCTTGGGATTTTGCTTAGAAGGAGAGGAAAAGATACTTATCTACGAGTTTGTCCCCAACAAAAGCCTTGACTATTTTCTATTTGGTCTGTCCTAATTTTTAGTCATATCCCCAATTCCCTTGTTTGTCTTGCAAAATGCGTGGATTGAGATTACATTTCAATTTTTGTTTTTCTTGAGTCTTATCATATCTCCAAGGATCAAGTTCATTAAGGAAGGACCAGAGAGACAGCAATTAAAGCAACGATGGCTACAATTCCTAGCAATGAGCTACTACTTACTACGAAGGAGAGCAAGAAAGAAGTTAAATTCTCTACTGGATGAAAATGGTAAAATATATATTTGTAATTCATAGTTTTTGATATTTTAACAAAGATCGTATTTCTTCTTTTTTATATGCTTCCACACTCCAAATTTTCAAACAACGTTTGCCCTATTTGTGTGCATAGCAGCCAATGAAATTACAAGTATAGAGTCTTTGCAATTTGATTTGGCTACAGTCAAAGCTGCTACAAACCAGTACTCAGAAGATAACAAGGTGGGAAGTGGTGGATTTGGTGAGGTTTAGAAGGTATGGAATGGCTACTCTTCTTCTTTGATTGTTATTCTTTATTGTTTTTTTGTTGGGAATTCATAAATTTTATAAAGTAAATTGTATTAACTGCTGGTCAAACTAATTCTCAGGGTATACTTCCCAATAGACAAGAAATAGCTGTGAAAAGACTCTCAAGAAGCTCTGGACAAGGTGCAGAAGAATTTAAGAATGAGGTTGTCTTGATAGCAAAGCTTCAACACCGAAATCTTGTGAGACTCTTGGGATTTTGCTTAGAAGGAGAGGAAAAGATACTTATCTACGAGTTTGTCCCCAACAAAAGCCTTGACTATTTTCTATTTGGTCTGTCCTAATTTTTAGTCATATCCCCAATTCCCTTGTTTGTCTTGCAAAATGCGTGGATTGAGATTACATTTCAATTTTTGTTTTTCTTGAGTCTTATCATATCTCCAAGGATCAAGTTCATTAAGGAAGGGCTCATTTTTGCAAGAGATAGAGTATATGCATGTGCTATTGAAATGGATGCAGTAGTTAAATATATATTTTACTTTGATTTGTATATTTGAATATTGAATTTTGTTTGCAGATCTAGAGAAGCAAATACTATTGGATTGGTCAAGACGATACAATATTATTAGAGGAATTGCTCGAGGGATCCTTTATCTTCATGAAGATTCTCGGCTTAGAATTATACATCGTGATCTTAAAACTAGCAACATTCTATTAGACGAGAACATGAATCCAAAAATTTCTGATTTTGGCATTGCAAGGATTTTTGGAGTTGATCAAACTCGAGGAAACACCAATAGAATTGTTGGGACATAGTAAGTTAATTACCAATATTTTAAAAAGAAAAGTTCTTAATCATTACTACATACATTTTAAAGGTGTTGTGTTCTTTTTAGTGACATCATTGAGTTGATTTGCAGTGGTTATATGTCTCCCGAATATGTAATACACGGGCAATTTTCTGTGAAGTCCGATGTGAATAGTTTTGGTGTCTTAATACTAGAGATTTTAAGTGGCAAGAAGAACGATTCTTTCTGTACGTCAGAAACTATTGACAACCTCTTGAGCCAAGTGAGTATCCAACAAATACTGCAAGCTTTAGTTTCTTTTGTAATGCCAGCATCATCACCACTGAGGGAGAGGCTATAAGAATATTTGAACAATTGATGCAGGCTTGGAGACATTGGAGGCGTGGAACATCCTTGGAGTTGTTGGACCCGAGTTTGAGAGATTCTTATTCAAGAAATGAAGTTGACAGATGCATCCATATTGGCTTACTGTGTGTTCAGGAAAATCCAGCAGAAAGACCAACAATGGCGTCAATAGTTGTCATGCTAAGCAGTTACTCTGTTACTCTATCGTCGCCTCAACGGCCAGGGTTTTTCCTTCATAGTAGAACAGAGTCAAATGCGTCAACAAATGGACTGGAGGCAGATCAATCTACAAGCAATTCAGAGCCATTGTCCGAAGCATCAATTACACACCCTCGGTAGTATACTTGAACAATATGTTACCCAGTATACGTATGTTCTTATAAATATACATTTAATTTTCTTGTATGTTCTTAATCTTACAAGAGATAATAGGTTAAATTACCTTTCTATATTATTCTCTTGACTTTATTTGTTTTTTCCTTAGCTAATTGAATATATATATGACTTCAGTTGATTATTCTAATACGAATATTAAATTTTGATGCATGTATAGATCCCGCAAGAAAAGGACAATTGGATTGGTCGAGACGTTACAAAATTATTGTTTGTTTACAAAATTACTTGTATATGAATTTATGCCCAACAAAAGCCTTGACTACTTTCTATATGGTTTGTTTCTTATAAATATACATTTAATTTTCTTGTATGTTCTTAATCTTACAAGAGATAATAGGTTAAATTACCTTTCTATATTATTCTCTTGACTTTATTTGTTTTTTCCTTAGCTAATTGAATATATATATGACTTCCGTTGATTATTCTAATACGAATATTAAATTTTGATGCATGTATAGATCCCGAAAGAAAATGACAATTGGATTGGTCGAGACGTTACAAAATTAATGGAGGAATCGCTCGAGGGATTCTTTATCTTCAAGAAGATTCTCAGCTTAGAATTATACATCGTGATCTTAAAGCAAGTAACATTTTGTTAGATAAAGATATGAATCCAAAATTTTCAGATTTTGGGATGGCAAAGATTTTTGGAGTTGATCAAACTCAAGGAAATGCTAGTAGGATTGTCGGGACATTGTAAGTTTTTAATGTTCGTCAATTTTTGCAACAAAAAAGATTTTTGTAGAAAAAAAATAGCTTGGGATCTAGAGCACTTGTGAATTCAGTTTGTTATATATAATTATACTTTATATTTAATGTTGTTAAATATGTTATGTGAATTACATTGTCTTATAATTAACTAACATTGTTGTATCAATGATGCTAATTTGCAGAGGTTATATGGCTCCAGAATATGCTATGCATGGACAATTCTATGTAAAATCTGATGTATATAGTTTTGGTATCCTTGTTCTTGAGATTATAACGGGCAAAAAGATTGGCTCTTTTTATCAATTAGACGGGGATGGAGACCTTTTGAACTATGTGAGTAGGATGAACCAAATGTTTGTTTTCCTATGTTAATTCAAACATCATAACATCCGTGTAACATTGTAACATTACTCGACCAATTGTTGCAGGCTTGGAAACACTGGAGGGATGGAACACCCATGGAATGGTTGGATCCAAGTTTGGAAGATTCTTACTCAAGAAATGAAGTCACCAGATGTCTCCATATTGGCTTACTGTCTGTACAGGACGATCCAGCCGACAGACCCACCATGTCATCCATAGTTGTCATGCTTAACAGCTACTCCGTTACATTGGCATCACCTCAACAACCAGCATCTTTTCATAGTACTCGAACAGAGCAAAGCATGCCATTGAAGGAGTTGGCCTCCTCACATCAATCTACAAGCAAATCAATGCCATGGTCTGTTAATGAAGCATCGATTAATGAAGTATACCCTCGATAGAACTGTACTTTTCATACTTAATTGTTTTTCACTTATCGGTAGATTTTTAACAATTTCTTCCTTATGTGTAAGCTTATTATCGTATCCATTACAATTATTTTACCAATAAAATTTAAGGATGATAATTAATGTTTGCAATGTTAGGTTTGAGTCGTGTTAAAACATGGATATAAGATTATATATGTTTATTTTAATTCTTGCCTGTTTAGTCAAACGGGTCAAACCTTTTAATTTTCACTAGTTAATTTTGTGTTACATTCATATTGGTTGGCAGGTCGTGTGAAAATTTTTTAATCCTAAATGCTAGTTGTTGGGTTCGGATCATTTTGACGCATGGGTATAAGAATATACAAGTCAATCATAATTCAACTTATTTAATTAAACGGGTTAAATCTTTTAATTTTAACGTGTTAATTTCACATTAAATTTCTTATCAAATTTGTAAATTGTATAAAAAATTGTTCCCACCGATAAAACGATGATGTATCTAATAGCTTTATAAAAAGTAATATGGTCGTAATAGTCCAAAAAGTTTACCCAAGGCATAATATGATCAATAATCCAATAGAAGATCATGTGAAAAATAACAACAAAATGAAAGTTAATCTTACCCTTGTCATATCACACGGCTCAGTGTCTCACTCATGACTTTCAACCTCATACTTCTTTCACTTCACTGTTGACGAATCATTATCGTATAGCTTTTTTCTCTGTTAATATGATAATATTATTTATTTATGTTAATTTTATTCTGTAATAATTTTTTAGCGGACTAATAGCAGTTTTCTAAACCTTTTTTCTTTTTTAATGAAAGAAAAACCTCTTAAGAAACTATTGAATCAGGTTTTTTCTTATTGTTCATTAAATCAAGGAAATATTAAAGGGCAACAAAGGTAATTTATTTAACATTATTGAGTATTATTTATTGAGTATTTATTTGAAACAATATATGAATGATTTTTCTTTCTTTTCTCTTTTTCTTATTATTTAATTTAAAAAATATTTAAATGGTACAAAAAAATAACAAGAAAAGTTATTATAGAATGCATTTTAATAAAAAAAAAAAGTAAAAAAAATGGTTTAGCTCTATAAATTGATAAAAGGTTTTGAAAAATTTACTGCTAATACTCTTACAAGACTAAAAATTCTCCAAATAGAAATTAGAATTACAGCTAATTGAAGCAACTAATTGATAAAGAGTTCTTCGTAACTCCATTGGTTGCCTCTATCACGTATACTCATTAATTTCATATAATTTTCCATATGCTTTAGCAACAAAAAAACACAGGAAAAATAAAAGGAAAATGCTTGCAGGGGGACACTCATCTGTCAGAGACTCCGGGGGACGGATGAGTGTCCCCTGTGTAGCAAGGCTCAAATAAAAATGAGCATGACCGAGTTGAGTTCGTCTATCTGGCTCACCTTATCACACTATAGTCCGACTTTTTTGCCTGTGGCATTTTTTTTTTAAAAAAAAAAAAAAAAAAAAAAACCTTAAGCTTCTAAAACACGCTAACCTTCGCGTATCATCAGACCTTACCCATTCTTTTTCTCCAAAATTTTCAAAAACTCCCTCCCAACAAATCCTCTGCCGCCCTCTCTCTCTCTCTCTCTCTCTCTCTCTCTCTCTCTCTCTCTCTCTCTACCTTTTCTATATTTTGCCGCCAACCGCCGCCCACCGCTGGCCAGTCGCGCCACCCACTGCCTACCCAATCTCTCCACGGTTACTCTCTCTCTCTCTCTCTCTCTCTCTCTCTCTCTCTCTCTCTCTCTCTCTCTCTCTCTCTCTCTCTCTCTCTCTCTCTCTCTCTCTCTCAGCTCACTTGATGAAAAAATAGTGAACTAACAACCTGTTCAGCTATAGTGCTTACCCAGACTTATTGAAAGAGGCCAAATTGCACAGACTTGATCTTCCAGAGCCTTCCGCCACAGACTTGATTGTGTTGATTTTGCATCTTGCAAGCTGCTTCTATTCTCAGGTTTTGCTTCTAAT
This sequence comes from Alnus rubra, assembly GCA_028654335.1. Classification (NCBI taxonomy): domain Eukaryota; kingdom Viridiplantae; phylum Streptophyta; class Magnoliopsida; order Fagales; family Betulaceae; genus Alnus; species Alnus rubra. Next base: position 370,797 of record JAJPGS010001188.1, read on the forward strand.
CTGAGTCTTTTTGGGATTTTGTTTCACTTCTGAAATGCCGTTGAAGTGATTTTGGGGATTTTGTTGATATGGCTTTGTCATGATTTTGGTTTCTTAATTGTTTTTAGGGTTTTCTTTGGTTCAATTTCAGGGTTTTCTTTGATGTCAAAGCTTTTAGTTTTGGAACAAAACAAAAAGGAGATTAGGTGTCATTAACTGATATATTTTAATTGCAAGTTTCGATTTCTTTTTTCAATTTCATTTTGAGATTATCTGCGTTTATTGATGCATTTTATTCTTAACTGGTGAAATTATTGTGTGTGACACTTAGCTAGATTGTAGTGTGCAACTCTGCATTGCCTTTGCAGAGATTTGTAAATCCAGATACACCAGTTGATTAAATCTCTTGAGCCTTGTGTTTTTAGCAGTTTTTAGATTTTGGACTTTTCACTTTTCAGTGATAGTGTTTTATAGAATGTTTGGCCAAGAAATAAAAAGTTTGCCAATTGAACTGCTCTTGACTTGAATAAGGATTGTTATTATTATTTCCTGAGCAACTTGAACTTAGGATTAGAGTACTATTAAGTGTGGCTCTTGGATGTTCTGAGAGCTGTAGTTTGATACATCATACACCGTTTCTACAAATTAACTATTATTAGACAGTAAGGGCATGATTTGGATCTTGTATGTGGGTGTATTTTATTATTTGCTTAGAATTTGTTAGATGCTCAATTGCAGGTGTGGGTGCCAACATTTAATGTCTATTTAACTACTAGCTTTGGAGTTCATATCTTTCCTTCCAATGTCGTTCTTGTTTTTGTCATTTTGACAAAACACTCTTTTTTGGGTTATAATGCTTCATTGTCACGACTGTTTCAGTGTTCTATTCATTAGCTGCCACCTAGGGTGTTATTATGGTGATTCAAAGAGTAGTGAAGTTTACATGGGATTTGTTTTAAATTTAAATTCAATTTCTTTATTCTAATGTCTGAGTTAATTGGTCAAACTGAGTTTGGGCTAAACCAAGGGAATATAAAAAGAGAATGTAAATACAAAAATAGTTGAGTTGAAGTTTAGTAGAGATGAAATATGGGTTCATGTGGGGCAGTATTTGACTCACAAAGCAAAATGGTTAAAGCTGAGTGATATTAGTGTTCGCATATTGTATTTTTTCGAGCTTCTCCAAGTTTAGACTGTCTTCTATCCATGTATTCTGAGCTTTTTATGGAATCACAAAATTTAAGATTGATTTATTGAAGCGAAATGTGGTACATGTGTTTATGGTATTTTATGAATTACTTTGTTCTGTTCTCATAGATGTGTCTATTTCCTATTAAAAGTTTGTTACTGTTTCATGTAGGCAATGAAAATTGTGCTTCAATGTGGAGTTTCTTAGTTACCACAATGGTGGAGAACGATACTGAGATAAATGGTGATGATTCTAACAGCCTGTCCGAACATGAAAACATCCACCACAATCCTCGAGTAATTTTTTTTTCTTTGGTGACAGCCTTGTGTATAATCAAGTTCCTGAGCTTCATATAAGCGTTTCTGACAATTATAATTGGAACGGCCATTGTTTGCTTAATTATTGTACAATGTTTTATTGAATCGAAGGTTACAGATATCCGAATCTATATCTGGCCTTCACGCCTATAAGTAAATACCAAATTTTGAGCTGAAAATGGATAGATTTGTCATGCACACTCATTTGAGATAGCACATCAACTCTCCCAGACCTTCACTGCATGTTCTAGAAGCGTTTCATGATAATGACGCTCATATCCATATAATGCCGAGCACAGTTTGAAAGGCAACTAGACTCACCGGAACTGAACTTGCTCCCGGGTGTACTAGTGATGCACTTGTCCCAGAAGACATTTGTGAGCTTTCCTACCATCTCATTAACCATGGCTCTTTCCTTCTCTTGCTGCATAGCCACCATAAGTTACTCCAAAGAATCAAATAAATTGTAAATGCAACTTGGTACTAATAAGACTAACTAATAGTGATAACAATAATAACCATCATCTTAATCGCCACCACTACTATGTGTCATTGATCTCACACTACAAAAATGCATGCAAATAGCCACGTGCAGTTTGACACGTGTACAGTGTCGTACACGTGTCAAACAGTTAGACACGTGCATTTTGACACGCGTGATACGCGTGTCAATTGTGCATGTCACGAACTGCACAATTTGACACGTGTATTAGAATACACGTGTCAAACCGATTTTTTTAAAAAACAATTCCAAATTGTTAGCCACGTGTATACATACACGTGGCTAAATGTGTGTATATATATATATATATGATAGATACATGCACACAAATATAATGAAAGAGAAGCCTACCTGTTGCTTCAGACCAACTTGAATTAAAACCAAGTTCAACGCATCAACATCATCATGATGGTGGGAAGCAAAAAATAGCAACGAGCAATAAAACCTCTCTCGACAATCTGACCAGAGACTCTCTAACAACAATGTTTTTGTCTCTACTCTTTTTTTCCGTTAATGAAAATGTCTTCTTTCTCTTTGTCCAGAAATTTCTTTCTTTTATTTAAGCTCCTTGTTTTGACAGTTTTTGTTTTTGGATTGGGATTGGGAATTTTTTCAGTTATATGCTATTTTTTATGCCTTCTGGTTTGCTCGTCAATAGCAACTTCTTGTCTGAGACACTGAGATGTAAGTACATCTTGACGACTTGCTTTTTTTTCTTTTTCTTTTCTTATGAATAAAATCTTTCATAGAACCGCAAACACGTACTTACAACACTCCAGCGAAAAACTGGAACCCAATCCGAACAACCCCGATTACAACAACACCTCAGCCCACAAAGAACAAGCTAACAACAAGCCATGCTACTACAGATCGAGCTGCAGGCATGACACACCCAAGCCTTACAGGCTAACAGCACCAGAACTCAGAAAACAAAAAACCACCCTACAGCAACTAACAGAAGAAGCTAGCGTGCAACACCAAAGAACAAACAAACAAATCAAGTCAAAAAACAATTAGCTATGTACATTCCACCGGAAAGCAAGTTCCAAGTTCTTTCTAGAGCACTTAGAACTGCCCTTTGCCATAAATCTAGCTCCCACGAACTTCCCATTTAATCTGCGCTACAATGGACTCCTCAGTCCGAAGAGTATATATTGTGATGCATCAAGTCATTCTGCTGCCACCAAAGCTGGTAAACAGTAGCACCCTAAGTGTTGACGGAGATCGAGAGAGTGAGAGAGAACGAGAGACAGAGAGCGAGAGAGTGAGAGAGAACGAGAGACAGAGAGCGAGAGAGTGAGAGAGAGCGAGAGACAGAGACAGAGAGGCGAGAGACAGAGAGGCGAGAGAGAGAGGTGAGAGCGCGCAGAGAGAGAGAGAGCGAACGAGTGTATAAAAAAAAAAAATTCTTTTTGAAACTTAAATTAAGAATGCTCATCAGGTGGGCGCGGGATAACTCCCGCGCGCCTACCTACACCATTCCGGGACGTGTATTTAAATACACGTCCCCAATTGTTAAAATTTTATTTAATTAAAAAAATTATATTTAAAAAAAATAATATTTTGACACGTGTATTTAATACACGTGTCCAATTGGACACGCGTATTAAATACACGCGTCCAATTGGACACGCGTATTAAATACGCGTGTCCAATTGTTAAAATTTTATTTAATTAAAAAAAAATTATATTTGAAAAAAAATAAAAGTTTGACACGTGTATTAAATACACGTGTCTAATTGGACACGCGTATTAAATACACGCGTCCAATTGGACACGCGTATTAAATACACGCGTCCAATTGGACACGCGTATTAAATACACGCGTCCAATTGGACACGCGTATTAAATACGCGTGTCCAATTGTTGAAATTCTATTTAATAAAAAAAAATTATATTTGAAAAAAATAACAGTTTGACACGTGTATTTAATACACGTGTCCAATTGGACACGCGTATTAAATACACGTGTCAAATTGGACGCGTGTATTTAATACACGTGTCAAATTGGACGCGTGTATTTAATACGCGTGTCCAATTGGACACGTGTATTACATACACGCGTCCAATTGTGGCGGCTGTACAATTTGACACGTGTCTCATAAGACACGTGTCAAATTGGACGCGTGTCTACAGTAACCGGTACTGTAGACACGCGTCCAATTGTCAGTATTTTTGTAGTGTCATAACATACTTTCTTACTACAGTTGAGTCTATGGAGGGCTAAATCAGTGTCCAAAACTTGTACAGATTAGAGTCAGTCCCACCATGAACTTACTCGGAAAAGAATCACATAATTGATATGCGCAACTTGGTACTAGTATGACTTACTGTTAACTATAACAATAATAATAATCATCACCACTACTACCACCATTAGCTATTCTTGATCCCAATATGTAATGTTCCTAGAATAGTCAAATCCTAAATAGACTAATTTAGGCTATTAATTAAGAAAACTAAGTAGACTACACATGTCGCGGCAGGGATTAGCTTCCAGGACATCAAATAACCACGTTGCAATAGAACTTTACAAGAATGAGTTTTGGCATCAAATATGTGACTAATATCCAAGCATATTCTACACAGAAGCATAAGTTCATGGAAAGAAAATGGTTTTCTTTTTTCACTCTTTATTTTTCAAAACCAATGACGTTGGATCAATTTTCAAGATTCAATTGGTACCGAAGCTGCTTCAACTTACTGATAGAACTTCTAATTATGACTTCCAACTAGCCTGATAGTCCAAGTTAACGATTATCATCCACATTCGCAAACAGTTATAATTTAATCTGTTCCAATTCAATAGATGCCCAAACATGCACCAAGTCCAAGCAGGTGAATATTGACTACAAAAAATTTATGGCACAAAACAAAGGTCCGAAAGTAGTATACATTAATGTCTTCACGAGATAATACCGTGTAAATGAGGGACTATATAGACACATGCTTAAGCACACAAAGATCTCTAGTACCCATCAAAAATCGACAATGATGTGAAAGAAATACGAAATAAAAAATGATGCAAGGGAACTATAACTAAACAAACAACTCTACATAGACAAACTGTAAAAATAACCAGGTGAGAGGCATGTGTAAGAGCAATAATAAAAAGAAAACCCCCTAAAATCTGATACACAACCATTACCCCACCAACACAATCAAACTCGATTGTAACCCAAAATTTTGCATTCCAAACCCTAAGGCCTCCAAAACACCAAAACACACACACACACACACATATATATATATATATATATATATAGAGAGAGAGAGAGAGAGAGAGAGAGAGAGAGAGTGGTCCAGAACCGGCGGTGAAGAACGAACAAGAGAGATGCGGGCCGGCAGGCCGGAAAACGAGAAAAAAACGCCGGAAAGGGAGCACGCCGGAAAATGGGAAAAAAATGCCAGATGCAGGGGGAGAGAGATATCGATGGGGGGGAGGAGAAATCACCGGAGAGAGAGAGAGAGATCGGGACGGCGGTGGTAGGCTAGTCTCCGGAAAAAAGCCCCAAAACAACCCAAAATCACACAATCAAACACCTCCCTTCAGCCATCAACAGTGACCGGCCGAAGAGAGAGAGAAAAAAAAAACACAACAAAAATCCAGTGGCCGGCCGTGGAGAGAGAGAGAGAATAAAGTGGTCGGCGCTCCTGGTCGGCGGTGGGAAGGTGATCTGCGGTGGGAGGTGCTTCGATGGGTGGCGGGGGATGGCTGTCGGTGGGATGAGGGAGGAGGGAAAAAATTGGGGGAAGAAAACTATTTTGAAAATTTTGGGGAAATCGTGTGTTTAACAAACACTGGTCTTGTTTCTTTTTCTCTCTTTTTTTTTTTTTTTTTTTTGTTAAAAAAGAAATGCCACTTGGCAAAAAAGTCGGACTATAGTGTGATAAGATTGAGCCGGATGGACGAACCCGACCGAGTTTGTGTCTAAACATTCTTGAGAAAATTGGAAAATGTTTGTCAACGCGGTTCAATTAGTTGATTCTTTTTTGTGGTTGGAAACAAGTGGACGTCAAATCATCATTTTTTTATTAATAGTTGATTCTTCCCCCTCAATGACACGTTGCCCCGTCAAATCCTCTTAATTTTTATTTGAAAAGCAGACGTCAAATCATTCTTTTTTTTTTTTGGATGAATAAAAAAGTTGGTTGTTTTTCTTCTCAAAGGTAGACTCACGAATTCAGACTTGCAGTAGTTGCAGACTTCAAAAAAATTCAGATTTGCAGACTGACCAGCCCTGTGTTTAGGGGTGTAAACGAGCCGATCCTGAGCGGGTATTGCCTGTTCGGGCTCGGCTCGTTTAACAAACAGTAAAGCTCGAGCTCGAGCTCGAGCTCGACACGAGCTGAAAAATTTTGTGCGAGCTCGGCTCGCGTAACAGAAACTATTGTCCGAGCTCGAGCTCGAGCTCGACCATTTTGGTCGATCCCGAGCTCGAGTACTCGGCTCGAGCTCGGCTCGTATCATAATTTAAATTATTGACTTTAGCAAAAAAAAAAAAAAATTAAACCACAAATTTTCAAAATAATGTGCACTTGCACGTATTAGAATTTTGCAATAAAAGCAAACAATAAGGCAATTGCCAATGAGTCTAGAATCTGAATTACAATTATCTATGAATCTATAATAAGTAATTAAATATGGTCAAATTGATCATTATGAATTTATGAGTCATAAATCATAATTCATAACTACCTACTAATAATACTAATATTATATGATCATACGATCTAAGTATTATCATATGATAGCATATTTAATGTATTAACATGATTTAACAACTCGTATGATCTTAAATCTTAGATCTTAGATCACGTGATGTAATGATTATTAAGTATTTAATGATAAACTCATAACATATAATAAAGTGATTGCATATTTTATATTTACATGTCATATGGCACAATGTTATATTATTATATGATCATATAGCCATATAATCTTATTATATAACATGAATAATATGATTGAGTATACAAATTGTCATTATATCATATGACTAATAATTGATTATTGATATTATTCAATTTTATTATTTTATATACCTATAACCAATTAATATATACTAACTAATAACTATTGTTATTTATTACTTAATTTATGCTTACATATAGTATATTATTTATTAATATACTATATTATAAAACTAGTTATATATATATATACGAGTCGAGCCTTAATAAACGAGTCGATCCTTATACGAGCGGGTTCACGAGCTTTAGTCGAGTCGAGTCGAGTTTATACGAGTTTGCATCGTTTAATAATCGAGTTTGATTTTCGTGTTCACGAGTAGCTCATTTAATAATCGATTCGAGCACGAGTCGAGTTTATTCGAGCCGATCTCGAGTAAGCTCACGAGTAGCTCAGCTCGTTTACACCCCGACCTGTGTTTAAGCAATCTCACCCCTAGGCTAAGCTTGCTGTGTTTTTATTTTCGTTGGCCACTTTTTCCTTCCTTTAACATTCTCGCCCAAAACTCTAGAACTAGATCAAGAAATCCCTCGGCCCAAAAAATCTGATGAGTGATGGACAATGATTCTCCTGAATCCAGATGGATTAAACGCATCGTGTAGTCTGTAGATAAAGGCCAAGGAGAAGAGCTCCTCAAGGAACTTCATGTGAGTTGAACTTCAGTGGATTCTTAAATAATTTTCTTTTGGGTACTTTGATTTTTATTTGTGTAAGGTGGCTTGCATGCATAATGTATTGGTCTGTTAATCAGTACTTTTCTTTTTTTTTTTTCTTTGTTTAATACATTTGCTCTGAGGTAAAAGTTGAAGTTGAAACTGTTATTCATCAAATAAAAAAAAAAAAAAAAAAAAAAAAAAAAAAAAAAAAACTGTCTTGTTTTGTTGGGCGGCATTAGGTGACTTGGTGCTCGGTGGGTTCACTTTTTGGTGTGAAGGTGGGACATGAACAGTAAAACTCATAAGCTTACCTTGCAAATAAAATAATGAAATTAAGTACATAATAATTCTAAATAAACATGAACTTAAGAAAGACATTGAAATCTCAGGTTATTATATATATATATATATATATATTATTTTATATATTATATATATATATATATATATATATTGGATGGTTACCTACAGTTTCAGCCAATTCTACTCCGTCCAAATCCATTATTGCAAATTTGCGGGGACCTCAATCCCTTTGCTCTCTTTCTGCAACTGGGATCATCTCCCTAGACTTTTCTAGGGTAGGCACATCCGCACTGGCTTGACTTCTGTTACAGTCAAGATTAATTTCTAATTAAATCATTCGAAATTACAAAAACTTTCCACCCATCCGAATTATTTTATTTAAAAATTATAATATAATAGTTAATTTGTAATAGTTTCTAAATCTAAGAGACAGATTATTCAAATTACAACTCCAAGTATTAATGAGCGAGGGCAAGATATTGATCACAAGAGAATGGTCATGCCTTCTTTCAATGTCTCCATCGTCCCTCTGCTCCTTTCCTTGCTCTGCTTGCTTGGCTTCACCGGTGAAGCAGCTGACCGCGCACACATGTGTTTCAACCAAATCACTTCCACCCCCAACAGCACCTACCGGAGTAACCTCAACCTGCTGCTCTCTTCCCTTTCCTCCAACGCCACGAATGAAAGTGGGTTCTACAACACCACCGCCGGCCAAAACCCCGAGACCTCAATTTACGGCCTCTTCCTCTGCCGTGGTGACATCGCCACCTATGACTGCCAAGACTGCGTGGCAACCGCAACCAAAGAGATTGTTGAGCGGTACTGCCTTTCAGAACAAGCGGCCGTGACATGGTACGATAAATGCATGTTACGCTACTCCAACGGGCCCTCGTTCTTCTCCACCATGGACAAAGCGCATAGATTTCCTATGGGGAACGGGTATAATGCAACAGACCCACATAGCTTCCGGCAGCTGGTGGCAACCATAATGAATGAGCTGGTTGCTCGCGCCGCAAATGCTCCGTCCGGTGCTAAAAAGTTTGCTACGAAAGAAGCCATTTTCAATAAATCGCAAACGATATACAGCCTTGTCCAGTGCATCCCTGACCTTTCCAGGTCTGGTTGCAATAGTTGTCTACAGGCACTCGTAGCAAACCTCGCGGAGTGTTGTGGTGGACAGCTTGGAGGCACAGTTATGGATCCTAGTTGTAATCTCAGGTACGAAATATACCCGTTTTATCAGATACAGGCCGTCGGGGAACCGGCTCCGACACCGGTGCTTTTTCCTCCTCCAGCTCCAGGTGATCAAGGCACGAGACCAAAAGGTAAAGTGAAAACTTGCTACACGCTATTTTTACTATGTTTCAAACATAATTTTCAACAATTATACTGCTTAGCATGCATGCTCATGAAACAATTTATTGTTTATGTAGGAAAAAGCCTAATCCCATTGCTAGGAATTGTAGCCATCGTTGCTTTAATTGCTGTCTCTCTGGTGCTATTTGCTATGAGCTACTACTTACTACGAAGGAGAGCAAGAAAGAAGTTAAATTCTCTACTGGATGAAAATGGTAAAATATATATTTGTAATTCATAGTTTTGATATTTTAACAAAGATCATATTTCTTCTTTTTTATATGCTTCCACACTCCAAATTTTCAAACAACGTTTGCCCTATTTGTGTGCATAGCAGCCAATGAAATTACAAGTATAGAGTCCTTGCAATTTGATTTGGCTACAGTCAAAGCTGCTACAAACCAGTTCTCAGAAGATAACAAGGTGGGAAGTGGTGGATTTGGTGAGGTTTACAAGGTATGGAATTGCTACTCTTCTTCTTTGATTGTTATTCTTTATTGTTTTTTGTTGGGAATTCATAAATTTTATAAAGTAAATTGTACTAACTGTTGGTTAAACTAATTCTCAGGGTACACTTCCCAATAGACAAGACATAGCTGTGAAAAGACTCTCAAGAAGCTCTGGACAAGGTGCAGAAGAATTTAAGAATGAGGTTGTCTTGATAGCAAAGCTTCAACACCGAAATCTTGTGAGACTCCTGGGATTTTGCTTAGATGGAGAGGAGAAGATACTTATCTACGAATTTGTCCCCAACAAAAGCCTTGACTATTTTCTATTTGGTCTGACCTAATTTTTAGTCATATCCCCAATTCCCTTGTTTGTCTTGCAAATGCGTGGATTGAGATTACATTTCAATTTTTGTTTTTGTTGAGTCTTATCATATCTCCTAGGATCAAGTTCATTAAGGAAGGGCTCATTTTTGCAAGAGACAGAGTATATGCATGTGCTATTGAAATGAATGCAGTAGTTAAATATGTATTTTACTTTGATTCGTATATTTAAATATTTAATTTCGTTTGCAGATCTAGAGAAGCAAATACTATTGGATTGGTCAAGAAGATACAATATTATTAGAGGAATTGCTCGAGGGATCCTTTATCTTCATGAAGATTCTCGGCTTAGAATTATACATCGTGATCTTAAAGCCAGCAACATTCTATTAGATGAGAGCATGAATCCAAAAATTTCTGATTTTGGCATGGCAAGGATTTTTGGAGTTGATCAAACTCAAGCAAACACCAATAGAATTGTTGGGACATAGTAAGTTAATTACGAATATTTTAAAAAGAAAAGTTCTTAATCATTACTACATACATTTTAAAGGTTTCATATTCGTTTTAGTGACATCATTGAGTTGATTTGCAGTGGTTATATGTCTCCCGAATATGTAATACACGGGCAATTTTCTGTGAAGTCCGATGTGTATAGTTTTGGTGTCTTAATACTAGAGATTTTAAGTGGCAAGAAGAACGATTCTTTCTGTACGTCAGAAACTATTGACAACCTCTTGAGCCAGGTGAGTATCCAACAAATACTGCAAGCTTTAGTTTCTTTTGTAATGCCTGCATCATCACCACTGAGGGAGAGGCTATAAGAGTATTTGAACAATTGATGCAGGCTTGGAGACATTGGAGGCGTGGAACATCCTTGGAGTTGTTGGACCCGAGTTTGAGAGATTCTTATTCAAGAAATGAAGTTGACAGATGCATCCATATTGGCTTACTGTGTGTTCAGGAAAATCCAGCAGAAAGACCAACAATGGCGTCAATAGTTGTCATGCTAAGCAGTTACTCTGTTACTCTATCATCGCCTCAACGGCCAGGGTTTTTCCTTCATAGTAGAACAGAGTCAAATGCACCAACAAATGGACTGGAGGCAGATCAATCTACAAGCAATTCAGACCCATTGTCTGAAGCATCAATTACACACCCTCGGTAGTATACTTGAACAATGTGTTACCCAGTATAAGTATATGTTATTGGAACCTCATCAATCTACAATCCAATCAATTGCACCTCTTTTTCTTCAACCCTTCCTAGCCCCTGTTTTTCTCCTTTCCCCTGTTTTTCTTCTGTCTCCTAGGCCTGAATATGCATGTTCAGATAATTTATCAATAACGTTACTCTTTACCCCTATTTATTATACTCATTCATATATATATATATATATATATATATAGGGCCCGGTACACTCACGAACTTACTATGAGACCCAAGATCAGAGATAGCAAACAGCCCTCAGAATGACTTTTGACTTTAATTTGTCTAAACTTTTTCAATGTAGTTCATTTTATCATGGGCGTCTAAGTTTGTTCTCACTAAATGAATTAGTTCTTTTCTACGTATTGGCTATGTTCCAGCAGGTGTTTAGGAGTTTGGTTTGGAGCTAGACCCGTTGAGATTGGGATAAGGGTCGCATAACAAAACACAAAGAACTTGTGTCCTAACTAAAATGGGTCCAGGTTCAATTATAATAATTGATATACTACATGCATGGAGCTTGTAAAGGAGACACTCAAACAATGCCTAAGCTAAAAACAAACATCTCCTCGGTAAGATGTGGGTATAAGAATATGTAAGTTGACCCTGATTCAACCTATTAAATGAAACGGGTCACTCTTCAACTCTTATCTATTAATTTTGTATTGAGTTTGTGTAAAAAATTGCTAGTCCTAATGTTCTACGTCGTGTTCGGATTATGTCGAGGTATAGGTAAAAGATTATATAGGTCAATTATAATTCGGTTTATTTAATTACATAGATTAGACCCCTCAAGTCTAACTTGTGCTGAATTTGTGTTGGGATTTTCACATGGTATCAAAAATTGTCAATCATCATCCCCCCACCCTTATGGAGATTTGGATACTCTGAAGAAAATAATATATATACCTGAGGAGGAAAGGGGCATGGTTTGTGAGAGTGAAAATCTGGAGAATTGGGGCTGCCAGATGAGGCCCTTCCGCGTGGGCCAATGCGGTTCGGGCAAGTCTCTTTCGGGGCCACTCGCCTGAGTCTATACGAAAGGAATCAAATTTTCGGGCAAAAATTTGAGGAGTAACGCGTTTTATTTTGTTGAAAATGTCAAAATTGGCGTCTTTTCCAAAATATGAAATTTCCTACTTCCACAGTTCTACTGTTGAGGTACGTTCCCAACTTTGACTGAGATCTGCGTTACCGCGAGTTCGGTGGCTTGACCAAGTTGACTTGCTTCATTACTAGCTTCGATTCTAGCTCCACCGGCCACCATATCTTCTCAATCCCAGATCGAGCCGCCTTGATCACGATCATGGGCTTGCTGATCAGCTTCAACCTCTGCATGACGACCCTTTCTGTCCTCTCCTTGCTGATCGCCTTCCTTAGCCGAACCCGAATGAAGCTGCTGCAACTTACCTCTACCATGTCTGCCCAAACACAACAACTTTCACCGCCAACAGCACCTACCGATCAAACCTCATTGACCTCCTGGGTTACCTTTCCTCCAACGCCACCAGCAACCAGAATTCTACAATGCCTCCGCCGGAAACTCCGGTGACACGGTCTACGGCCTCTTCCTGTGCCGCGGCGACCTCCCTGCCGAAGCCTGCAGAGACTGTGTTGCCGGGGCAACAGAAGACGTACCCAACCGCTGCCCCGAAGAGAAAATGGCCGTGGCTTGGTACGAGGAGTGCATGTTACGCTACTCTAACCGGTATATCTTCTCCACCATGGTCCCCGACCCTACCGCTTACTTTTGGAGCAGACAGAATGTTTTGGATGCGAACCGGTTTGACGAGCTAGTGATGGCGACAATGAATGATTTGGCAACCGGCATTTCAAATGTTGGGTCTGGAGCTAAGAAGTTTGGGACGAAAGAAGCGAAATTCAGAGTGTCACAAACGTTGTACACCCTTGTGCAATGCACGCCGGACCTGTCGGGTTACGATTGCAATAGGTGTCTTCAGATAGCGATGACAAATCTGCCGGGTTGCTGCAGTGGAAAGACAATGGCCGAGTTCTGTTTCCGAGTTGCTATCTTTGGTATGATGTGTACCCGTTTTACCTAACGGTAAACACATCGGCGCCAACGCTAAATCCAGCACTTGTTCCTCCACCTCCTAGTCCTGGTAAAGATTTTCTTTTTCATTTTTCTTTAGAGGGAGAAGAATCACCCCATTACAACAATTTACAATTCACACGGTTTAGAAAAAGGGAAAATTGTTAAATTAGTCTTAGTAATTTGGGGTTGTGATAAATAATTTATAGGATTTTAAAAGTGATAAATAACTCAATAAGATATGATATGCTTGTGTGTAACAAATAATTGCTTTCATACAAATTATACCGTACTTTGGGACTTGGCAACAAAGTCGCAAGTCATTCCATCGATCACATATTTGACAAGGCCATGATACAGATAAGAACTTATGCTTTTAATATGTAATGATGAGTTAACGTTCGAACTAAAGACCTTCTTTTTGATACTAAGTGTAAGAAACATTGGGTAGAAATTTTTTTAAAAAAATTGGCTTGCCAAAAAGAGAAAGTCCAAAAACTTATATACAGACAATTAAAATTACATTTCACAAATGTGAGATACACACAGTACTGATAATATGTATAGTTGGTAAATACATTAAGGTTTAATTTTGTCACAACTACCGGTCAATAAAACACCTATAATTAGAAACAATTCTACGTACCCCACTCCTAATCATTGAAACGGGAATAATATTGTTTATGCAGGAAAAGGTGAACTCTCATTGCTGGCAATTATTGCCATTATTGCTGCGATTTCTGTCTGTGCGATGCTATTCGTTATGGGCTACTGCTTCCTCAGGAGAGCAAGAAAGAAGTACAATGCCATACAGGAAGGTGGTGGTAAAGATTAAACGATGTCGTTTTATATACATTCCTATATTTCCTAAGTTACACTTGTGGTTGCTTACATTTACTGTTTTGTTGTGCAGCTGCTAATGGTATTACAAGTACTGTAGAGTCATTGCAATTTAATTTTGCTACAATTGAAGCTGCCACCAACAACTTCTCAAATGATAACAAGCTAGGTGAAGGTGGATTTGGTGCGGTTTACAAGGTAAATTATTAGGCAATGTTTACGTTTCTGTTTTGAAGTAAAAAAATATATATTAATAAACAATTCAAACCACAAAATACTCATTTGAGTATAGCGTATCCAGTAATGCAAAATCTGACAATGCTTAAGCTTTTGTTGCTGGCATTATAGGAATTGTAAGTACCTAGTAAATTGTTCTAACAACTACTTAATTTGTATTCTCAGGGAATACTTTCTGATGGACAAGAAATAGCTGTAAAGAGGTTATCAAAAAGTTCTGGACAAGGAGTAGGAGAATTTGAAAATGAGGTTATAGTGGTTGCAAAACTTGAACACAGAAATCTTGTAAGGCTATTGGGATTTTGCTTAGAAAGAGAGGAAAAGATACTTGTCTATGAATTTGTGCAGAACAAGAGTCTCGACTACTTTCTATATGGTTTGTCTCTTTATTGGAATATAATTTTCTTGTATATCAATAAGAAATCAGGTCATCTGAGATTTCATTTTAAGTAGGAAACAAATTAATTCTTTCAAGAAGGGCTCAGTTTACAATTCGTGCGATCAACTATTAAAAAATTGAATCAATTTGGTATATAAACATGACTTTATTTCATTATTCTAACCTAAATTCTTCATTTTGATGAATATATAGACATTGAAAGACAAAGACAACTAGATTGGTCAACACGTTATAAAATCATTGAAGGGATTGCTCGAGGAATTCTTTATCTTCATGAGGATTCTCGCCTTAGAATTATACATCGTGATCTTAAAGCCAGTAATGTTTTATTGGATGGAGATATGAATCCAAAAGTTTCAGACTTTGGCATGGCAAAGATTTTTGGAATTGATCAAACTCAAGGAAACACTCGTAGGATTGCCGGCACATTGTAAGTATTCTTGAATGCTTTCCTATTTCCATAATCTAAACTAATAATAATAATAATAAGGAAAAACTTCACTTACCATCCCTAATCTTTCATCACTTTTGTAATCATATTTTTAAATTTTAGAAAGTGTTAATTTAGTGTATTTATCTTTCAATTTTTTTCAATTTCAATCTTTCGTTACGATTTTCTGTTAAATCTTATCAAAATTTCCAAAATACCACTTTTTTTTTTTTTAAGATTCCGGGGTGAGTGTTTTTGCAAATTCTGTTAAATTTTGACCAATACCTAAATTTTTACAATTTTTTCTCTTTTTCTTTTCCTAAAAAAATAGGGTGATTTGGAAATTTTGACACCCCATCCGTTAACGGAAAATTCAAATGGATGGTTGAAAATGAAAAAAAATTAAAGATGAATACACTAAATTGATATTTTTTAAAGTTTAAGCATATGATTGTAAAAGTGATGAAAGATCATGGGCGATAAGTTATGTTTTTCCTAATAATGATCTAAAATCAAGATTTGTGAATTCATTATATCATGCTAATTAACAAATTAACTACAATATTTTAAGGGTGAAAAATAGTAAACAAGGGTGTTCTAATATACTATAGAAGTTCGCTTACAAGTTAGAGATACATATCATGTGCACTACATTGTTTATGTAACACAAGGGAGCATGCATGTCTTGTAGCTGACTATTATTAATGTTGGTTTTGTAGTGGTTACATGTCTCCAGAGTATGCTATGCATGGACATTTCTCTGTAAAATCGGATGTATATAGTTTTGGTGTCCTAATTCTTGAGATTATAAGTGGAAAGAAGATAAGTTCTTTCAATCAATCAGATGGCACTACTAGACACCTTTTGAGCTATGTGAGTAGTATGAACCAAAAATTCTAATTTTGTTTTTCTATATATGTTGATACAAACCATATTACTTAACCATTTGATGCAGGCATGGAGACTTTGGAGGGATGGAACACCCTTGGATTTGTTGGATCCATCATTGGGAAACTCTTACTCGAGAAATGAAGTCATCAAATGTCTCCATATTGGATTACTATGTGTACATGATGATCCAATTGAGAGGCCAACAATAGCATCCATAGTTCTCATGCTAAACAATTACTCAGTTACTCTACCGTCACCTCAACAACCAGCATATTTCTTTAGTAGTGGAATAGAGCAAAACATGCAATTGAGGGATCCAGCCTCAGATCAATCTAGAACCAAATCGCTGCTTTGGTCTGTTGAGGAAGCATCAATTACTCAAGTATACCCTCGATAGTGTGAGGGGGAAGCGCTTCATAAGAGTTAGTGAGTTGCATATGACCATTATTTAAGATTAATTGAGACTTTTGAACCCTACTTAAGTAAGACCATCATTAGTATTTTTATTGGGTAATTATGAGTTTGGTATCACACTTAACGTCCGTTAAGAAGATTATATCTCTACTGTATAATATTTATTAACAAAATTATCAAAGAAATTAATTCAATAGTGAGCACAGTAAAATAATGACTTATCCTCATCATCAACTTTAATATCAATATTTTTCAAATTGAAAATAATTTTATTAAAGTCATTAAGATGATTATAAAGAGGTGTACCTTCTTTCATCTTTATAGCCGTTGCTTCAAACATCGATTAGCGAGGAACTTCTTAAGTTGGAAGCAACAACAAAATTGTAGCTTGAATAGCAATGATGGAGATACTCAAACAACACCCAAGCTAGCTAAAAACAAATTAAACATCTCCTCAGTAGCAATCGATCGGCTTAATTAGAACAACACTTATATATATGGATATGCATTCTAGGAAAAAAGGAAAAATAAATAAATAAGTAAATAAATATAGAAAATATGGGAAAATTGGGGCTGCGTGTGACGACCCGTTTTTTTTTTTTTTTTTTTTTTTTTTTTTTTTTATATATATATATACAAACATAAAACGAGTCATCGCAGTGGCACGACTACGTGTCGCTCAGCCAACATATGACACATGCCCCATAACATGTACCTGATAATCAGAGTATAACATACATCTATCTATGCAGCGGAAAACATAAATCTGAATAGCGGAACTTACAACTTATACATCTATCACAAGTTAATTACAATAAAGAGCCATTTAACATCTATCTGTTTGAGTCTTATTAACACTATAACAATAATGGCTTAACAAAGAATAAGTGACACAAACATCACAAGTCATACCAAACCTATAAAATAGTGGACAACCCGTGGTCCGACAATTACAACTGTCGCGGCGAGCTTCAGTCATAATATCCCAAGCACACTGCTACCGACCCATCGACTATACCGAAGTACCTGCAGACAAAGAAACATCATCTACACGGTTGTGGTGGTATCCACATCCGCATAGGTGAAATAATGAGTTCACCGCCTTAATATACCTCATACTAAGACCTCAGTGGTATAACACTAACTGAGTTTTCACAAAGAACCAACCTCTATTTATTTTTAGTCGTGCGAGCACTATATTAGCCACAATTTATCAACAGCTAATGCAGCAAACACCGACTATTCAGAAAACATTTAAAACATACTATATAGCTGTGAACATATGTAGAAGTTCCAATCTACCGCTTGGAAGATTCTACATATAGACCCCTCTATAATAATACTTTTCACCGGTCGCTCAGACATATGTGCACACGATCACTCCATCACAGATATCACGTATACACATAGATCTTAAGCAAAGAACATGGCATCTTACTCTTCCATACTAGGATAACATCCTTCAACAAAACACTCGCAACACCATCTCTAATCGTATTCCAGCTTCGTGCCTTGACGTCAGTAGATCATGAGAGCACTAGAGTTAAACTCAATCATGCTAACACGTCTTTCCTGAAGAACAAGAACAGTCAACCTTCCTACTCATAGACATGCCATTACTCGCACCTGGGTAGTCATGTATCCATGTACTTTCAAGTTCAATGTATGACCTTAACACATGACTATCCGATAGAAATATACATAAGATCTTTTTCATTAAGACTTTTATGCATACCAATACGTCTAGTAAAACTACTCATAATATAAAAACATCACTCATAAAACGATGCTATAATGCTATGCATGAACTGGGCTAATAATGCTGCTGATACTGATATGTTGCTGATACTGTTATACTGCTGATACTGATACTGTTATGCTGCTGATACTGATACTGCTGATACTGATACTGTTATGCTGCTGATATACTGATACTGTTGGTATGTATGCTCTATATTACATGCTCAATGTTCCGTGCTTGACCAGTATATATTTCACTACTGTATCATGCTCAAATCATGCAGTTGTTAAATCACGTCCTTTTAAAACTAAACAAATCCAGCATTTTACCCAACACTTTGAAATCATTCAAAACTTAGTTTCTTTATCAAATCTACGCAGTTTCTACATGACATGTTCTCAAACAATTTGCATAATTTAAATCTCAACCGCAGAACTTAACACCTTAAATCTAGTCAATACTTTTCACTCTTGCACTATCTCTTAAACATCATTGATATAGTTTAAACATAATCGAAACTAATAAATCATCTCAAAGCATATACATTTCATCATATGGTTGGTTCAATTTCATAAACAATATATATATTTTTATCAATCCAATACTTATAAAAATATATATTTTCTCAGTGAGTGGAATACCCACCTTGGCTGCATTGGACTCCAACCCGAACACTCCTTGGCCTCTAGTCACTTGGACTATACATTGGAGAACCAATTAAAGTCTCCAATCCGAACATGATCCTGCAAACATTGGTATTATTAGACTACACTATTCAATCTCATACCTTATGACATCCTAACTACCCGCATACTCACACCTCACATAACCCGCGTGTAAAGCTAATTCGCCACCTTTAGCTACTATTAGGTTAACACTTAAGTTTAGGTTTATATTATATCTCACCTTAATCCTTAAAACGCGTTTACTATTTTATTTGTCTTCTTATTATATTTACATCACATTTTAACTATTACTCTTAGTATTTAATCTTTATCAGCTACTAACCACCTAAGTAATTAAAGCTATAGAACATTAATCTTATACCACATGTTAATCTAATAACTCATATTAAACTAACTTGTAATCACGTATTGTAATATACATTCTTTTATCACATTTTGCCTATTTATTTATTCCTTTTTCTATCATTAGTTAATTATTTCACTTTCTCCTAGTCTTCATAACATGTGACTAATCCAACCAACCCAACTCAATAAAGACATGACCTAAAACCTCATTGCATAACCGAAACTTTTAAATAAACTATAGCAAGGAATTCAATTATTTATCATAATCAACCTTAATCAATTCAACTTCATTAACACTTAGGGTATCCAACTCATAAGCATATCATGGGACACATTTAGCCTTATTCAACAAACCATAATCAAGATGTCATCATAAAAATCTCATTTCACATTAACACGTACATACTCGGCCTTATAACAACCCAACATCCAAACCTATGTCAAAAATCAACTCATTTACATAACAAGATCAATCTCTTCTAATTTGGAACTACTCTTACAAAAATTACACAACACCCATCATCAACAATTAACAATTACGTTCTCTAATATCACCATGAGGTCTCAACTCAAAGTGTATCAACAAATCCAATACATAGGGTTAACAACTTAAAATCAACTACAACCTTCATCAATAAATTACCATTCACCAATACTCAAGAATCTGGCCATTAAAAATCCGTATTCATAGAGCCATTCACACTAACATATTACAAATTTAACAATCCAATTCAATTGCTTGGAAATAAATGACAAAGTCTACACCCCATCCTTTCAAAACTACATAAATCCATAGTGAAAGCACAAGTCATAAACACAACACTATAAATTCACCATTCGGTCCAACCTTCCATAAAAACCTAATCACAACTCCAATATCACATTCAAGCCTCAATCGGTTAAAACAACCCTAAAACCCAAGTCCAAATAATAACCTAAACATTACATAAACAGAAAACCTACAACAATTCGGATTTCAACCAATACTACACTATGTGAACTTAATAAAAATCCAACAACTCATTTTACAACATTATATGCGAGTTATAACACCAAAAACCGAAACTCCTAAGTGAAAAAATATCATTAGGCCATCCACCAATTGAAACCCTAAATTTCTTTTATCATAACAAAACTCAAATCAAACCGGTAAGGTTATTCACCTAAATCAGTAGCTTTATAAACCCTAAAATTTCTACTAAGATCAAACCCAAAAAGACCCACTCTAAATCAGTGAAGAACAACAAATCATCAACACCCAAATTATTCATCAATAACGAAAACCATATAAAACCATTAAGAATTTACCTTGATGATTTTACGTTCAATAACAGAGTAATCCGCCGGAAAACGCCACTGGCAGTCGCCGGAGAATGCCCTTAGAGAACCGGGTTTTCTGGATTTTCGGGTTGCGGGTCACTGGGTCGCGGGTCACGGCACTTGGGCTCCGCCGAAAATCGTCGGCTTTGGCTCTGCCGGCGACGACCCAACACCACCAACCAGCAACCGGAACCCTGAGGGGTCGGATTTCTCCCCAGCCCCGTCGGGTCTCCCCACACGGATCCACCGGATCCGTTCATCACTCCCTCTCCCGAGTCTCATCTCTCTCTCAACATCTCTCAATCTCTCCCTCTAAATCTCCCTCTCACGTCACTCTCTCTGTCAGTCGGTCTCTCAGTTTGGTTGAGAAGAAAGAAGAAAGCCGAAGGAAAGAAGAAAGAAGGGAAAAGAAGAAAAGAAAAGAGGAAGGGGGCTGTGCGTGAACTTAAGGAAGAAGGGGAAGTGGGATGGGCTGCACGTGAGGTTGGGGGAGAAAGGGTTGACCGGATTGGGCTTTTGTCCATTCTTTTCTTTTCTTTTAAAACCCTCATATTCTCTAAATTATAACATTGCCCCCAACCCATTTAGTTCTCTCTTTTCTTAATTGTCATTTGACTCCATATATTTAATAAACATAACTTATAAATCACTAAATTTTATATTTAATTTCTTGATCTTCACACTGCGCCCCTGGTCAAGCCCATCAGCGTGGACCAAAAAGGCCACTCGCCCAGTCTATACTCAATACTCATAATGAGAATTATGTGCGTTACATACGAATTTCCTCGTTGACTTGACTTTGCTTCATTACTGTCGTCAAATCAATCAGCCCTTTAATGTTCCACTACCATGCTTATAGAAAATTGACTAGTCTAAAATACTCTTAGAAAATTGATTCCATCATATCTTCTCAATTCCAGAACCGCCAAGAGCAAGAGGTTGGCCGGTCACGATCATGGGCTTGACCGACCTCTGCATGATGAGGCCCTTCCGCGCGGGCCAAAGTGGTTCGGGCAAGGCTCTTTTGAGGCCACTCGCCTGAGTCTATACGGTGGAGTCAATTAAAGGAATCAAATTTTCCGACAAAAATTTGAGGAGTGACGCGTTTTATTTTGTTGAAAAATGTCTAAATTGGCGTCTTTTTCAAAAGAGACATGATTTTTGCACAGGAATTATATGAGACATGGGTGTGATGGATGGGTTCCACGTAGGACTCAACCCATTTCTCTTGTCTCTTACAAAAGACATTTATGTTTCCAAAATATGAAATTTCCTACTTCCACAGTTCTACTGCTGAGGTACGTTCCCAACTTTGACTGATCGAGATCTGCGTTACCGCGAGCTCGGGGGACTTGACTAAGTTGACTTGCTTCATTACTAGCTTCGATTGTAGCTCCACCGGCCACCATATCTTCTCAATCCCGGAGCCGCCTTGCTCACGATCATGGGCTTGCTGATCAGCTTCAACCTCTGCATGACGACCCTTTTTGTCCTCTCCTTGCTGATCGCCTTTCTTAGCCAAACCAGAACTGAAGCTGCTGCAACTCACCTCAACACTGCCTGCCCAAACACAACCACTTTCACAGCCAACAGCACCTACCAAGCCAACCTCAAGCACCTCCTCGCTTACCTCTCCTCCAACGCCACCAGCAACCTGGAATTCTACAACGCCTCAGCCGGCAACTCCGTTGACACGGTTTACGGCCTATTCCTTTGCCGCGGCGACGTCCCTGCCGAAGCCTGCCGAGACTGTGTTTCCGTGGCAACCAAAGATGTAGTCGACAGCTGCCCCGAGGAGAAAATGGCAGTGACTTGGTACGATGTGTGCATGTTACGCTACTCTAACCGGTATATCTTCTCCACCATGGTCCCCGACCCTACCTATTCTTTTTCTACCCAACAGAGAGTTCCGGAGCCTAACCGGTTTGACGAGCTAGTGATGGCAACAATGAATGATTTGGCAAGCCGCGTTTCAAATGTTGGGTTTGGAGCCAAGAAGTTTGGGATGAAAGAAGCGAAATTCACAGCGTCACAAACGCTGTACACCTTTGTGCAGTGCACGCCGGACCTGTCGGGTTCCGATTGCAATAGGTGTCTTCAGATAGCGATGACGAATCTTCCGGGTTGCTGTGGTGGAAAGGAAAGCGGCGTAGTTTTGTTTCCGAGTTGCGTTGTTGCGTATTCTGTGGACCCGTTTTACCTGCCGGTAAACAAATCGGCGTCAACGCCAAATCCAGCACCTGTTCTTCCACCTCCTAGTCCTGGTGATTTTTTTTTTTCCGTCTTTCTTTTCTCTTTCTTTTTTTTTTTTTTTGGGGGGGGGGGAGAGAATCAATCTGTTCCAGCAATATTAATTTACATTTCACTACAAAAGGCAAAATTGCTAACTGGTGACTGCGTTTTGAGGGAAAAGAAACGGCGAACGTAAACTTATTTTGATGATTTCCCTCATTCAAATTTGATTAAGTTACTTCGTATCATCCCAAACTTCTAAGATATTGAAGAAAACATTGCTCGACTCTAAGATGTGTGGTTGGTTCCCTTAAAAAAAAAAAAAAAAAAAAAAAAAAAAAAAGAAGAAGAAGAAGAAGAAAGAAAGAAAGAAAAGAAAAAAGAAAGATTTGTGGTTGGTCTTTTTATGGCTACTTTTAGCTCAACTTTTTTTTTTTTTTTTTCTTTAAAAAAGAAAAAAAGAAAAAAAAAGAAAAAAGTACTTTTAGAACTTAAGAAGATAGGTTGAGCTAAAAGTACTTCTTTTAAAAAAAAAATTTAAAAAGAAAAAGAGAAAAAAGAAGAAGATAGGTTACTATTCTGGCCAATAGATAGCGACTAATTAATCAATATTTCCAAACTAGTCAATAAAAATTATTGCAATTAGTATTACGAAAACACTTTCTTTTTTTTTCTTTTTTTTTTTTCATAAGCATTTAGAAAAACATCTCTAATTCTAAACAATTCTACCCCACATGCAGCTTCTGAAGGAAAAGTTAAAATCTCATTGCTGGCAATTATGGTCATTGCGCCGATTTCCGTTTCTGTGGCGCTATTCTTTATGGGCTACTGCTTACTTAGCAGGAGAGCAAGAAAGAAGCACAATTCCATACAGGAAGGTGAGGGTAATTAAAGAATATAGTAAAGAATAAATGATATCATTTTATGAGAGATGCAATTACTGTGCAACTAGTGTGAGACGGCATGTAAGTACCGCACGTGTCCGGATTAAGTTTTTTTATAATTATTTGTCTAAATTTGAGAGAATTTAAACAGGTGATTGTGAAAGACTATTTATAAGACCTACCTGATCAAATAAAAATTGGGTTGCCCAACCATTTATCCAGTCAGGTGGATCTTATAAGTGATATCTCACAATCACTTACCCGAATTTTCTCAAATTTAGGCAAATAATTATAGAAAATTCCGATCCCACATGCCTGGTAGTTGGGTGCTCGAACTGCCTAGCTAGTACTTCACATGCACATTTACGAGGTCCACCTATCCTTTCACATTAATTGTCGACAAATATTACGGGTACTAAATATTTTACCAAAAGATGGTACTAAGATAATGTGGATCTTATACATTTAAGAGGATCAAAACAATTAATAAAAAAAAGAAACGAATACTAATGAATAAGCTCCGCATCATATTGATACTCATCTCCTGGTAAAAAATTTGATACCCCTAACATTTTCCTTACTTGCCTGTAGTGACAGCTAATTGCACCTTATTCTAATGCCATTTTATGCATTCCTTCCTATATTTTGTAGTATTAAACTTTTGGTTACTTACATTTATTGTTTTGTTGTACAGGTGCTAATGATATTACTACTGTAGAGTCCTTGCAATTTGATCTTGCTACAATTGAATCTGCCACCAACAACTTCTCAAATGATAACAAGCTAGGTGAAGGCGGATTTGGTGTGGTTTACATGGTAAATTATTAGTTTATAGTTTATTTTTTTATTGTTTTTTAATTTTAATTTTTTTAATTTTATTTTTTTTTTTTTTTTTCTGGGCAATCAGTTTACTTTTTATTAGGGCTTTTACTCATTTAAGTATAGTATCTTCTTCTTTTTCTTCTTCTTTTTTTGTCTAGTTGTTGGGATTATAGGAATTGTAAGTAGTAAACTTTTCTAACAACTTCTTAAAGTACATTCTCAGGGTATACTTTCTAATGGACAAGAAATAGCTGTAAAAAGATTATCAAAAAGGTCTGGACAAGGAGCAGGAGAATTCAAAAATGAGGTTGTAGTGGTTGCCAAACTTCAACACAGAAATCTTGTAAGGCTATTAGGATTTTGCTTGGAAGGAGAAGAAAAGATACTTGTCTACGAATTTGTGCAGAACAAAAGTCTTGACTACTTTCTATATGGTTTGTCTCTTATAGCCATATGTCTAAATTTCGTGTATATAATATGAAATTAGATTTGAGTTTTCATTCAAAAAAGACTCTATTAACAATTCGATTAACTAGTAACAACTTCATTGAGTTTTGTAGAACTTTAGGAGTTGAAGACATCAAATTTTATTTTCTGTATTAATATTTATTTTTTTCTTGATTAATTGAATTAATTTGATATATAAATGACTTTAGGTCATTATTTTAACCTGAATATTGAATTTTGGTGAATATATAGACCTTGAAAGACAAAGACAATTGGATTGGCCAACACGTTACAAAATTATCAAAGGGGTTGCTCGAGGGATTCTTTATCTTCACGAAATTCTCGCCTTAGAATTATACATCGCGATCTTAAAGCTAGTAATGTTTTATTAGATGGGGATATGAATCCAAAAGTTTCGGACTTTGGCATGGCAAAGATTTTTGGAGTCGATCAAACTCGAGGAAACACTAATAGGATTGCTGGCACATTGTAAGTAATGTTATGCGAATTACATTGTTTATATAACACAAGTGAACATGCATGTCTAGTAACTGGCATTTCTGTATCATTGATGCTTGCTTGTAGTGGTTACATGTCTCCAGAATATGCTATGCATGGACAATTCTCAGTAAAGTCGGATGTGTATAGTTTTGGTGTCCTAATTCTTGAGATTATAAGTGGAAAGAAGATCAGTTCTTTCAATCAATCAGATGGTTATGCTAAACACCTTTTGAGCTATGTGAGTAGTATGAACCAAATATTCTAATTTTGTTTTCCAATGTTGTTACAAGCATCATCACATTTGTGTTGGGGGACGATTGATGCAGGCTTGGAAAACTTGGAGGGATGGAACGCCCTTGGATTTGTTGGATCCAACATTGGGAGACTCTTACTCGAGAGATGAAGTCATCAAATGTCTCCATATTGGCTTGCTATGTGTACAGGATGATCCAGTTGATAGGCCAACAATAGAATCCATAGTTCTCATGTTAAACAGTTACTCGGTTCCTCTGCCCTCACCTCAACAACCAGCATATTTCTTTAGAAGTGGAACTGAGCAAAACATGCAATCAAAGGAGATAGAGTCAAATCAATCTAGAAGCAAATCACTGCCCTTATCTGTCGACGAAGCATCTATTACTCAAGTATACCCTCGGTAGCTAGTGTGAGTAGAAAATTAGTGAGTTGCATATGATTTGTGAACACTAATATGTTTGCAGTCCAATAATACAAAATAATCATGTTAGAATATATATTTCATGCTATGTTTGTTATATTACATATTATGTTGGTTTATTTTCTTATAAAAATATTTTCCATTTAGGTTTGATTATAATCAAATATAGAGGTTTGATTACCACTTTATATTTTTCATAATTCTATTTACTTGTAGGGTTTATGCCCTTCCTTAATTAGTTTGTCTATTTTAGGTTTATTTGTGCATCACTTTAGTCTTTCTAGGTTTCCTTGTAGGGTTTATTCCCTTCCTTAATATAGTGACAATTCAGTATAGCCTGAATCATTCATCACTACCTGATGCTTGGAGGCGAAAACAAAAAACAAAGAAATCAGGGTGCCTCAAAGACGACCTCCATGTTATTACCTCAAGATCTTTATATTTCTCTTAATGTTGTTGTTATGGAATGTGGCAAATTTTCCTCTAGACTTACCTTTCTTTCTTTTTTTGGTTGGCAGACTATTACCATAATCATTGTTATACTCTATATATTTGTTCTTCCTCTTTTTTTTTTTTTTTTTTTTTTGTCTTTATTTCTCTTGGAATGCTATTATTATAATAATATTTTTCTTCTCAATGCCAAAATGCGATTAAATATTGAGTAATGCTACACCTAGCTCTTTAACAATTCTTTTATAATTTGTTGATATGATTAGAGTAATTATGTCAGCTACTAAAGAACAAAATTCAACTCTAATCACATACTAACAAGTCAACAAATGGTAAAAGAGTTCTAAAGGAATTATAGGTCTATTATTTTTCTTAATTATTATAAGTATTGGATAAAATATATTCTTTCTTTTTTTTTTGAAGGGAACATGTAGTCATTCCAGATAAAATATATTCTAGAAACAAACAATTGGCATACTAACTTTAAAAAAAATCAATACATGATTAATTGGATTTGTTTTTAAAATACCCGTATTTTTTTTTTTTTTGATGAATTAAAACCTTTATAATTGGATTCAAACACTCAGTAAAAACTGGATTCAAACACCCAAAAGGGAGAAAGACGCTTAGAACAGGACAACATACATCACTTAAAAAAACAGCAAGCAACATTTACAGTAAAGGATGTAAATTCCAATTTTGAATAGCTTGGCATTCTTAGCATTTTGCTTGAGGCGCCCCTTAGCCAAGATCCTAGTTCGAACCTCCCAATGAATTTGTAGCTCAATACTCTCTTCTGATCGTGGAATATTCCCATGATAAACCGTGGCTACGAAACATAGCTTACAAATGTTAGTTTGCAATCTCGATCTTCCCCTGCAGAACCTCCATACTCCATTTTGCTATATCATTCCATTCCACAAATGGATCAGAAACCAAACAAGACTCCATCAAATTCCTCCAAATCCTCCTACTAATTAAATCCACACTGGGCCACACTGGAAAAACAAGTGCTCAATAGACTCCTGCCTCCCAAAACAGAACCTGCAAAGAGTATTTCTAGAATATCCCCACAAACACATTCTATCTTTTGTAACAAGGGCATTATGAAACACCAACCATAACATGAAAGAGTGGCAAGGAATGGCCATGGAAAACCAGACAACTTTGTGCCAAGGCACCTCCAGTTGCCTAGTTCTCAAAGCATCCCAGGTAGCAGTACATGAATAGGAACCACTTCAAGCATTCCATGTAGGCATATTAGAGTCTCCGACAACAACTTCAGGCAATTTACTCTGAATTTCCACTATACTTTCCGACCTAGCACAAGGCCAATACCAATCCCCATTACGGATAATAGAGGAGACTTTGGCCCCCAACGAACTCCTTACATCATGAATGGCTCAACCATATTTGTCAAGCAAGGAACCAAGCAGGTGCCAAGGATTGGTCCACAGGAAGATGCTATCCCCATCTCCCACTTTGAACCGAAAAAATTGCTTGGCCACTCCCCAAAGCTTGAGAAGCTTCTTTCAACTCCAAGAACAAGAATGGGGAATAGAGACTTGCCAACAGCTCTTCCCCTTAAGACAATTAGTTTCCACCCATGCAACCCACAGGGATCCTGCTTGTGTAAACAGGTTCCAAATGTGGTTTAACATTGCTGCTTGGTTCCAAAGCTCCAACCGTTTAAGCCCCAACCCTCATTCTCTTTTAGGAACACAAACTTTGTCCCAAGAAACTTTAGCATTAGCTTTAGTATCCCTACCGCACCATAAAAATCTGTTGAACTTCTGCTCTAAAAGCCTAACAACCCTCTTAGGGAGAATGAAAACTCTGGCCCAAAACACCTGGAGGCTGAAAACTGAGGATATTAAATGAAGTCTAACAACAAATGAGAGATGCCGAACAAGCCAAGAGACAATCCTGGCAGTAATTTTAGAAAGAAGAGACTAACTGTCAACAGCCAAAAGCCTCTTAGAAATGAGAGGCACCCCCAAATACCTGACTGGCAGAATCCCTTCTTCCATTTGCAAATAGTTCAGTAAATCATGCTTCAAATCAACCGGAACACCAGCACAGAACACCGTGCTCTTAGAAGGGTTGGCCTTCAGACCCGAGAGTTCTTCAAATTCTCCAAGAACATTCTTAACTATAGTGATAGAAGCCATATCCGCTACAATGAAAATGAGCAAATCATTGCAAAGCACAAATGAGTTAGCTTCAAGTTTTGGCATCTAGGATGAAAACCAAAATGCCCTTTATCAATTGCAGATTCGGCTAAAAGCTGGGATAGGATCTCCATGGCCAAGACAAAAAGGTAAGGGGAAATAGGATCCCCTTGCCGCAACCCTTTTCTTCCTTGGAGATAACCTACCAATGACCCGTTGAGGGCAATGGAGTAGCTTGGACTGGTAATAAATTCCTAAACCCAAGCAATAAATTTGTTAGGAGCCCCAAAGCAGTGAAGACAATGTAAAATGAAGTCCCAGCTAACCAAGTCATAGGCCTTCATGAGGTCTATCTTAAGAGTACACCTAGGCTGACCTTTGTCCTTATGATAATCGGTTATCAACTCCTGAGCAAGGAGGATATTCTACACAATACTCCTCTTAGGGATAAAGGCTCACTGATTAAGACTCACAATATCTGCAAGGCCTGGAAGCAACCAGTTCGCAAGTATTTTAGTAATACTTTTGTAGATTAAGTTGCAGCATGAAATATTCCTATATTCCCCAATTGAAGAAGGATTCCTCTTTTTAGGGACAAGGGTAATGATGGTTGCATTCACTTTCTTCTATAACTTCCCCGAGTGAAAAAATTCCCTAATAGCCTCTACCACTCTATCTCCAACAATAGGCCAGGCCTTATAATAAAACCCTGCCGAAAAGCTACCAGGGCCTGGGTCTTCGCTATTTTTCATAGCAAAAATAGTCTTCCTAATCTCCTCACTAGACACCCCAGCATTCATCCCTGTTGTACAAGTATCAGATAACTTCTGTTGAATAAGCTAAGATACCCTTTCAGCTTTCAACCGAGTAAAATCATGAGAAGTTGAGCCAACGAGCTGCTTATAGAAAGCAACAACAAGCTCTTTATCTGCTTAGGATCCTGCACACTATTCCCATAATAATCTTTTAATACTTTGACAAGATCAGAGGCATTTCTGACCTTAACCGATTTATGGAAGAAAGAGGCATTTCCATTACCTAAATTCAGCCATTGGTTGCAGGACTTCAACTTCAAGAAGTTTTCTTCAGCCGCAGCAATGGAAATATAAGCATGGAGGCTCTCCCACTCCTTTTGCCAATCCAAAACTCCATGAGAATCAATAAAACCACCTTGAGCAGAAGCAAGATCCTGCCTTACTTTCAACACCCTGTGCCACAAACCACCAAAAAACTTCAGAATTTTGATTCTTGAGAATGCCCTTAACAGATTTCAACCGAGTATAAAGTTGAAACATGGAATAGCCCGAGACCACTATGTTCCAACCCTCCTCAATCCAATCCATAAAAAACTTATGATCAGCCCAAAATTTTAAAAAACTTAAATGGCTTAGGATCAAAGCTAATGAATTAATCAATAGAGACCAAAGCAGGTGAATGATTAGATATACCACCCTCCAAAAATTCAACTGAAGTGTTGGGGTAAGTCTGCAGCCACTAATAGTTAGACATCACTCTGTCCAGCTTTCTAGAAACAAAATCAACCCCCGATTGTTTGTTGGTCCAAGTGTGAAAACATCCCGTGTAAGCTAGGTCCTCAATTTCCAGCTTGGAGATACATTCCATGAATTCTTTTTCATAACAAGTGATGGAACAAAAACCCCACTTCTCTTGCTGAAAATGAACAACGTTGAAGTACCCTACTATCAACCAAGGAATACATCCTATAGTACTTTTGATAAACAACAGTTCTTGCATCATCCTTCTTCTATCCAGGCCCTTATTCGCACCATACACCACTGAGAGAACCCAAGGACCATGTCCATCATTAAGAATTTAAGATCCACTCTACAAGACAACACTTGTTCATGACTAGATACTCCCTGAATAGAAGTAACATTCGGGTCCCAACAAAGCCAAATCCTTCCCATCCAATTAGAATCACAATTATGAAGAATCTGCCAATCATGAAACAACGCATTTTTAACCTTTGTGACATTCTCCTCCTTGACTTTCGTCTCAACTGTTAGAGAATATATTGATACCGTATATTACGGTACTCTCCATATAGATGTTAGAGAATATAACGATACTGTATATTACGGTACTCTCCATATATTGTAGGATTTGAATTAATCCTCATTAATTGTAATTGATTATAATCAAA
The DNA here is from genome assembly GCA_028654335.1 of Alnus rubra. NCBI lineage: Eukaryota > Viridiplantae > Streptophyta > Magnoliopsida > Fagales > Betulaceae > Alnus > Alnus rubra. The sequence goes on from JAJPGS010001188.1 coordinate 401,757, forward strand.
TCAGATTTGAATACATTCAATTCTGATTTGATTGTATTCTCTTTACATACCATTTTGTATTCTCTCTATATCCCTATAAATAGGGATAATTTGTATTGTAAATCGATCAAGCAAAAAGAGCAACAATGTAGCCCATTGGGCTTTACTCTGTGGACGTAGGTCATAGACCGAACCACGTAAAATTCATTTTCTTTCATGGTATCAGAGCTATAGGCTAACGCCAATGTTCGATCCAATGGTCCTGTGATTTATTTCTCTTCTTTTTCATTTTCTTGTATTTTAGTTTTCTTATAGTCAATGCTTTGCAAATCTCATCCCCATAGATATTGCAGTGTATTTGACGGGAAAAAAAAAAAAAAAAAAAAAAGGAAAAAAAGAAATTTCGTACTGTTCCTGAGAAAAGAAAAGGAAAAAAAAAATTGTATTCCGTTATGGGGAGATTTCTTATTGTTCCTGAAAAAAAAAAAAAAAAAGAGGAAATTTCGTTATGAGGAGATTTCATACTGTTCCTGAGAAAAAAAAAATGCATTTTGGTTTTGGGGAGATTACTGTTCCTGAGAAAAGAAAAGAAAAAAATAAAAAAAAATAAAAAAAATCTTTCCGTGTGTTTTCACGATGGGTGTTTGTAGATTGACTCTTTGTCGATCCTAGTTGGTGTCACTGGCAAGTTCTCATCTGCTCTGGCAGTTTCAAATCGTTTGAGGCGGCGCCTGGTTGTCTCCGTCGAGTTTCGGGCGGTTCTGTTGTGTTCATCGGCGACGTTTGGCCATTAATGGTGTTTTTATGGTTGTTAGCGGCTTTTGTGGTATTTTCATATTTTCCGCCAACTTTTGAGTTGTCCGGCGATGTTCCAGGCGATATGTAGTGTTCTCCGGTGAGATTAAGTCCTGCCGACAAGTTTTTGGCAGGTCTCAGGCGAGCTGTTGGAGACGGAGGTCTCCGTTTGGTTATAGGTATTTTGTTTGGTTTTTCAAACCGTTCAGTTCAGTGTTTTCTTGGTAAAAAAAAAAAAGAAAAAAAAAAAGGGAAACGTGTAGAGAAACTGAGAAAGGCTTGGTTATTTATGTGCCTGACTTGAATCAAATGAGTGTAGCGTCGTGCAGATGCAACGAAGGAAGAAAAAAAAAAAGAAAAAAAAAATCATTAAAAAGAGGCCAAGTTGCCCATATTATTTTGGCCTTTTGTTGGCTCCTTATTTTGGTCATTGACCCATATTTTGGCATGTGGTATTGTTTCAAATCCATGTCTATTTTAGCCCATAGTTGGCCCCATATATTTTTGGCTCCTGTGGTATTGTTTCAAACCCAGACCCATTTCAGCTCGTTGTTGGCTTTTATATTTGGCTCATAGTTAGCCCATTATTTGTATTTTGGCATTTGTGGTCTTATTTTAAGCCCATGCCCATTTAGCCCCCAGTTGGCTCGAAGAAGAAGGAGGAAGACGAAGAAGCAGAAGAAGGAAGACGAAGAAGAAGAAGAAGAAGAAGAAGAAGAAGAAGAAATATATTCTCTAAATTTGGGTTATATACGACCCAACATAATAATAATAAAAAAAAAAAAAAAATCAAACTCAAGATTTCAGAATCTTCCACCTTGAGTTTGCAGGGGGATTTAGATAATATATTGATACCATATATTACGGTACTCTCCATATATTGTAGGATTTGAATTAATCCTCATTAATTGTAATTGATTATAATCAAATCAGATTTGAATACATTCAATTCTGATTTGATTGTATTCTCTTTACATACCATTTTGTATTCTCTCTATATCCCTATAAATAGGGATAATTTGTATTGTAAATCGATCAAGCAAAAAGAGCAACAATGTAGCCTATTGGGCTTTACTCTGTGGACGTAGGTCATAGACCGAACCACGTAAAATCCCTTGTCTCTATTTCTTATTATTCTGCTTTATTTTCTTTTAGTTTTATGTTTTCTTTCATCAACTATACAAATCATAGAAACTTTAAGCCTTCTTATAACTTAACTATTTTTAACTCCTTTTGCTTTAAGGGCTTATTCAAGCCCCTTATGCTCTATATGAGGAACTTCATAGCAATGTACGTAGTGGGAGAGAACCCTCTCTCCATCATCATGCTCTTCTCACTCTCTCCAATTTTCATTTTCCTCTTATCTCTAGTTGACCGCTCCTTCTCAAGCACATCTAAAAATGTAGTAGGATTTCCAAGTGTAAACTCCTCAATAGTATCCTCCAACCCAATAGCATCAAAAGAATTTGATACCCGAACCCCACCAGATTTTCTTTTTGCCATAGCTGAAGGTCTTTTAATGATTCGATCTGTCAATCTTCTTAACCTGATTGTCTTCTTTTTTAGTATTCTTCTGTGACACATTCTGAGCTGGGTGTTTCGGAATCCAGACTTTCTGTTCCTTCTTGGAGCATGCATAGACTGCATGTCCAAACCCTCCACATAACTAGCATTTAGGAGGTAGCCAAGGATACTCCACTCCTATAGTAATTGAGCTTCCATTAGCCCTGCAAATCACCAATTCTTTCAGCCATTCTGATTTAGTATCAATCTCCACCAAAACCCTCGCAAAGCCCAATGTTTTTTGTTCTTCTGTGACTGTATCATCATACAAAGGTCTACCCACACCACTAGCAACATGACTAAGACAAGTGGGGTTCCAAAATTCTAGAGGAAGATGGAGTAATTTTACCCAAACTGCAATGGATGTTAAGGTGAGGTTTAATACTTGCATACCTGGTAACCATTTACGCAAGATTAGAGGCTTATTAGCCACATGCCAAATCCTAGCTTCCATCACCTCATTATAGGTAGCTTCATCAGAGAACCGGAAAATGTACATGCCATTTTCTAATGAAAACACCTCAACTTCCCCATATTGCTTCCACATAACACAAGAAATAAGGCAGGGGTTTATCTAAGAATTGCCCAACTAAGCTTGTTTTCCATTTGTCAATACCCTCTTCCACAGCCTATTCCGGGGGTGAGACTACAAATTTACCTCCAGCTATCTTAGGAGCAAAGTATTTCCAATTTGCTCAAGGAATTGACTGTTTGAAACAATCCCCTCCGATTAGAGGTTTCAACCTTAGGCTCTGAACCAACCTGATCAACATTATCTTCCTTATAATTCCCTATGAGAATACTATCATCATTTGAATCCTCACTGTGACAATCAAAATCTTCGTCACGAATGATTAATTCATCAATAAGACCATCATCAGCAATGTGATCATCACGAACAATATGACCATCTAAACTGAATGTTGATGAAGAGTTGAACTAGTTACAACTTTTCAACTTGATAACCAGTCTTCTCACTTGTCAGACACAATTAATTTTTGCGGTTTGATAAGCTTCTCTAGCAAGATGACATCGTGAATAGAGCTTGAAGTGTGGAATTTTCTTCCACCGGTTTGCACGCATTAGATCCGGTTCAATCATCAACTCATCTTCTTCATCGTTCCTTCTGGAATGTGCATGAATAAAGGAATCGATTTGTAACTTGCTGCTACTATGAAGTATGAACATTTTCATTCTGTAACTTGCTGCTAATATCCCCGATCGACCGCTTCTCCGTGCTCCTATCGTCCACCTCAGACAAAGATTCCCCCACGTGGTTTCCATGGACGGAAACCACGAGCAGGAGCTCGAGGACCTGGGGCTCCTCCAGAAGCATGTCGCCGACCGTTTTTTCGAGCTCCTCGTCCACCTCCAACAACGATTCCCTCCTCTCCATCACCTGGCTTCGCAAGCTCCTCGACGTGTTTCTCTGCTGCGAGGCTGAGTTCAAGGCCATTCTGTTGATCCTTCCCAGATTTCCAAGCCCCCACTGGACCGTCTCGTCCCTATATTCCCCGATCGCGTCGTGAAGGCACTAAAAGTTTGCAATGCGGTCTTGCAAGCGGTCGAGTCCCACTTCCACAAACGACGTCAAGTAGAAAACGTCTGATTTATTTTTCAGTTTTGTTTATATAATTAAAACGACTGTGTTTTGATAAACTAAATCTGGACCCTCAATTTTTCTACAGCAGATGTGCTGTAGTTTAAAATTACAGCACTGAAGCCGGATCCATTTTATCCTAACTTTAGATTGCAACAATGTCTCCACAAACTATAAAAAATTGTAAATGCCCCCCTCAAATGACAAAAATACTCTTAATAAAATAAAAGTTAATGTTTTTCTTGTTTGAAAAAATTACACCATTTGTCCCTATGGTTGGCCTAATCACTTCCTATAGTATAAAAATTAATTAACTCAGAGGTCCCAATGGTAGGCGATAATGAAAATTTACTCCCTGGAGTCAATTTCCTTACACTAAGTTGACAAAAATTGTTATGTTGCCATGTCAGCCCAATAAAAATGTGACCCGTGTCACTCTTTAATAAAAGAAAATATAAATATATAAACTAAAAATAATATTATTTTTTTAAAAAAAAAAAAAAAAAAAAAAAGAGGTAGGGGTGGCATGCAGGCTACTCCCAAAGGGGCGGCCAACAAGCAGCCACCCCTTCCTCATTTTCTTTTTATCAAAATATATTTTTTTTAGTCTTATATATTTATATTTTTATTAAAGTAACACGTGTTGCATTTTTATTGGCATAATGTGGCAACATAACGGTTTCTGTTAAGTTTATAGAGGAAAATTGAATTCAGAGAGTAAATTGTTATTATTGCATACACACATACCTCTGAGTTAATTTTTATACCACAGGAGTACCAATAGTGCAATTTTTTTTTTTAAAAAAGAAAAAACTATAAATTAATTAATTATTATTTATTTTTTAAAAAAAGTCAAAATCCATTGCTGGAACATGAGTGCCCGAATTAGGGATTAGTTCGACCACCCCCTTTGGCTACCCACAATGGCTATGGGGGTGATTTAGCCATCCCTAGATATGGGCAGAGGGGATGGCCACTCCAATGGCCTTAGGTGTGATACGACCACTCCCGTTTGGCTTCGGTCATTTTTCATTTGGTTAATTAAGAAAATGGCTCGTTCATTATTATTTTTTTTAGTGAGACTTAATACATATAATATTTAATTTAAAGATAATTTTTTTTTTATATTTTAATAAGAAAAAAAGTTTTTATATTTACATTACATCATAACTAAAAAATAAAAAACATCTTCTGGAAAGTTTTATCTATTGAGCCCACGGAAGAAAAAAAAAAGTAAAAGAGAAACCGATGAAAGAAAAGGTCAAAAAGAAAATGATGGATGTGAAATGATGAAAAGCATTAAGACAAAAGCATCATGGAAGAAAAAGTAAGAGAAAAACGATGGGTTAAGGTATGCCATATTAAATTATTATTTGTTCAAAAATTTTAAACTTATAAAAATAAATAAATTTAGTCATTTAACTAATATTGCAACGCGAACAAATTATAAAAGAAAAAGTAAAGAAAAAACATGGAAAGAAAAGTATAATAGAAAGTGATACATATGAAATGGTGAAAAACAATTCGTTTGGTAAATCTTTTTAGGACAATTATTTTATTTTTTAACAAAAAAAAAAGAAGAAAGAAAAAGATTTCACATTTATGTTACGGCAATGTTAAAAAAAAAAAAAAAGTCTTACAAAATGTGCCTAATCATAGAAGAAAACTTAAGACAGCAAATGATGAAAGAAAAAGAAGTAAAAAAGAGGGGATAATTACACTTAACCACCCTGATTTATCCATAGTGTGGCAATTTATCCCCTAATGTACCAAAATTGGTACATGACCCTCCCGAACTTGCCAACGTGTGACAAAATCAACCTTCTGTTCAATCGCCCGTCCGTTTGGACGGAAAGTCGATCACGTGCAAGTCACGTGACCGTTTAAGACGAATTGCCTCCCCAAAATACCCCCGCCTCATCCAGTACGTGCCTGCCTTAGACATTAGACAGTTCGTGCGTGAGGTCCCCACTTCCATTTAGCACTTTTGAGGTCCCCACTTCCACTTAGCACTGTTACTTTCGAAGGTTCTACACGAATATTGACCCACCCACACCTAGTCACCGAAATTCACACCGAATTTGAAGGATTCTGAACCTCTCAACTCTAAAAGGCGTTCATAATCGTTGTTAAAGAAAAGGTTAGTACTTTTTTAATGGAGAAAGTTTTTTTTTTTTTTTTTGTAGGCGATTTGGGGTTTTTGTTAATCTAGGGTTTCGAATTTGGGGGTTTTTGTTAACTTAAGGTTGTCGGCTTTGGAGTTTTTGTTAATGTTGTTTGTTTAGTCTCATTTTTAATGTAGAAATTGACTGCGATTTGGGTAGAAAAAAATGTTAGGGTTTGTCGGGATTTGGGGGTTTCGGTCTATGTGTTTTATAATCATTCATGGTGATTGGAAGAAGTTTAGTTTGCACGTGGTCCCGATTTGTATCTTTTTTGGCTTTGTTTGTGGTCTACCGAAAACCTGATTGGTTTGTTAAAGTGCATTGGATTTGGTTTGTTAAAGTGCATTGGGTTTGATTTGTTAAGTTTATATGCATTGGGTCAATGTAGTTTGTTTTGTTTACTACTTTATATGCAGTGGGTCCCGATTGCAATTGATGTTGGAGCATTATTGGGTCTTTATTTAATATGTCTCTGCATTGGTTAATGTCTGTGTACCTATCAAAAAAAAAAAAAAAATTGGTTAATATGTCTATGCATTGGGCCATCATGCTTTTGAGTTGTGCTTTGCATATTAGTTGCAGTTGCAGTGACTTATTATAGTGGTCCCCTTATCCCATGTATAATATATTTTTTTGTTTGCATGTGTAGAATGAAGTTGGTCGTTGAAATAAACTATGGGGGTATGTTTGATAGAAAATATGAATATATTTATGTGGGGGGTCAAGTGGATGTCCATCCCGATAACGTGATCCTGATAATGTGTCATTTATCCTGATAGAGTCTATTGTGGGACAACATGAGTATAGTCCAGGTGATTTGATTTACTTTAGGGACCCTATCAAAGATCTAGTGGATGGTCTACAACTAGTATCCTCGGATTATGATGTAGCTTATATGGTTGTCAAACATGTTGATACTCCTATTGTAGTCCTTTATATTGTTTCTTTCCAAAATGATGGAGGAGGGGATTGGGAAGATTGGGAAAATGATGAAAAGGGAGATGATGGAGGTAGGGTTGATTTAAATGATCCATGGTGGAATGATAAAATCAGTGATGATGTCGATATTTTTGAAGAAGATTATCTGGTGGATAGTGCTGCCCCTCAACAATGCCAAAAACTGATGAAGTTGTGGAGGGTGATGTGGATGGTGATGATGGTACTGAGGTTGAGGGTAGGGGTGAGAGTGGGGGTACTTTGGGTGATGGTGATGGCTAGAGTGGGCAATCTGGTATAAAAATGTCATCATTTGAAGATGTTGAGGTGGATGAAAATGACTCTGAGATTGGTAGAAGTGATATCCTATTGTCACCACCAGTCAGTGATGAAGAGGATGGTGGGAGTTCAACTCACCCTGATGTGGAGTTCCATGAAGTTGACATGGTCAATCCAAACCTGAAGCTTAGAATGAAGTTCGCTAACATTCAATTATTTAGAGAAGCTGTTAAGCAATATAATGTGAGAAGAGGAAAGGACATAAACCACAAGCTTGGTTTATCTGCAAAACGATAACAAAAAATAAATAAATAAAAAACAAACAGAAACAAAGGTTATTTCTGGCTTATATTATTTGAAAATTAATCGTCATAGGTTATATATGCACTTTTCCATATCATTTCAAAACTCATTAATCTTCAGAAAATTATCAAAGGATAATACATGCTCCAAAAAAAATAAAAAAAATACAATAGTTTCCATAAATAAATCCTGTAAAAATGTACATTGTATCTCTTAGCACAGTAACATTTTCAACTAAAAATTTGAAATGTTACTGCCAAATAAAAATCAACCCAATCCATTTTTTTATTTTTATTTTTATTTTTAGTTTTTATATAAGTACAGTAAAAGGTAGAATTGAACTAAGCAGCATTGCTCTTCTTAAAAATTGCTGTAGATTTTCAGTTAACAGATATGCGACATACCCAGCTGAAAATATACACTTAAAAGTCTAAACCTTAAATTACCTTGTAATTCTGGCATTTTAGAAACCTTCTACTGAAACTTTTTTTGGTGTAGGAGGTTAACATACAAGTCGGACGCTCGCAATAACAGATTGGCTTTACTGCAGAAGTTGCCCCACTCCTTGTCGACTCTGAATCCGTAGAAGCAGTGCCTAATGGTTGCATCTTCGGGAAATGGTGTGAAATTGGTCAGAAATGTCGAAAATCGAAAACCCTAGTTCCTAGTTCTTACAGAGCCGTTGGTGAAAGAGATGAGAAAAATGTGCGAAAACTGGTCCCTCTCATTTCGAAAAGTCTAACATGCATGGGGGTATAAAGGCTGGATGAGGCGGGGGTATTTTGGGGAGGCAATTCGTCTTAAACGGTCACGTGACTTGCACGTGATCGACTTTTCATCCAAATGGATGGGCGACTAGACGGAAGGTCAATTTGTCACACGTTGACAAGTTTGAGGTTGTCATGTACCAATTTTGGTACATTGGAGAATAAATTGCCACACCATAGATAAATCATGGAGGTTAAAGTGTAATTAATTATCCCAAAAAGAAAAGAGAAAAGTATACATACTCCATTATACTATTACCTTATCTTTTTTTTCAAGTATCACTTAAATGTTAATGTGTCTCCCAAACTACTAAGCAATGCTAATGTCCCCCAATGACAAAAATATCATTTATTAAATTATAAATTTTAAAAAAAAATTATATAAAAAAAATTATTTTTCAAATTAATATTAAAATTTATTTTTTTCTTTGAGATTTTGTTTTATATAATTTTCAGTTTAGGCCGCCACCCTTTGGATTTTCATTTTTCTCGTTTTTTATTTTTTATTATATTTTTTTAATTTTTTTTTTTGAATTTATAAGAATATATTTGTTTTATTAAAACTTTTTAAATGTTATTTTTATCTTTTTGTTGACTTTAAAGATGATATTGTTTTTTTTTAAAAATAGTTTACGAGAGATAGTTCGAGAAGAATGTGTATTTTTTTCAAAATAAAATTATGGATGTGAAACGATGAAAAGCCGATTGAGATATATGGGTAGGTACGCTCGTTTATTTTAAAACGAGTCAAGTCAGCGCATACATAGAGTCTGAAGTCTTCCATTGGGAGGACGGACTCCAGGGCCGGTGAGAATTGTTAATTTATGACAGAATATTTCATTCTTACACCAAACTACACGTTCAGAAAGTCATTCAACGCGTTAATTAAATAGGTAAGCCTTTTTGAGTGAGGGTTAGAAGACTTGGACTATCGATGAGGGTAGTCTGAGTCTCCCTTGGACTTAAGAAACTAGAGCTTTAAAGGTTAGGCTCTCTCAAGTCGATCTCAAGCACAATATGCAGACTTATCTATCGTCTGCTGTTAATTTATGCATTTTTGCAAGGGAGAAACATAAAAATTTTCTAGCTAGGATAACTCCTAACATGTTTTAATGTTCTTCAAACCTAATTATCACTCATTTCATACTAATTGGCATAATGTGTATTAAATAACTTCTCATATTAACCAGTTAAAAAATAGCAGAAGGAAATCCACTGCCTTAATGTATCTCAAATATACTAATCTAACAAAGTATGGAACACATTCTCTCTATATGTCTCATTTTCAAATTTGTCATTAGATCTATGTGAGTTAATGTGAATCTCATAAATTTAATAATAGATTTAAAATTTGATTGTATAGATATAACTCGGAGATAGAAGAGAAAAAATAAATATAATGTCTCTTAGAAAAAGAAAAAAAAAAAAAAAAAAGAACTAAGAAAGGATTAAGTCCACACGCTCTGCTTTTCCAATTCTGTACGCTTCAAATTAAATGATTTTTCCCATGCCTCGTTTTCTACAGATTCCTTTCATTGACTGGCGTCAACAATTATTGCCCTGTACCTGTACATACGCGTCCAGATTCCTTTTATCTGGTTATTGACAAAGCATTTTCTAAGAAAAATAAGAAAATTTGAGAAGTCTATAAACTAAACCTCTTCAATTCCAATACATATACCTGTTGGCAAAAAAAATTAGGTGCATGCCTTCTTTCAATGTCTCCATATATGATCCTTGTAATTCTTTCCTTGCTCAGCTTCCTTAGCCTCACCAGTGCACAAGTCCCAAATTACCGCTACCATTTCTGCTCGAATGGAACGACCATGACTTTCACCCCTAACAGCACCTACCAGTTTAACCTGAACCACCTCCTCTCTTCCCTTTCCTCCAATGCCACGCGTGAAAGTGGTTTCTACAACGCCACTGCCGGCCAAAGCCCCGCGACAACAATTTACGGCCTCTTCCTCTGCCGTGGTGACCTCACCACGAATGCTTGCCAAGACTGCGTGGCAACTGCAACCACAGAGATTGTTCAGCAGTACTGCCCTCTAGGAAAAGTGGCCATGGTATGGTATGATGAATGCATGCTACGCTACTCAAACCGGTCGATCTTTTCCACCATGGAAGAGGAGCCCAGCAAATATCTGTGGAATGTGAGGGATATAACAGAGCCAAATCGCTTCCGGAAGCTGGTCGAAGCCACGTTGAATGACTCGGTGCCTCGGGCTGCAAATGCTTCATCCGGTGATAAAAAGTTTGCCGTTAAAGAAGCCAATTTTACAGAATTGCAAACTCTGTACAGCCTTGTCCAGTGCACCCCTGACATATCCAGCTCTGATTGCAATACGTGTCTTCAGAGAGCCATGGCAAACCTACCGATGTGTTGCGATGGAAAGCAAGGGGGTAGAGTTCTGTATCCAAGTTGTAATCTTAGGTACGAAACGTACCAGTTTTACCAGATACAATCCGTCCCCACACCGTCACCGGCACCGTCACCAACACAAACACCAATGCTTCTTCCTCCTCCAGCTCCAGGTCATGAGGTCACCAGACCCAAAGGTAAAGTCAAAGCTTAATGGCTACTTTCATCATGATAATAGCAAATACAATGGCATGCTTGGTAAGATAAATTAGGTACAATTAATAAACCATGATAAAGAACTAGCCTTACAATCCTCCGGAATAGAGCCAAACATGCCATAAAGGAGCAGGAGTCAGTTCAATCTACAAGCAATTAGTCAATGCCATTGTTTGCCAATGAAGCATCGACAGTGTCAGTAGCAAGGGTTTCTTAAAAATGAGGTATCTTTTTTATTTGTCATGAAACTCGAATGCTACGTTCTTTAATTAATTTGTCATTAACCAGAGACAATTCATTGATATTGGCCAATTATGAGACTCACAGGATCTGTCCTCGTTCACGACTCTTTGAGAAGGAGTGAGAGATCAAAGAGATCTAAATGCACACAAACTATTTTGTTACATTTTAAGAAAGACGCGCAATTGTATATTTTGTCTTCCACTTATACATGGTTTTACCACGTGGAAGATGCTTGATCATTTTCTGTAGAGAGATGGATGCTTGATCATTTAAAAATATTTTTAGTTACAAACTAAAAAAAAAAAAATCAAAGTCGGTTTCATAGTCCAGTCATACACATCTCATCAGGACGTCTTGCTAACGCCCTAGCTGACAAGGCTCCTTTGTGTACCAATCTGAAGGCCATGTCAGGATTCATATCTGACGACATTGATGATGAGGCTCTCAAGTAGCCTTTACAAATTACAAGTGACCGCGTTAGGATGCCACATTTGAAATTGTTGACCGGCTTTCTATTCTTCATCAATTCACACCACTTTGAGGACAACCAAAACCCTAAGACAAAGTGAACTTACAACTAATGTTTTGAGTATCGAATCAGCCAATACTAAAAGCCTAACACAATACTACTGAATTACAATCATAACAGTTCTAGTCTCATATAACTTACGGATTCTAAACTATTCCATATATTACATATTTTATCGAGAGAAATTGTGAAAATATTTTGTTGCATCTACTATTGTTGCTCGGATAAGTACATCTACTATTTTCTCATGTTTCAAAGTCATGATACACAATGATAAGTAATTTTTTTTCATTACCTTAATTTACTTTATATTATTTCATGCCAACTCTTACCATATATAATTGGTCAACATATGGGCCAAAAAGAACTTTTTCATTTTTCTTTTTTGTAAGTGGCCAAAAAGAACTTGAAGACGAGTATCTATATTAGAAATCATTTTGGGAGCCAAAAATTCACGCCAAAACATTTTTTTTTCTTTTTTTTCTAGCTCTTGAGTTTTCTGTACGTGTATATATCTTTGTTAGAAAGCAATAACATTAATTGTTAGTTTCTTATTTTATAGTTGTATATACGTACATTCTAGTCACAACTCACAAATCCTCCAACTATTAAGACTCAATATTTCTGATAAGAAATAATTTTATCAAATTTTAGAAAGAAAAGATCTTTAAAATTAGTAAAGTCAGAACATTTTTTTTAAAAAAATTTTATAAAGTCAGAACAATTAGATCCAAATAATATGGGGAATGGAGATTTTGGAGTTTAGAAGATGGTTGCATGTGGAATAGAATAGCAAATAATTAATATAGTGTTTTGATCCAACTAAATGCTTATGAAGTCAGAACAAGTGTAGGTGCAGTATCGAAATCATTTTAAACAAAAATAATAATAATAATAATAATAATAATTATAAGCATGATATATATTTTCAAAAGATTTTACAAAAAAAAAAAAAAAAAAAAAAAAAAAAAATAAAAAAACACTGCAAGAGATTGATCATCAAAATTGGCATAGCTTCCTTCAATTTTATAATTGATCCTTGTGTTTTTACCACTTTAATTTATCAATAAGCACCTTAAATTTTCAGAAGTAGTAATAAATTTGATTCACAGGTTATCATCTTTATTAAAATAATCATTCTATCTAACAGAATTTTTATTTATATTTTTTAAAAATAACAACCGTATTTAAAAAATACATGTCATTCAAACATGTCTAGTTACGCGCATGCCATAATTATAACGGTCCACCAACTCTATGGAAAAAAGCTCTATGATTTTGAAAGGGACAAAAAATTTGCCCCTAAAAAACTGGAAATAATAGTCTTGCAGAGATTTATTGAGTTGGCCGTTGAAATTTCACCTAGATTTGGATTGCAGGGGGCATATATAGAAAATTAGAAATGCCTTTACCATTAGAGAGCAATGAGCACGTTTCTATCCTCCGGCAAAAACTCCGGTCTCACGTCACCATTAGTCTTCCATCCTTGTATTTTGGCCTTTTGTTAGCTTTCCACAAACCTGATCGTGATCCAATTAACCTTTTACATTTATTTGTTTGTATTAGATAATTATCTTTTTTTTTTTCTTTTTTTTTTTCATTTTATAATAATATGAAATTTCTACCTTTCCTTTAATTTCTCCCTGATCTCCCCGGAAAAGGATCTCTCCCGTCCCCCCAATAAGAACAGACAAACAATTAATGTTGCCTGACTAACTTGGTTGACTTGCGTCAAGCAGCCATAGCACACTCGCCGAAACGGCAAGTCTTTGCGTCTTCACGACCACTCAATAATACTCATCATGTCCTCCTCTTGTCTAAACCACCATTCATATATACTCGCACCAAAACAATACTGAAAATCTTGCAAAATAGGTTCATCAAAATGCATTCCTTCAATCCCTTTTCTCTTCCCTTCGTGTTCCTTTCCATGCTTATCTTCCTCAACCTGACCAGGACTCATGTAGCTGCCCAAACTTTCCTATACCACTTCTGTGCAAACGCATCCTTCCCCCAAAATAGCATCTACAGTTACAATATCAACTCCCTCCTCTATTCCTTCTCCTCCATTGCCACCGCCGCCGGCAACGTCGAATTCTACAACACCACCGCTGACCAAACCATCTCCTCCAACCCCGTCTACGGTCTCTTCCTCTGCCGTGGAGATGTCGCTGCTGAAGTGTGCCAAAAATGCGTGGTCAACGCAACCCAAGAGCTCGCCGCTAAGTGTTCAAGGGAAAAGGTCGCCGTTATCTGGTATGACGAGTGCATGGTACGCTACTCCAACGAGTTCTATCTTCTCCACCGTGGCCGTAAGGCCTAGAATTCACTTGTTGAACACTCAGAACATCACCGAACAGGACCGGTTTAACCGGCTATTGAACACGACGATGACCGAACCGGCAAGTCAAGCCTCGAACGTCCCGACCGGTGCTAAGAAGTTTGGGGTTAAGAAAGTGAAATTTTCCGAATTTCAAGATCTGTACAACCTTGTACAGTGCACACCGGACCTGTCCAGCACCGACTGCAATAGTTGTCTTCAGGCAGCTATAAACCGTCTTCCTATATGTTGTGGTGGAAAGCAAGGGGGCAGAGCTCTCTTTCCTAGTTGTAATGTTAGGTACGAGTTGTACAAGTTCTATAATGAATCCACAGCGCCCGCGCCTGCACCGCCTCCTGCAGGCTCCGTAGCCGGATCAAAAGGTAAAGTACTGGACCACTCATTTCTCTGCTTTTCATTCTTCATTATTATTAATTATTAAGTAGTGCATCGAATGTCAACATGGACAGCATGCTTTTACAGCTTTAGGAAGCTTTATTAAATTAACACCTATAAATTAGTACCTAATAGCATATCTCCTGATCATGATATTGGAAAAATTAGGAACAAAGTAAAAGTCATGCTAATTGTTGAGTTGATGCTTTTAGGATGACTGGGTCGATGAGGTTGAATTGTAACTTTTAAGATGAGAAGAAATGTATAAGAAGAGTATATATGTATCATTTAAAAAAAAAAAAAAAAAAGGGTCCACACGCTTTGGTTTTCCAAATTCTGTACGCTTAAATTAATGACTTTTCCCGGCCATGCCTCGTTTTTTTCCTCTTCCTTTCATTGACTGGCGTCAACAATATTTGTCCTGGACCTGTACATACGAGTCCAGATTCCTTTAATCTGGTTATTTGACAAACATTTTCTAAAAAAAATAAGAAAATTTGAGAATTTTATAAAATAAACCTCTTCCAATATACTTGTTGACGAAAAAAATACGGGCATGCCTTATTTCAATGTCTCAATGATCCTTGTAATTCTTTCCTTGCTCAGCTACCTTATAGCATTCATAGTGACTTATGTAAAAGTCACTGTAAATCTAAAATACATAACAAAACCACAAAAAGCCTCCTCCTTCGGCTTCTCTATCCCCAATCTATTCTAGCGTTGATGAAGATTTGTGAACAATGCAACGCCACTTGTTCACAGATCTACTCAATATTTTATTGTTGTTTCTTTCACTTTCTTCCTCTTTCTTGTCACTTTCTTTCACTTTCTTCTGCTTGCCCCTTCAGTCTCTCCAGGAAGTACGGGCAAGCTCTTCGTCGCTGGCTCGGGGGTTGGAGATCTCGACGGTGACGACTACCGGATCGTCGGGCTAGTACATGTCCTTGTCCGTCTGGAGCTTCAGAGTTGGCCGGAGCTGGAGCAATCTGGCGAGCTCGTCATTATTGGCTCGGGGGTTGGAGATCTCGACGGTGTTGGCTAGAGGAATCGGCGGAGCCCCAGTGGCGGGTCGGTGGAAACCATGGGAAGTTTCTAGTATTTTGGTGGAAACCATGGGCCGCCGACGAAGAAGATTCGTGGGTTGATTTTGATTTCCGGTGGGTTTGATTTTGATTTTGATTTCCGGTGGGTTGATTTTAATTTTGATTTCCGATGGGTTTGATTTTGATTTTGATTTCCGGTGGGTTGATATTGATTTTGATCCGGTGGGTTGATTATGGTGTGGTGAATTATGGTTGATTATCGTGGAACTGGAAGCCATTATAAACAGTGCTTAAAAAAGCAGAAGAAGAAGAAGAAGAAGAGTATTGTGGAGATATGATGTGGTGAATTATGGTATCTATGTGATAATTTTGCATTTTCTCTGTGTTTGATGTTATCGGATTTTGAAGCTAGAGCTGGTGAAGGTCGACTGGGTTGAAAGTGGTTGAAAACTTGAAAGTGCAGGTCGTTTGTTTGATGAAATGGCTGTGAGAGGTGATTTCGGTTTGTGGAGAGGAGTGGGTATGAGGTTTTAACAAAAATAATAAAAAAATATTAAAAATGATTATTTTAATAAAATAGATAGAAATGTAGATAATCGGATAGATGATAATTTTAAAAGTGGTTATCTATACTAGCAAAAAGTGGATTTTGGTTATATAAAATAGATTCAAGTTTAGATGATCCAATGGGGATGCTCTTAGCCTCACCGGTGCACAAGTCCCAAATTACCGCTACCATTTCTGCTCAAATGGGACCACTACTTTCACCCTTAAGATTTCTTACTATTTTGTTTAATTTAAGAAAAATTTAGGAAATTAAATCACATTTTTTTTTCCTATACAAAAACACCTTACAGCAGTTTCTTTTTATCTCTCTATATCATTCAAATAATATTTTTTACTTTTTATTATTATTATTATTATTATTATTATTATTATTATTATTATTATTATTATTATTAATATTATTATTATTATTATTATTATTATTATCATTGTTTCTTTTCTTCTCTCTCTCTCTCTCTTGCCTGATTCCAAATGAAGAAGCCAGGCTCTCTCTTGAAAGCTCTGAAAGCCGGCCTCCCATGGAGGTTGAGATCAAGCTAAGCGTTTTGATTGGAGTCTCTACTGCTTCCATTTCTCTATGCATTTTCTTGGAACTCAAAGCCCCTTCTTCGTGAGTTTTGGAGGGAAGCTTTTCTTTTCTTTTCAGTTTTCTGAGCATCTTTTTTGTGTTCAAAACTTCCTCTTCCTGAAGCACTGGTGTGTGGAGCTCCTCCATCAAAGGTTTAATAAGAACAATGGGCGGTATCTCATCAATCAACCCTTGTTTGGAATGGGAATCATTGGAATGATAGGACTGAGGCTTAAGCTCATTGACAGAGTTGCTTTTCAGAAGTCCTTTGAATTTCATGGTTTCAAGTATTTTCTTCAGTGTTCTTCGCTCTGTATCCGCATTAGAATGGGGCTTCCTTCCCCTTGGCCTATCAATATTAAAGACATGCCTTTGTTGATTCAAAATTCTCTCACTCTCTAAATGTTTCTGGAGGGTGGTCCGCAATGGTTTTGAAGGGAGATCTTCTAGACCCATAAGCTTGGCAATCAAATTTGGGCCTTTTGCCTTCTTCTGTAGAGCTCCAAAATCATATGCATGAACCAGCGAAGTAACGTAGCACAAGCGGGTTTATAACGTAGCACAAGCGGATAGATAAACAGTGAAGAAGAAACTTCATTCTCAAACACAAACAACCAACTATCAAGTTGAAGGGAAACAACTTTAATTCAATGATAATCAATAATCATCCCATTTCTTACATTGTCTCCCTATTTATAGTGAAGCCCTAAAAGCTTGTAAAAGAATTAAATAATAATAAATAGATATCATCAAATCTTTCTTAATAAAATGAGATTTGATAGACAAGGTAATCCCATGATTTAAGGAAAAGTAAGACATGTCAATTAACAAAAATGAAAATATGGAAAGTCAACAAAATCTCCATGAAATCAGCAATGGAATCTTCCAGGAAATCCCAAGAAATTCGCACGGCTGTTTCTCCAGAAATCCTGATCGTTAGCTAATCCTTCAACAAAAGTCTTTTGCTCTGATTCACCGAGCTGGGCCTCGGTTAAGTGCTGAGTAGGATCGAGATGGGTCTAAGCTCTTTACCGAGACGACATTATCAATCTGCTGAGGCACTTCAGAATCCCCGTCTCGGATATTATCTGAGACGACATTGTCAACCTGCCGAGGAGCTCCAGAATCCCCTTCTCGGATATTGTCTGAAATGATACAATTAATGCTTCGAGGCGCCTCTTCGGATTGTTCTACATCAGTCTCCCCTTCTTCAAGAAAACTCGTCCTTGAGTTTGAGTCAGTGTAAATTGGATTGTCAGGATGGTAGGCAAATAGTTCAGCCACATTGAAAGTGTTGGAAATGGGCATGTCTTTGGGAAGTTCCACCACATAAGTATTATTGTTTATCTTCCTCTTAATTCGAAATGGCCCCTACTTTCGACTCTTCAGTTTGACATAGGTACTGGCCGGAAAGCGGTTCTTGCGCAGATGCGCCATCACTAAGTCACCTTCTAGGAAAATCTTTGCTCTCCGCTTTGAATCGACGGCATCTTTGTACTCGTCATTCGCCTGCTCTTGATTCAGACGTACCTTTTCATGGATTTGCTGCACTCGATCAGCCATATGCTCTCAACTGCAATATTCAACCCCGAAAGCTTCGGAAGGGGAACCAAGTCAAGAGCATGCTTCAGAGATTTGGTGTAGACAACCTTAAAAGGTGACTTGCCTGTGGATCTGTTTCTCATACAGTTGAAGGTGAACTCCACTTGAGGAATGTTGATGTCCCACTGTTTCTGTTTGTCTCGGGAAACACACCTAAGCATATTTTCGAGAGTACAGTTGGTCACCTCGATCTGTTCGTCAGTCTGCGGGTGACAAGTGCTGCTGTAATTGAGAGAGGTGTCAAACCTTCGCCACAAAGTCCTCCAGAAGTGGCTAAGGAACTTCACGTCTCGGTCAGAAGTGATGGTCTTGGGCACACCGTGTAACCGAACAACATCTCGAAAGAAGAGATGAGCTACGTGGGTAGCATCCAAGGTCTTTTTGCAAGGAATAAAGTATGCCATTTTGGAGAACCGATCTACAACAACAAAGATCAAATCCATACCTCGTTGAGTCCTTAGAAGTCCAAGCACAAAATCCATGCTTAGGTCTTCCCAAATGTTCTCGAGCACTGGCAGAGGAGTGTAGAGCCTAGTATTTTGTGTGCTTCCCTTCTCGGTCTGACACACAAGGCACTTCTGTACAAATTTGCCGACTCGCCTGAGTTGTGGCCAATAATACCGATCCGAGACCAATGAAGTGGTTTTGTCCCGACCCACATGACCACCAAGTCCTCCTCCATGCAACTCCTGCATTATCTGTTCACATAGTGAGGTTCGGGGAATACAAAGTTGATTTCCTCGGAATAGATATCCCTCCTGGATGTGGAAGTCGGCATTTGGTTGCATCAACATGCACTTCTCCCAATCTTCTTTGAAATCCTTATCCTCGGCATATAGAGCCCGTAAGTGCTCTAGGCTTGTTATCTCTGACTATAATGTCACGAGCAAAGCCGAATGTCGACTCAAGGCATCTACCACCTTGTTCTGTTTTCCCGACTTATGCTTCAGTACAAAAGTAAACTTCTGCATGAAAGCAATCCACAGGCGCGTGCATCCGATTCAAAGTGTTCTGCGTGTTGACGAACTTCAGAGCTTGGTGATCATTGTATAGAACAAATTCCCGATGAATCAGGTAGTGTTCCCAATGCTTTAAGGCTCGGATCACCGCATAGAATTCAAGCTCGTAGGTTGTCCACTTCTGTCGAGCTTCACTCACTTCTCACTGAAGAATTCAACTAGCGGACCCTCTTGTGACAACACTTCCCCAATCCCTACAATGGATGCATCACAGTCTTCTTCAAATAGCTTCTCGAAGTCAGGCAATGCTAGGACTAGCGCCGATGATAGCCTTTCTTTGATAACGGCAAAACTAGCATTCATTTCCCCATCGGAATTGTCCTTTCTTCAGGCATTCGGTAATTGGAGCTACCAGACTGCTAAAATTTCGAATGAACCTTCGGTAGAAAGTGGCTAGGCCATGAAAGCTTCGGACATGTCCAACCATAGTGGGCGTTGGCCACTCTCAAATGGCTCAGACCTTTTCCTCATCTACTTGTATGCCCTCGGCACCTACAATAAATCCAAGGAAGAGCAACTTGTCCGCGAGGAAAGTGCATTTCTTCAGATTGAGGTATAGTTTTTTCTTCCTTAGCACATTCAAAACTTCTTGTACCTGCTCTAGATGCTCCTCGGTATTTTGGCTATAAATCAGGATATCATCGAAATGACGCATACTAGTTCCAAACAGAGTCTCGTGCTGCTGTGAAGGATGCGTGAAGGAGATGAAGTTCTTGAGGTTGAGGATGCGTGAAGCCATGAAGGAGAGAGATTCAGAGAGAGAGAGACATTTATTTATTTATTTATTAAAATAATGTATTGAGTAATTGCTATCCAAGGATGAAGCCATAAAATAGGGTAATTGCTGTGGCTTGTTTTTTTGCAACTTTTTTTAAATTTTCCCTATTTTAAGGAATAGTTACACTTATAAGGCATCTGCTACTAGTGCTCTAGCAGCACCTACCAGTTTAACCTGAACCACCTGCTCTCTTCCCTTTCCTCCAATGCCATGCGTGAAAGTGGTTTCTACAACGCCACTAACGGCCAATGCCCCGCGATAACAATTTACTGTCTCTTCCTCTGCCATGGTGACCTCACCACGAATGCCTACCAAGACTGCGCAGCAACTCCAACTAGAGAGATTGTTCAGCAGTACTGCCCTATAGGAAAAGTGGCCATGATATGGTATGATGAATGCATGCTACGCTACTCAAATCGGTCGATCTTTTCCACCATGGAAGAAGAGCCCAGCAGATTTATGTGGAATGTGAGGGATATAACAGAGCCAGACCACTTCCGGAAGCTGATGGAAGCCACGTTGAATGACTCGGTGCCTCGGGCTGCAAATGCTTCATCCGGTGCTAAAATGTTTGCCGTTAAAGAAGTCAGTTTTACAGAATTGCAAACGCTATATAGCCTTGTCCAGTGCACCCCTGACATATCCAGCACTGATTGCAATATGTGCCTTCGGGGAGCCATGGCAAACCTACCGATGTGTTGTGATGGAAAGCAAGGGAGTAGAGTTCTGTATCCAAGTTGTAATCTTAAGTACGAAACATACCCGTTTTACTAGGGATGGTAATTTTGACACGACCAGATAACCCGACACGAACACGACACGAAATTAGCGGGTTTGAGTCTACCTTAAATGGGTTTGGGTCATAAACGGGTCTACCCGTTTATCTTGGTCTGGCGGGTCGGGTCGCGGATCACCCGCCAGACACGATTAACTTCTTCTTCTTCTTCTTCTTCTTTTTTTTTTTTTTTTTTGTGGGGCCAAAAAAAAAGAAAAAAGAAAAAGGAGAATGGCCGAATGGTAAATTGGGGGAATAGAGGAATGATCTGAAAAGTGAAAAGTTCAAAACAAAAGATTCAAAACTCAAAAGAATCAAAACAGTGAAAAGTTGAAAACATAAATTAAACCGGAAAAGTGAGAAAATTGAAAACCCTAACTTTTTCTTTTTTGATTTTTCCTTCAGCATCGCTGAGTCCTCGCGCTGCCGCCCTTCTCTTCTTCAGCTCCTCGCCGCTGCCCCTTCTTCTTCCTCCCGCGAGGCTTAATCGGAAACTAGACCCGCTCGACACTCTCTCTCTCTCTCTCAAGTCTCTGCTCTCCCCGTCTCTTTGCCTCTCTCTCTCTCTCTCTCTCTTCGGCCGATGTCGCATCCGGTACCGCCGAGTCCGCCGATATGTTAGTTGATTTCCATTTTAAATTTTTTATAGCCTCATTATTGTGGGTATTAAAATCATTATCGTGATGCTTGGCCTTGGGTTTTCTTGGGTTTCATGTTATAATGATAGTCTGCAATCTTCAAAGGCAGGGGTTTGGGAAGTTTTTATAAGTTTGCAAGCAACAAGTAACTGTGCGGAAAGTGGAGTTGCAGGATTTTTTTTTATTTTATTTTTTTTGTCAATGGGACTCTCTGTTTTGTACAGTAGGTCTGGGTAGTTCTTTTTGTTTGTTGTTTGTAGTTGTTTTGATTCTTGTTTGGATGGTTTTTTATTTGGTTTGTGGACCGTCAATCATTTAAACATAAGAATCAAATATGGAAATAATTTGATCAAATATGTTGAAAAATATTTGTCTTCTCCACTCTGATCTTTCTTCATCTTTTTACTCTTCAAAAGTTGCTACTAAAGATTCTATTATATACCAGTTTTTGAAGATAAACAATTATCAAAGAGAAAGAACCAAATACATCATCAATATATATATAAGAGACACAATATTTACATGGTTATCACTGTGCTTCTGGACACAGTGATAAACCCAATACCAGTAGCCTTATTATTAGCCATCTTATAGTTTGGTCAACCAGATCGTATATTCACATGTTATAAATGTTTATTATTTCATTTAAATACCAACAACCCCCCCCCCAAAAAAAAAAATAATAATAATAATAAGATTTTTTTTTTATTGAAAAAAAAAAAAAAAAAACTTTTAAGCTAAACGGATCGTGTCGGGTCGTGTCGACTCGATTCAACCCATTATGATAAATGGGTTCACGGGTCGTGTCGGGTGACCCGTGAAATTATCGTGTTCGTGTCGTGTCTAGAACCCCAACCCGTTAACATAAACAGGTCGTGTCTGGGTCTAGGCTAAACGGGTCGCAGGTCTTGACGGGTCGTATCGGGTGACCC
The DNA here is from genome assembly GCA_028654335.1 of Alnus rubra. Taxonomy (NCBI): domain Eukaryota; kingdom Viridiplantae; phylum Streptophyta; class Magnoliopsida; order Fagales; family Betulaceae; genus Alnus; species Alnus rubra. Next base: position 424,135 of record JAJPGS010001188.1, read on the forward strand.
ATTTTGCCAGCCCTACGTTTTACCAGATACAATCCGTCCCCACACCGTCACCAACACCAATGCTTCTTCCTCCTCCAGCTCCAGGTCAGGTCACGAGACCCAAAGGTAAAGTCAAAGCTTATTGGCTACTTTCATACCATGATAATAGCAAATACAATCGCATACTTGGTAAGATAAATCAGGACAGGATAGCTGATGAAAATCTGAGTGAAAACTTTATTATATTTCTTTTCTCTTTAGTTGATAAAGAAAAATGATGAAATAGATTATATTCTCCTTATGCTCACGGTCTAAGATTTTGAGACAGTAGAGGATAATAGGTACAACAAACCATGATAAAGAACTAGCCTTACAATCCTCTGCCATGTTAGTGGTTTTGGGCACGCATTCAAAATGGTAGAATATATTGGAGTGAAGATCACCTAGCCAAAAGAGATCGAAACTTGGTTTAATCCTCTCCATCTTTCGTTATTTTTGTAATTACTTTTTTAAAGTTTAAAACTCTCAATTTTATGTATCGAACTTTAAAACAATTTACAATGTCATCCATATGTTATAATTTTCAATTAAATCTTAATGGAGGCTTTAAAAATTTCTAAATATATTCATTTTTAAAAAATAAAAATGGAACGGTCTGGTGATCCCACCAGACCCACCTTCTCACCTGTGGGTTTGAGCTGGGTATGGTGAAAAACTAAAAGGGTCGTTTGTTTTATTTTTTAAAACAATTATTATTATTATTATTTTTTTTCAAATTAATAAGAATATTTTTGTCTTATTAAAAAAATTTGAGGACCCTTTTTTTATTTTTACATGCATTGGGGAGATACATTGAGCATGAAATAGTAATTTGAAGTAAGGGTGTACATGCAAGCGGATATTAACGGCTTGCATTTGATATTCGCACATGCAAAAGCGAATGTGGTTAGCAAAAATCATCATCTACATATGCGGATAGTAGTTTTGGGGTATGCAGGCAAATTCACCAAAAACGACATTGTTTTGTTGTTTAATACCAAAATAACGTTATTTTGAATTAGAAATTAGTTATTTTTACATTGGTTTGGTTGGTTGTGTTGCTTTTTCATGTAACACTTGAGTAAAAAAAAAAATTAATGTGAAATCAATATTTTTTTCAAAAGATTAGGGCTTAAAAAAAAATAAAATAAGCCCGAAAGATTAAAAATCGGTACAATATTTTTTTTAAAATTGTTTAAAATATGCCTTAATGGAGACCAAAAGACCTATCATCTAATATGTGGATAGTGGATGATAAAAATAATTACCGCATAAATACTATTAATAAAAATATTATGGGGATGTAAGTATCTAAGAACAATATTTCATGTATACCCATAATTTGAGGAGTCTGAAATTTTTCGAAAATAAAAAAGGCAAAATATGTGATTATTTTATTACATTTACGTTCTTTCATAAAGGCAAAAGAATGACACTAGAAGTAGTTTTTGCCTCTGCCGTATAGAAGGGGCACTCTTTATCATTTCCCATTTATAAAGGAACAAAAGGTTAATCCTTCCTGGAGTACAAAGTCTTTGTCCGTTGGTGCAAGACCCCAAAACCAAGCTGTTAAAACAATCAAACTGCTGGCCCCACACGCTAAGACTTTGATGGAGTCAAGTCGCCCTAGCTACATTGTGCTCTAATTTGCTGTCTTTGTTTATTGAGTGAAAATTATATTAAAATATTTATTAAATGATTATATTTATTATTTTTTTATAAGTTTAAATTTTTAAATAAATGATGATTTAATATGATATCAAAGCATATGTCATAAGTTTAAATCTTGGGAAGTGTTAAAATATTAATTAAATTTACATCTTTTCATATTGATTTTAAAGGGCAAATTTTCGTCTAGAAACAAAATAATGGTGTGTAGCATTACTCTTAAAAATATGGCATTTTGTCGAGGAAGGCAAAAATAATTTTTCTCCTAAAAAGCTTTTTCTTTACTTTTACTTTTGGCTCAAAGCTTTTCTAGAACATAAAAAGTAAGAACATCAATTCTTATCGGTAATATACTCCGTACATATTTAATAGGTAACATTTTTAATTTGAACCGTTGGATGTAAAATATGGCTTAAATTTTGTAAATTTAAAATATATAGTTTCTTTAAAATGATATGACATCCTTATCTCACACTAAGGGCTTTGGTGTTGGTGGTTGATTTGAATTATTCTTCACCCCTCCCTCGCCTCTCTTTTTCTCCTTTCCCTTGCGCCTGAATAAGCTATGTCCAGTTCGTTATAGAATACCAGATACAAAGGGCTTGCAACTCTCTCATATGAACATGCGAGAATGAGAGATAGAAAACAGCCCTAGTAAATTAGTAATGCACTTTGAGTTTACGAGACATGATATGGTATGAGGATCAATATCGTGGGTGTGAGAGGGTGAGTGTGTAATGAGTAATTTTTATTTTTTATTTTTATCTTTCTCTTTTTTATTTTTGACCATTTTAAATCATTATTTATGTAAAAAAAATAATTGCAACTGATATGAGGACCAATATCATATAATGAAAAGGCATTATATATCTTTCTGTACGTTTCAGAAGAGAGTACGGTGTACTATTCCTACAATACATTATTTTATTTCTGTTCTTCTTCGGTAATGAGTAATTTGCTTTTAATTAATTGTTTCATTCTCGACTTGTCACCTGCTTTCTTCCCCCATTGACACCAGTTTGTTCCATAGCCTGCATGATTGGTTTCAAATCTAAGGAAAAGATCGGTTTCAAAATGCAGTAAATTGGATTAATTGTTGAGCTTAAATTTGGCCTTGACTATTTGTGTATGATGATTTGATTAAAGATGTTCCTGTATAAAATATCTTTCGTCATTTGACTGACATTTCTCCATCTTTTGACTGTCACAGGCAAGTCTAAGAGTATTACTCTAACCCTTGCACTAGGTAATGTGTTATATATGAAGTTACAAGTTACAACCGTTGTGCATCTTTTCATTGAGTTGGGTATTATTATAGAGGAGATAATTTATCCAACTCTTGTTTCCGTCTTCAGGCATTGCCATAGTACGTGCGGGCATTGTTGCCATTTTTCTAGGTTGTTTGGTGATCTTTTCGATCAGACAGCGGAAGAAAAAAAGACTTGCCAAGGAATCTCAAAGGATTAAGAGAGGATACTTTACAAGTAATTTAATGGTCTGCTGGAAAAGAGATGCAAAGAATGATCGCTTTAAAACTGAGGAAATCATAAAGAAGTACGGATCAATGGCCCCAAAGCGATATACTTATTCAGATGTGAAGAAATTGACCAACTCATTGAAAGAAAAAGTTGGACAAGGAGGATATGGTGTTGTATACAAAGGGAAGCTACCTGATGGGCGTATGGTGGCAGTAAAAATCCTAAGCGCATCCAAAGGTAATGGAGAAGAATTTATCAACGAAGTGGCTAGCATTAGTGGAACATCCCATGTTAATATAGTCACTCTTTTAGGTTTTTGCTACGAGAGGACTAAAAGAGCTCTAATCTATGAATTCATGCCAAATGGATCTCTTGATAAGTTCATATATGATAAAGGATCTCCAATTACAAATTGTTACTTAGACAGCAAGACTATGTTCCAAATTGCGGTTGGCATTGCTCGAGGACTAGAATACTTGCACCGTGGATGTAACACAAGGATCTTACATTTTGACATAAAACCACATAATATACTTTTGGATGAAGATTTGTGCCCAAAAATCTCTGATTTTGGCCTTGCTAAATTATGCAAAACAAAAGAGAGTATTGTGTCAATGACGGGCATGAGAGGGACTGCAGGATTTATTGCACCAGAAGTATTTAGTCGAAGCTTTGGTGGAGTCTCTCACAAGTCTGACGTTTACAGTTACGGAATGTTGGTTCTTGAAATGGTTAAAGGAAGAGAAAATTTTGATGGTGAACTCTCTCATACCAGCGAGACATATTTTCCACATTGGATTTATACGAAACTTGAACAGGGCAAAAATTCTAATACTTTTGAGAATATAATAGAAGTGGCAGAAGATGAAACAACAAAAAAGATGATAATAGTTAGTTTATGGTGCATTCAGACCAATCCTTCAAATCGGCCATCAATTGGTAAGGCGATAGAGATGTTAGAAGGATCCCTTCAAGCCTTACCATTTCCACCAAAGCCTTTCTTGGATTCACCTACCAGGTCACCTTAAGATTCTTTCGTGACTTGATAGTCGTAAAAATCCAACATTTCAAATCTGTCCAATTGTATCTAAAATTCAAAGAAGAATAGATGATCTTGTTGCTGTGTTTTGCTTGCTCACACAATGTTGTATATATACAATTTTACATCGAGACAAATCGCTCGGAACTTGGAGAGAAAATTTCAATTTTGTGTTCAGTTATGGAAGGAAGAGTAGAGTGGCTAGCTAATTACAAGGTTAACTCCGCCCCCTTTGTTTGTGGTGGTGGCTACAGTTGGGGATGACCCCACCCCATGTTAGGGAGTAGCCAAGTCATCCATTATTTTTTTTTTTTTTTTGGAAAAATATTATAATTGTAATATATTATTTATAAATTCCGCAAAAATAGATAGATTTTTTTATGAAATTAGACAAAAAGATGAATTTAATAACGGAGAGAAAGTTCCCTTGAAAAATGCTACACCATATATATCTTATACGATGTGGTGAAAGACATTCCTCTAGGCTTACATAGTGACATAAGGTTGGACTATTGTATTCCAGTCTTAACTTATGAATATTTAGAGATTGATTGTAATTGTTTTTTTCTTGCGATCGTTCACCTATACAAAAAATGTGGGACCATTTTTTTTTTCCTGTGTCACTGCATTTGGATATGGTGAATTTGCCGCATAGTTTGAGGGTTGGAATAATTGGTTAAAGTATGTGTAGTGAACATACCTAAACAATTGTTGCATCTGCATCAAGATTAGTTGCATCAATCTCGACTTTTGAAGATTCGGGTGTCCCCGATGATAGTGGAACAATTTTTCTGCTCTTAATGTATATATATCAAACCAGTTGCATCTCCTCCATCCCACCATTGAAATTTCACCTTTATAAGTGAGAATTAACCCTTGATCATGATCATCATGAGGACGTGTTCTTGGTGGAATGAATCTGACTTGCAACTGATTCATAAGTATGTTCTTGATCACGTTAATTTGCTAAAGGCTTGATTGATGTAGTCGTTCATGAACTCCTTCAAGTAGTGATCAAAGGTGTTGGGTAATTATCCGACCTCAACTCGAAAATGGGTCTTCGAGTGGGTCATCTCAACCAGGCCCAATAGGTTGGCCCAATCAGTTTGACAAGTCTTCCTCGGGTAGTGAATCCCTGTTTGGCTGGTGAAGGCTTCTTTGAATGATGAGGTTCTTGTTCAGATGACCGGAATCTCATGTCCTCGGCACTAAATTACATAAAACGCGCGCTTCATGAACAACCGACGAAGAGCCCAAGATGGAAGATCCCCACATTTATTAGGATCTTTAGGCATTTATTAGACAAGAGACTAGATGGTCAAATCGAGTCAGAAGGCAAGATGGATAGCAGCATCACACGCCGCTCCTCAGGCCGGCTCATTATGCCAAACGATCAGAACGTCATAAATGGCCGTCAATTATGTCATCTCCAATCACTATTCACCCACTCCAAGTGGACATCAATCTAAAGATGGTGAAAGTTTATATGTGCAAATTCGAGGAAACAAGGGGGTGATATAAATAACAGCGATAAATTTGGTAACACCTAACTTCTCTAATAGCATTTATGCTCCTCCTCAAAAATCCTCACTGACTTAACTATCGGAGGAGGTGCCGCCACCTAACCCCCGTCAAGCCTTTGCTGTCTCCAACGAAGACCCAATCAACGACCGACATGTCACCATACGGAAATTGTCATCAACAAAAGAAATTTGATTCATAAGGTTTTTTGGTGCATTTGTAACTTAAAAGGGTTAATTAAAAAATAAAAGATAAAAGGATCCCTAGGGTTGGCCTAAATTACAAATCACTCCATGTGGTACAAAACGTTCATGGAGGGTACTTGTGGTAAACTATAATTACGAATCACTCCTTGAATCCGTTTCCGTCTATCAAGTTAATAGAACCTGTTAGTTTGTCACGTCATACCAAGTAGGAAATCAACATGTGTCCATCTTAACTAGTAGAAAAAATCGGCACATCAAATCTCTTTAATATATTTCAAATTAGAGATTTGATGTGTCATCTTAGTTGGGAGAAAAAAGTTAATCTAGCAGTGAGATTGAGTGAACTAACCTATTTTTTCTTTCATCTCCAAAAACAATTCATTATAACAACTTAGAAGCAGGAAATACAACAAGAAGTAAAATAATACAGTACTTACATGAACAACAAAATATCATATCAGGTAACCAAATATGCTTTTCAACCATAAACATAACAAGGTAATAAAATTCACTATTTAACTTTATTCATTATCAATCATGGAAATATTTCTGCATATAGGTTACAATCAATAAACTTATTCATCATTGCCACGTACATCATAAAACATCAACTTCAGGCCTTGGCATATTCTCATGGTCTTTATTTGAATTAGGAATCCCAATGTAAAGGATTTTCTATCCTTATAAGTATTTTTCTTGGTTTTGTGTATATTTTTGGTTGTATGATGATGGATGAATGAATGTTCAGAAAATTATAGATGGAATGTTTTTGATGTTTATGGAAATATACTGAGTAAAGTTATATTGAAAAGATATGAACATTTGAGATGCTCAGTCTCCAAGATTACAACCAATTCCACAAATATTCTTAGCTACTTTCTCACTGCCGATTGCAAAGAATATTATAGAGCCCATTCTGTTGCAACGGCCATCCAGGTGGATCAGCTAATCTACTACAGCCAAAACGCAAACAGCAACAAATAAAACGCAGAAAATAAAGGGAATACAAAACGCAATCCCATAACACATTAAACGCAGAAATTAAAGATAGTTGAAGACAGCTGGCTTCTCAATTCTTCCACTCCTACAGGCGTATCTTGGAAAACGCGCGTTACCTGAATTTCGCCTGAATTCCTGCCATTGAGTAAAAGTAAAACACCCATGCCCACGATCCATCACTCAAGTTTCAAGACTTTGTCTCTCTTGACTGGTCTTCCTCCGTAGCCAAACATTTAGCCTTCTAACCTTAACCAGTCTCTCCATTAACGTCTTTAACACCCAATTTCATTTTTCAAACTATCAATTTGGATATTTGACATCTCTTCGAACCTTAATTTCACCTTAATCCAAAACCCTAGTTTCCCATTTTTATCAAATTTATCATATCCAACCTAAATTAAATATTCAAGCAAGCAATATAATTTAATCCTCTAATAACACAATGGAACTATCAATTTGATACAATTAACTCCAAGAACCGAAATCCTTACTTTTCATGCATAAACAACCATAATATTAAAATTTCTCAAATTTATCATCACCCAATACAATGTGGATGATCTAACACATGATTCTGACATCTATTAACATAAACGAACCATCAACTCCGATAAATTAAAGCCGAATCATAAAAAGCCTAACATTTGACCTTTTAGAACCCTAAGTTCAAAGACTTTCAAATTTCACAACAAACTAATACACATTTCCTTAAATTGACACCACAAAATGAAAGAATAGATCAGTTTTTTGTACCTCCACATAATCAATTGAAGAAAAACATGCAATTTGGATCTTGTTGGATCACGGGTCGCCACTGGTTTGGTCAGAAATTTAAGTTTTTGGGTCGAAAGACGACGGCTTCAAGGCTAGAGAAGGCGGACCAAGGTGTTGGATTGAATCGGGCAAAGATCCAAACAATTTTGCGAGATTTGGCCAAGGAAAGTTCAAATCTCGCTCCTCTTTGGCGGCAACGGGGAGGGAGAGGGGCAACAACAGCTCATTCCCCGCCCCTCTCTCTCTCCCTCTCCATCTCTTTCTCCCTCTCTCTCTTTCCCTCCCTCTCTTTCATTCTTTGCTGGCAGTGCCAGCAATACACAGGGGTTTTCACATGGGCTAACAGTGCTGCGTCCCATGTTTTCTTTTTCTAAAATAAACAAAAACTTTGTGACAATTGCAATGTTGTCCCTCCATTTCTCTTAATCTCAAATGTAGCCCTTATTATCTTTAATTATCAATCAATTCATGAATACAATATGAGAAGAAAGTTTAGAGTTTTTTTGGGGGAGTTTGATAGAAAAGTACAAAGAGAAGAAAGTTTGGGGTTTTTACAGTAATGTTTTAGTTTTCTCATGCCTGCAAATTGTTCTTGTGGTGTACTCCTTACGTTTATACCATTCCTATGCATGGCAGCCAGCACAATTACAACCATAGAATCCTTGAAATTTGATTTGGCTACGATAGAAGCTGCCACACACAAATTCTCAGATGACAACAAGCTGGGTGGAGGTGGATTTGGTGAGGTTTACCAGGTATGGAATTAGTATTAATTGTTTATCGTGGTTTTTTTTTTCATAAAAAATAAATATGTGCGCTTGCACCGATCAGCTCTCTAGAGTTTAAATAGTGGCTTAAAACTCCTTATAATAAGTAAAATTGACAAATCACTCTCTAACCCGAACTTTGGTTTGAAATTTTTGATGGAAACCGTCACAGTGCTACATCAACACCAATAATAATGTGATAAAGTGTCTCTTCAAACTACCATTCAACATCAAATATAGGAAAAAAGTATACATATCCCTCTCTAACTACCATCTAATTATCAATGTTACCCTCAAACTACCAAAAGAATGTTAATATCCCCTCATGACCGACAAAAAAACAAAAATGACCGTAAGAAGTTGTCAATAAGACAAGAATATCTTTCTAAATTTGAAAAATAAAACTAAAAATAATGAAAAAAATAAAATTAATAAATAAATAAAAATGAAAAAATAAATTAATTGTTTTAAAAAATAAATTTAGTGCACGGTCGGACCACCCCTATATTAGCCAAATGGGGTGGCCGAACTACCTCAATCACCTCTTGAATTTCTTTTTTCATATATATATATATATATATATTCTTTTTATAGTTTGCATTATATTGGACACATGTTGTATTATTATTGGTGCTATCGTATCACTACTGACCGTTTAAGTAAAAATTTCAAACCGAAGTTTGGGGTAGGCCAGAAGCGGTCTATTATTTTTGCTTACCACAATTTAACTTTTAAGCCACTTTGAAATCCCTAAATAGCTAATTGCAAATTGATGCAACCACATATATTGGTTTTTGCATTTTTCGCTTTATCATTATTTTTTCAAGAGAATATATAGTACTCATGTAAGTATAATGAATTTAATGCATGCAAAATCTCAAAAATTCAAAATTCGAGAAGCTTCAAATTTATATATAAAGTAAACTGTTCTAACTCCAGGTTGAAATATCTTCTTAGGGTATGTTACCCAACGGACAAAAAATAGCTGTGAAGAGGCTCGGGCTCTCAATGAATTCAAAACAAGTTCCAGACTCAATGGAATTTAAGAATGAGGTTATTTTGGCAGCCAAACTTCAACATCGAAACCTTGTAAGATTATTGGGATTTTGCTTGGAAGCAGAGGAAAAGATACTCGTCTATGAATTTGTGCCCAACAAAAGTCTTGACTATTTTCTATTTGGTCAGTCCTTTCTAAACATATGTCCATTTCCTTGTTTATCATATGAAATGCTTGGATCCTATTTGCAGCTCAATTTTTAGTCAACTTTTATCATCTCTTCTCTTCAACCATCTAATTCCGATTAATTTATTCTAAGTGGATATTGGATTTTGATGAATGTGTAGACTCTGAAAAGCAACGACTATTAGATTGGTCAAAACGACACAAGATTATTGAAGGAATTGCTCAAGGAATCCTTTATCTCCATGAAGATTCACAGCTTAGAGTTATACATCGTGATCTAAAAGCTAGCAACATACTTTTAGACGAGAACATGAATCCAAAAATTTCAGATTTTGGCGTGGCAAAGATTTTTGGAGTTGATCAAACCGAAGGAAATACTAGTACAATTGTTGGGACGTAGTAAGTGCTGACTATATAATATCTATATTTATGTGACTAAAATCTAAGAAAAATGTTATTTATGATTAATGATTTTATTAATTTGTTCATACTAAAAATCTAATCCTAGGAAAAGAAGGAAAAATAAATGTTATTCTAACATGAAGAAATTAACACCTTGTCATTGATGGATATAATTCTAAGGTTTCATAGTTGTTTAGTGACATCGTTGATCAGTTGATAATGTTGGGTTGCAGTGGTTACATTTCTCCAGAATATGCATTACATGGCCAATTCTCTGTGAAGTCCGATGTATACAGTTTTGGTGTCCTAATACTAGAGATTTTAAGTGGCAACAACATCTCTTCTTTCTATCAATCAGACACTGCTACAGACCTGTTGACCCATGTGAGTATGAAAAACGTACATATTATGAATTTTTTTTTTTTTTTTTTTGTGAGTATTACAGTTTATCTTCTCAAAGTAGAACATCATTTTCACTTACACCTCTAAAATACAACTAACTGCAAATAGGACTTACAACTACCAAAATAGTTTGAGTTACATTCTGTGCCAAATCTGGATGGAAAATGTTTGTGTCTAACGCATTTTTGGATGACTAATTTCCTATTATTTTATATAGAAACACAGCGTATTTGTAACACCCTCCAGGATATTTATAATATTTACAATATCTACGTGATGCTAATGCTACCATCTTTACTGAATACTAGCCGCTTAGCCACCCCCATCTGAACATTTAGGTAGTTGTGCGGCAACTCCCATTTGTTTTGATGGTGCTATGAGTGGCTACGCAACTACTCCTTTACTTTCGTTATTTATTTATTTTTTTAAAAAACAAAATCCCCGTTATAAGACAAAACATGTGTACAGTAGTAACGCAAAAACAACTTTTGCATTCGTGAATGCTAGTCACGTGTGACGTTTGCCATCCGAACTAACAAAGTATTGTTAGAAGTCACTCTTTTGTTATTTTTGTATCCCTCGAAGAATGATATAACTTTTAAAATCAAAATTGAGCTTGTTATTGATCACTATTGAATTTTGATCAATTGTTAATTTTAAAAGCCACATCAGTTTTGGAGGGACACAAGAATCACACTTAGTTAATTCAAGAATTACTCCAACTAACATCTAATCTGACACAAATAGTTTAAAAGTACATATAATACAACCTAGATAATAGTTCTAGAGTATAATTTACCATCCTTTTCTTTTGTAACATCACCTCCAAGTGCAACATACAGAAGGGTGACACTAAAATAATATTGACCAATCGATTCAGGCTTGGAAACATTGGAGCAGTGGAACATCCTTGAAGTTCTTGGATCCGAGTTTGAGAGATTCTTACTCAACAAATGAAGTCATCCGCTGTATCCATATTGGCTTGCTATGTGTTCAGGAAAATCCAGCTGACAGACCCACAATGGCATCAATAAATCTCATGCTCAACAGTGAGACTATTACTTTGTCATCACCTCAAAAGCCAGCGTTTTTCCGTCACGGAGGAACAGAGCCAAACATGCAATAAAGGAGCAGGAGTCAGCTCAAGCTACAAGCAATTAGTCAATGCCATTGTTTGCCAATGAAGCATCGATAATGTCAGTAGCCAGGGTTTCTTAAAAATTAGGTATCTCTTTTATTTGTCATGAAACTCGAACACTACGTTCCATTTGACCGTTCTTTAATTAACTTGTATCATGAACCAGAGTTACTAGAGACAAGAAAGAAAAATAATGGGGAAAATACGCCCCAATGCATTTTTCACGAGCTTGGTTGTTTGATATCTCAAACGTACAATTCATTGATATTGGCTAGTTATGAGACTCACAGGATCTGTCCTTGTACATGACTCTTTGAGAAGGAGTGAGATCAAAGAGATCTAGATGCACACAAACTATTTTGTTATATTTTAAGCACGATATGCATATATATGTATATTTTGTCTTCCACTTATACATGGTTCAACCACTATTTTAATTCTCTTAATTATTTTCTGTAGAGAGAGAGAGATGCTTGATCATTTAAAAATATTTTTAGTGACAAATTAGTAAATTAAGTCAGAACAATTAGATCCAAATAACATGGGGAATGGAGATTTTAGAGTTTAGAAGATGTTTGCATAAGGAAGAGAATATATATATATATATATATATATATATAGCAAATAATATAATGTTTTCATCTTTTTTAATTCTGGTGTTTCACGATTATGTGTCATTCTTTTATTAGATGGTGGCACAAAGAACATGGTCTGTGCTACGTCCTATAAATAAGTTATTATTTCCTCTCCAACGGAACCTGCTCCTTATGTTGGGATATTCACATATAATAAAATCACAAATCAAATAGTAATAGCTAGCCCAAGTCATGAATGATCGATTGATATAATATTTCTCAGGCTCAAATTTATTTGTTAAGCTTCTACGTTAATCTAGTGTCCCAACAAGTGTATTAAAGTTTCAGTTAAACAACTTTTCAAGCGTAGGTGTAGTCCATCCATGACTTTACTACTCTATTCCTTATTTTTTTCAACTCCACCTTATTCCTCTTTTAATGCGGACATAGAAAACAAAGGTTTTTTTTGGTCCGGCCGGCCATCAAAATCATTTTGAACAAAAATAACATATAAAAATAACATGTGTCCTTCAAGCATGTGAGAAGCACATGTTTTTTTATTAATGCTATTAAAAAAACATGTGAAAAGCATATATTATTAAAATAACATGTGCTTTTCACATGTCAAGAGATACATGTCTTTTTTATATGTGGGTTATAGGAAATTTCCTACAAACCGATTTGTAAGAAATTTCTCCGTTTGTTATATTCTAAAAGGAAGCTGTTGTTAAGAATTATTATGAGAAAAAATAAATTCTCTGAAAATATTATTTGTAAAGTATTTTCCTTTATTTATTTATATGAATTGAAGATACACTTTTTTCAATAGAAGAACAAGGAAACAGGATTAAATGTCCATATACTGAACCTCCCAAAGGAAGAGCAACATGTACAATTAATATTGCATGAGATTTTACAAAAACACACTGCAACAGATCGATCATCAACATGGGCATGCATATGCATGGCTTCCTTCAATGTTATAATTGATACTTGTGTTTTACCACTTTATATATCAATAAGCTCCTTAAATTTTCAGAAGTAGTGATAAATTTGATTCACAGATTATCATCTTTATTAAAATAATCATTCCATCTATCTATCACTAGAAAAAGATAATAAAATTTTGTGCAGTGTACAAGAAGGCACTTAAGAGTTACAAAACGTTGTCACCCTCATATATATATCTTTAATTTGTCATATATATGTATTAGCATTTTTTTTTTATTAAAAAAGAAAAAATAACAATGCGAGAATTTTTGAGTTTGAGCTATGAATTGATTCTAGTAACAATATTTTCGACGATTTCTCCCTTTCCCCTTTCTGATATTGAATAGAAAAGAAAAGAAAAAAAAAATATTGTCAATGCTCCCCCACTCCCCTTGTTTAGCCCTCCCCTCCCCTTTGTATTAATGGATAGGAAAAAAAAAATCAACGAAAATCTTCAGCTTGCTTCCTTAAAATTAATGCGAGATGGAATATTATATTATAAGATCCTTTACTAAATTAGTTCCGAATCTTGGAATAAAATTCTCCAAGAAATGATGTGTGTAGGAAAAGCATATATTGAGTACCACACCGGAGCTAGATAGAGTTCAGTCATTTTATTTCTGTATGATATTGTTGACTGCAACCGCACTGTGATCGATAATCCGGTTAAGAATACCTACAAAGACAAACTAAACACCGGTGATTTATCGAAAAAAGTTTAAGGAAACACTTTAATGTTTAAGTCAGTAAAATAAATTTTGAGTGGGTAAGTAGCATGAGGATTAGAAGGGAATAGAGTACCTATACCTAATAGTACTAGGTTTTGTGGCTTTCTTTATAGGATTATTATAAGTTAAGTAAGTAAATCTGATAGTCTAAATTATTCTTGTATAACTTTCTTATCATACATGGCTGTTGGTACTTAGGGAAACCATCGATTTGTTGGACTCTTCGGGACTGTCGGCCAATCGGCTCCTTTAGGGGCTGTGCATCCGCGGCTGACGTTTCATCATTCAATGAAACTTGGAGGAGTTCCATATTGATGCAATGCTTGATGTACATTCCTAAGCAGGTGGACCTATATATATATGAGCTAGCCTCATGAGGACTAGTTATTTCTCTCACCGTTGATTGCCTTCAATTCTCCTTATTATACGAAAGCTATCTATAATACTTGACGTGGAGCGCTAATTGCAAATCACATGACCAGTTAAGCAGGAGGTGTGTCAAATCTTGGACGGTTGACTAGCCATAACGAAAGAATCAAAGTGGAGGTACACTGATCAGGACTGATCAGACGGTGATAGTAATGTAATAAAAAACACGCAACTTTCCCATTTACTCTATTCCTTATTTTTTTCAACTATCCAGCAACTGGAATCTTTTCCACCTTATTCCTCTTTTAATGCGGACATAGAAAAAAAAAAATACAAAATTGGTCCGGCCATCAAAATCATTTTAAAGAGAAAAAAAAAAAAAATTATAAGCATGCATGCTATTAGCAATAGTTTTGTTTTTCTAAATTAAAACTGAAAAAATAATCTTAAACAGCAGTTTGTTATATTCTACGTATCACAAAAAAAAAAAAAAACAGAAAAAAAAAGTTAATTAGTTATATTCTTAAAGGAAATTTAAGAAACAGCTTTTTAATATAAGAACAAGGAAACAGGATTAAATGTTCATATATATATATATATATTGAACCTCCCAAAGAAGAGCAACAATATTGCATGAGATTTTACAGACCACATTGCAAGAGATTGATTATCAAAATGGGCATGCCTTCTCCCTTCGATGTCTCCATGACTCTTGTGGTTTTGACCTTGCTCCGCCTGAGCAGAGAAGCTACCGCAACTGAGTATATATACCATTTCTGTTCAGACAAAACAACTTTCACTCCCAAAAGCACCTTCCAGTCCAATCTAGATCATCTCCTCTCTTCGCTTTCCTCCAACGCCGGACGTCAAGATGGTTTCTACAACACCACCGTAGGACAAAACGCTTCCGACACTGTCTACGGCCTCTTCCTCTGCCGTGGCGATCTCACTGTCCAAGACTGCGAAAAGTGCGTGGGCACTGCCGCCCAGGATCTGATTCAGCAGTACTGCCGCTTAGGAAAAGAGGCCGTGATCTGGTACGAGGAGTGCATGTTACACTACTCAGACCAATATTTCTTCTCCAACATGAACACGCAGCCTGGTGTTAACGTTCCGAGTAAACACAATATTTCTGATCCAGATCACTTTAACCAATTACTAATGGCAACGACGAAAGGCTTGGTAAGCCAGGTTGCAAATATGGGAATCGGTGCCAAAAAGTTTGCAACAAAAGAAGCAAAGTTTACCGGGTCTCAAATACTTTACACCCTTGAAGAGTGCACGCCTGACATATCCAGCTCTGATTGCAATAAATGTATACAGAAAGGGATAACCTTAATGCAGCAATGTTGTAGTGGAATACAAGGGGCAAGGGTTTTTTTTCCTAGCTGTAGAATTAGGTACGAAGTCTACCAGTTTTACCAGATGCCAGCAATTCTTCCTCCGCCTCCAGGTTCGTCAAAGGGAATTCGTTTTAATTAGTAGCTCTTTCTCACGTACAACTGAATCATAATTTCACTCATGTTTGTTATACATGCACTGTCTTAGCATGTCAATTTTGATCATTTTATTGATTATGCACATTTTTGTGTACATTTTCTGTTACAACTTTTCCTCTGTATCGTTAATATTATATGAAAATTGCATATACAGGAGACGTATAAAAGATCGATACGTAATAGAAGTACATGATCATATACAGTACTATGAAGATACCTAATTAGTATGTGTAATGCATCACTAAAATAAAGATCAGGATATCTGGATTTTTTTTTTTTTTTGACAAAATATCTTGAATCAAGCTGTCAAATAACGGTAACATTAATCTAGAAATTAATTGTACAAAGCGAAGGTCAAAACAATGACGCAAGAAAAGTTCATAAACAATTTTGAGTTTGAATTTAGTAAAACATGAATCTAGAAATTAAGATCGAGGAGAAGCATCATCATGTGGAGAAGAAATATTGGTCTGAGTAGTGTAACCCATTAGCTTAAGGTTTTGACACAACTAGTTAATTAAGATTGTCCATTATCTAGTTTCAATCGCAAAATTATCGTTATTATTATTTGGAAATTAAAGCATCATTAATTATAGATCATGCATCCTTTATCTTATCAATGAAAGCGAATATTGTTTATGCAGGGAAAAGATCAAACTTATTGCTCGCAATTATTCCAATTGTTGCTCTGATTTCTGTCTCTGCGGTGCTCTTCATTGTAATCTACTACTTCCTTTGTAGGAGAGCCAAAAAAGAGTACAATGCTATGCATAAAGAAAATGGTACACAATAAATAATTTGATCTCATACATTTTTAATTATATCTCCTTGTACGTACGTACGTGTTACACATGTAATTATTTACCTCTATTGTTTTGTTCTACTGGTACTACAACTGTAGGGTCCGTCCAATTTGATTTTGCTACAATTGAATTGCTACCACCGCCAAGTTCTCAGAAGATAACAAGCTAGCTAGTTGCAGGTGGATTTGGTGAGGTTTATAACGTAAAAGGATAAGTTTAGCGTTTTTTTTTTTTTTGCGAGGATTCTATTCGATCATCTAAGTTTAGCTGATTTAACTGAAGGTTATGAATATGATGCTGGGTTTTCATGAATTCTAAGGTGGGAATTGTACTAATTATTCAAAATACATTCTCAGGGGTACACTCCCTAATGCACAAGAAGGAGCTGTGAAAAGTCTATCAAAAAAGTCTTGGACAAGGTGAAGGATCGAGAATTTAAACACGAGAAATCTTGTAAGGCTATTACCTATTGGGTTGAAAGAACATTTCCAAGAAAAATCTTGTAAGAACATTTCCAAGGCTTTATATTTGGTTCTTAATAAATAAAGTTTAGTAAATATTCTTGTAACAAAGCATTATTATTTGTTTTTTGAACAAATATATTCTTATTCTTATTCAAAAGATCCAAATTAAGATAAAATATGGGTAGAAAGTTCCGTACATATAATGCCATAGATACTGGGAGGAATGACTTTCAACCATAATAAATTTATGCCATGAGTGGCAGCTTCTCAAGCTAGACCATGAGCTACTGAATTGGTGTCCCTCTAAACATGTAGTACAACATTATGTGAACGCAACAAACACAATTCTTGTTTGATACTCTCCACGAAAAGGCCAATTAAACCTGCTCAAATTGGGTCTCTCCGAATTGATCTATTGAATAATTTGCAAAGCATCTTCTTCTAAAATAATATCAGAAAAACCGATCTCCTTGCTAAATATCACAGCATGTAAAGTTGCCACTACTTCTACAACTATGGGTTCCAAAACAATTCTTTGGGTGGTGCTCCTGGTTGCCAAGATAAAACCTTTACTATCTCGTGTCACAAAACCAATGTCTCTGGTCCATGTTTTTTGTTCATAGCCGCATCCCAGTTTACTTTGACTTATCTAGGGGTGGCGGTTGCCAAAAGGTTGGAGGTGTGGCATTAATAAGCGCTTGCTCGTTTTGCTCAAGTGCATTGAATCGCTTGAAGTCTTCAATCTTGATCAAAGCCTCCTTGAAAACCTGGTTAGAATGTGTAAATTCTCCTTCGTGCACTACAGAGTTCCTACGAAACCACATCCACCGTGCAACCTCTATCAAGAGTTCAAGCTCTTCCAGACTGCAACGCCCCATCATTTCTTCAAACCACTGGGTAAAATTTACTCCTGTGTTGCACCCCTTTGGGAATTTCATGGGTCCACAGCCCCATACATCTTGAGCCGAAGAACAGGACCACAAGATATGCAGCACTAATTTTGTTTCCCTCTCACAAATAGGACATAACATATCATGGACTACCTATTTGCAAAATAAGGTCTCCTTGGTGGGGAGAATGTTATGGCAACCTTTCTACAAAAACATCTTCCAGTATTGGGTACTTTGAACTGCCATAATGCCTTCCATATTGCGTCATTCTTGCTTGAGGATGAACCCTCCCCTTTGCTAATCGTCTGAAGCTCCTTTTCCATATAGTAGACACTACGAACCGAGAAAATACCATTTGAGGTGCATCTCCATACCAAAAGGTATTTGGGTTGCAGTGGGCACAAAGATATATTTTATATGACCCAAGCCTCCTCCTCTTGAAAAACCTCAGCAAGCATTGAAAGATTCCACTCCTTCGTGTTTGGGTCTATGAGCTCATGTACTTTCTTGTCATCCCTTGATGTCCTCCAAGGAGACTGTACAGAGAAAAAAAGTGGAGTTGCAAAGCCATCTATCCCCTCAAACTTTAATGTCGCTACCAGTACCAACTCTCCACACTAGCCATTTTGGAGCACAGGTTGGCCTGCTAAAATGCTTCTCCCACATTAAGAAGGTCGTCTTACCATTGATGCCTCCAGGATAGAGGCATTGGGATAATATTTTGCTTGAATAATGCTAGCTGCTAGAGAGTTTTCACCCTGCCTTTTGAATTGCTCTTGAGAGAGTTTTTTTGTGCTCCATTTTCATCTTCTTCGTACTCAATCTTGCAATAAAAGGGTTGTTCATTTGATCTTTATGTAATAACTAATTCTAATGACATAATATTGTCCGCTTTTAACTCACTTGAACCATGTAATGTCAAAGAAATTATTTAATGAGTTTATTATGATTAAGTAAAAATAAGTTGGGTTAGTGTGGTAAAATAATATAAGATAGTTTTATTTTATTTTATGAGCTTGTATGACTTGTAAATGGTAGCCCAAGAGAGAATAAAAGTTTTGTTTGGCCCAAACATAAATTACCATTGTAGCCCACTCCACTCTTACATTCACTTAAGCTAGAGGGGCATTTTTATCATTCCTACTAAAACACAAGCCACTTGTGGTCCATCCTTTCTTTTCTCCATTTCGCATGCCCAAAACACTCTTTCTCTCAACTCTCACATTTTCTCTCTTCCTCTTCATATGGAGTAAGGTTTGGGCATGGGTCTTGTTCCAAATTGAAGTTTCCATCATTTTTGAGCTTTAGGTAACGTTTATCATTGTTAGAACTACCAATCTACCAATTATTTTGAGGTAACTTATTAATTTCTAATTTTTGTCTAAGTTAAGCCAATTTTTGAGTGTTAGACTAAATTCCTAAAATTAGCTTGAGCCTTTTGTGTATAGTGAATTCCTATTCATTATTTAAGCCATGGGTTGTTGAATTAAAGGATTAAAACTTCAATTTTGTTAATTGTTGAATTATGGGCACAAACCCTAAATTTCATAGTTTGAGTTAAATATTGGGATTTTAGGTGTTTAAACATTAGGTTATTAAGGGTGGGTTAAATGCATTTAGACTATTAATTAATACTAGGTTATCTATGGGTTCCATGGATAATGGGTATTTATGGGGTTAGGCCCTAATGTTAATAAGTAGTATAAATTAAAGATTTTTAATTGTAAACCTATAAGTATTCTATATGTTGGTTAATTAGGTAATAGGTAGTAAAATAAACCCTAGAAATTGCATGAGTTGCCGTGGTGTTAGGTTCTTGAGATAAACCAAGAATCTATGTGGTATTTAGAATTAGGAGTGTTTCAATTTAGTCTTAATGTGTTATTGCATTGGAAAATGCAATGGTGCATTGCAAGGTTTACCGTTACAAATTCCCCTTCAAACGGATAAGATGAGTATTTAACTCACTGTGAAAAGATATTAAGTTGTGTGATTTTAAATTAGATTGCAAGAATGTTATAAATGTTTAATTTTGAGCCAATATAATGTTGTTGTGTTATGTGATTTGAGATTGCTTTTGATACTTTAAAATATGATGAGATATTATTTTTATGATGAATTATGAGCTTTAAAGTATGTTTTATGAAATTGAGAATTGAGATATGTTTTGTGACTTTTGAGATGAGTTAAGGATTACATTATATGTTTTATGAATTATGAAATTTGTTGTTGAACAATGCATTTCATGTTTGCAAATAGTATGAAAAATATATGACGTTAAATGATGCGTGAGTATGTGAAAGCATGGACATTATGATTATATGACACGAACGCATAGAGCATGATGTGAAACAAAAACGAGAACATGAAACGCTAAACTAAGTTCGTTTGGGTGAGAGTCCCATCGACATCAAGCAATAAGACCGTTTGAGTAAGAGTCTCATCGGCACTACGAGACAAAGACCATTTGAGTGAGAGTCTCATCGGCATCATGAAACTAAGACCATTTGGATGAGAGTCCCAGCAACATCATGTGTAGACTGGTTGGCTTGAAGTCTATTCAGCATCAAGCAACAAGACCGTTGGGGTGAGAGTCCCATTGGCACAATAGTACAATGAAAATGTATGAAAGCATGCATAACACGATGATGGTGTTTGAAATGATTTAGTGTGGATTTTCATGCTAGGTGTATCAATATGCATATGAGTCTGAATGAGATAGAGCATATGTATACCGTTCCGACTGGTTTGCATATAATGATTTATGTGGTTTTTTGCTTAGATGTACTTATATGCTTGTGTTTCCCCGAAAGTTGTGGAGTGCATGTATATGAGTATAACTGAGACATATGATGTACAAACATGTATAGTATAGATGAGTTTATATGTGTATGCTTCTAAGTGGGAGACTAGAATATATTCATCTATTCACAGCTAAGTATTATGATTTTACGTATTTATAAGATGCTAGTGTTTACCTCATCAGTTACGAAACTTTTTAAAAGAGATGTATTTATTATCTATAAGGTAGCTGGTATGTAAACGCGCATATGGTAGAAAGAAAGAAAAGTTGGCTCTATGCGAACACCTAGTGGTTTATATACTCACTAAGACCGTGGACTCATTATTCCGCCTACGTGAACGTGGTTACCACTACGATCACATAGACTATGCTGTTGATGCAGGTGTTGAGGAATTAGATGAAGGCCCTGTGGCCTTGTACTTGGGCTACCGTGATTGAGAGTAGATTATGCTGTAGCTTAATGTCGAGCTATAGCTTTAGTCTATTCATGTATTAGCAATTTTGTTAGTATTTAATTACAATGGTATATTTATGGCGTCGCGTAGTAGGTGACTCCTTTTGTATAGCCATACTTTTGTTATGTAAATGATACAATGATCAAGCCTTAATCATATAGAGGTATTACTTGGCTCTGTGTTGCGTATAGTTTTCATATTTAATGTTTAGTAATTTCCGTTGCAATGTGTAATCTCTGACGAGTCATCATATTGTGAGTTGTCTAGTGTCGATGTTTGGTTCATGACGTGTGGTCATGCCACTGCGATGATCCGTTTTTTAAAAAAAAGGTAGGTCAACACAAACTAGACTTCCCACGAGGTTATCCATCCTGGTACTACTTTCGCAGAAGCATACTTAACTGTGGAGTTTTGATAGGTTCATGACCATCACGGCTTTAAAACACGTTGTGTCAAGAAGGTTACGGATATAAATATAAGGACATCCTCATTCTTATACCCAAGCGATGTGAGATGTCACAATCGCTTCCTTTTAGGATCCGGCATCATTGTTGGCGACCCTCATAGGATCACTCCATTTTTAGCATCTTAACGAGTGCCCGCTGGCGACCCTCATGAGCTTGTGTACGCTCCCCCCATCTCAGGCTGGGCAATGACTCTGATACCATTTATAACAATCCATCTCAACGATACAATATTGTCTGCTTTTAGCTCCCTCAAACCAGATTTCTCAAAAAGTCACTTATCTTGATACTACTATCGCAGAAGCAAACTTAACTACGAAGTTTTGATTGGTTCATGGCCATCACGATTTTAAAAGGTGTTGTGTCAAGAAGTGTGTGAATATATATAAGCACATCCTCATTCTCATACCCAGGCGATATGAGACGTTACACTTTATATTTAGAAATATATACTTAACGAATGAATTAGACGCTATAGTCTAATACTGGGAAGTTGCGTGTCAAGAGACATAATGGCACCGAGTTGAATACTCCGGGGGCAAGAAATCAACCTTTAAAGACAATGCTCATGCTTAATTTTATAGCATTGTGATATCTTTCAATTCCTTGCTATATTTTGATTGCATTTTATTTATCTTATTGTTAATATATTTTTTTTCTTTTACGGATTAATGTTATTTAGTGTCAACAAGAATTTTTGCGCCCTCAATATTATTTTACAACATAAGAAGTAGCTGTGAAAAAGCTATAAAAAAAGGTATGGACAATGTGAAGGATAATTTAAAAACGGGATTGAATTTGTTGCCAAGCTTCAACATTAAAATCTTGTAAGGCTATTGAGATTTTGCTTGAAAAAGAATAAAAGATGTTTGTTTATGAATTTGTGCCTAACAAAAGCCTTGACTACTTTCTATGTAGTCTGTCCCTTCTTGATTATATGCCATAGAAATGCTGGATTTATAAGTTTTCACTTCAAAGATGATTTATCCATTCAACGAGTGTTCAGTTTGTAGTTTGCTTAACTACTAATTAATAGGGAAAACTTCACTTATAACCCTTGATCTTTCACTACTTTTGAAAAGATGTATCTAAACTTTAAAAAGTGTCAATTTAAGGTATGCATCTTTCATTTTTTATTTTTTCAATTTCAACCATCCGTTAGAATTTTCTGTTAAATCCTATAAAATTCTCAAAATACCCTTGTGTTAATTATAAATTTTTTGAAAGATTCAGGCATGGGTATTTTTGCAAATTTCATTAAATTCTGACAAATACCTAAATCCTAGCAAATTTTTTTACCAAGAAAATGAGGGGTATTTTTGAAATTTTGACAAGATTTAACGTAAAATTCTAACGGATGGTTGAAATTGAAAAAAATTAAAAGATTGATACTCTAAATTAACACTTTTTAAAGTTTGGGTATATTTTTTCAAAAGTAATAAAAGATCAAGAGTTATAAGTGAAGTCCTACCTTACTAATAAATTCAAAGTGTTGAACTTATAAGAGATAAATAGATTGAATTTCCTTTCTATACTGGTCTTTAGTTTTTCTTTTTCGAAGTTAATTAAAGGAATTAGTTGAATACTTATATTTTTGCTTTAGTCTACTAATATAATTTGAATATTTAATTTTGATGAATTGTAGACCCTCAAGACGTTACAAAATTATTAAAGGAATTGCTAGGGGGATTCTTCATCTTCACGACAATTCTCCATTAAGAATTATACATGGTAATTTTAAAACCAATAATGTTTTGTTGATCGTGTAATGAACTGGTCATATTCTCAATTGAGAATTATTTTCCATCTTCCTTAAGTTGCTCGGTTTAAGAATAGGGTCGACAACGATTCGATGTAACAAATTGTTGATAATATATATTGCATATAAGAACATTCCGAGCAAACATCCTATATCTTGCTCATTCCTTAAATTGAGGAATTTTTTTTTTAAAAAAAAAAATCATAAAAAATCGCGTTGTACTGGTTTGCCCTGCAGAATCGATGCAATATTAGAGAGAAAATTGGTGTTTAATCGAACAGAGAATGCCAAAAAGAAAGAAGAGATCAAACGAAATAATTTATGGGTCTCCAATAGAAATCTGCCCAGCACAATCGATGCAAATTTGAGAGAAAATTGGTGTTTAATCGAAATAGAGAATGCCAAAAGAAAAGAAGAGATCAATCAAAATAATCTATGGTCTTTGTGACAAACTCATTATTAGCAAACAAATTTCGAAATATGCAAATACCCATCTCTAATCCGGTTCTAAAGCAAGAGAATTTTCAAAAAAGAACAAATGGGTAATGAGCAAATTAAAGGAAGAAATATCTTGATTTGCTCTTTTGCTTAGGTTCTGCAACCAACACAAACCAATTGAGGGTGAGAAATGAAGAAATATGTGAGTGAGAGAGAGAATTGAAGGAAAGAGAGGGAATGCGTCGATGAGAGGGGAAGAAAGAAGAATGAAATACGAGGAAAACTTCATTTACCATCTTTTATTTTTTATCACTTTTGCAATCATGTTCTTAAACTTTAAAAAGTGTCAATTTAAGGATACCATTTTTTAGAAGTTTGCAATGTCAACCCTCCTATCAAAATTCACCGTTAAATCCTAACGGAGGAAGTGAAATCTCCAAAATACCCCCATCCCAATTCAATGTATTTTTGTAATTTTATAAATATCTTAGGGGTATTTTGGATATTTTACTCATCAACTGTTTGATTTAACAGTGAATTTTGACGGAATGGTTGCATTGCACATTTTTCAAAAATGGTAACCCCAAATTGATAATTTTTAAAGTTTAAGAAAGAGTATGATTGCAAAAGTGATGAAAGATCAGTGGTAATAAATAAAGTTTTTCCTAAATTAAATGAATTGAATAAAATATAGAAAAAGCAAAAAAGTAATATTTTAATGGTATATGAAAAGATTAAGAGAAGCTATTGTAGAGAGTATTGAAAAGACACTCCCTCTACTTTTTTATTTTTTTTTTATTTTTATTTTTGCAGAACCCTCCACTTTCTTAGTACTATAAGTTAGTTTCTTTCTTTTATTTTCGTTTTTTTCTTCTATAATATATTTAAAGAAAAAAAAAACTATAATATATACATAATATAGTACTTGACGTGGCTAATTGCAAATCGCATGACCGGCCAGTTAAGCAGGGGGTGTGTCAAATTTTAGACCGTTGACTAGCCATAAGGAAAGAATCAAAGTGGAGGTACGCTGATGAGGACTGATCCGACGGTAATAATAATTTAATGAAAAACACCTAACTTTCCCATTTCGACCGTTACCATCCATCCATCCATGACTTTACTACGTACTCTACTCCTTATTTTTTTCAACTCCGGCCACTGGAATCTTTTCCACCTTATTCTTCTTTTAATGCGGACATAGAAAACAAAATCATTTTAAAGAAAAACAGATTAAGTTTATAAGCACGATGTTTTAAATTGTTTTGTTTTTCTAAATTAAACTGAAAAAAGTGCTTAAAAAGCATCAGTTTGTTATATTCCAAAAGGAAGCTGCTGTTAAGAATAATTTTGAAAAATTAAATTCCGAAAATATTGTTTTTTTTTTTTTTAAAAAAAAAAAAAATTTATTTATATGAATTTAAGATACAGTCTTTTTAATATAAGAACAAGGAAACAGGATTATTCATCTACTTAACCTCCCAAAGGAAGAGCGACACTGCAAGAGGAATATTGTTCATCAAAATTAAATGGCCACGCCTTCCTTCCATGTCTCCATGACCCTTGTAATCCTTACCTTGCTCAGCCTGAACAAAGAAGTTAGCACTACAACTTACCACATTGCTTATTCCTGTTCAAACACACTTACTTTCACTCCCAACAGCACCTACCAGTCCAATCTCTATCAACTCCTCTCTTTCCTTTCCACCAACGCCACCGTGAAGACGGTTTCTACAACACCACCGTTGGCCAAAACGCTTCGAACCTTGTCTATGGCTCTTCCTATGCCGTGGCGACCTCACCACCAAAAATGCCAGAGTGTGTGGCCACTGCAATCCAAGATGTGATTAATCAGTGTCCGATAGAAAAGAGGCCGTGATCTGGTACGAGAGTGCATGATACGTTACTCAGACCAATCTTTCTTCTCCACCTGAACACATGATTAAAATTTACGTTCCTAGTCGGAAAAATATTTCTGATCCAGATCGGTTTTACCAATTATGATGTTGACAATGAATGATCGGTAAGCCAGGTTGCGAATGCCAGCACTGGTGCGAAAAAGTTTGCAACTAAAGAAGCTAATTTTATGGGGTCTCAAATACTCTACACCCTTGAGCAGTGCACACCAGACATATCCAATTCTGATTGCATTATATGTATACGGGATGCGATATCAGTACTGCCGATATGTTGTAGTGGACTCCAAGGGGCAAGAGTTCTACTTCCTAGCTGTAGAATCAGGTATGAAATTTACCCGTTTTACCGAATGCTCAATGCAAGGACACTACCGCCTATGCCAGCAATTATTCCTCCTCCTCCTCCAGGTTCGTCAAAAAGATCGTTCGTTTTAATAGCTCTCTCTTACGTACAACTGAATCATAAACTACCTTGTGCATAAATGAAACACTCATGTTTGTTATACATAAGTATGCATCACTAAAATAAGTAAAGAAATCTAGCTGGTTGGTTTTTTTTTTTTTTTTTCAAAATATCGAATCAATCAAGCTGTAAAATATCGGTAACGATCTAGAACTTGTACAAAGTGAAGGTCAAAACAATGGTGTAAGAACAAGTTCATAAACTCGATCTTTTGAGTTTAAATTTAGTAAAAGATGAATCTAGAAATTATGAGGAGAATCCCAAAGGAAACATGAAATTAAGGATTGAGCACACTTCAAGAACTCCATCCAATAGGGATAACTAGAAACGATTCAATATTTTAACAAAGAAAGATAATATATATATGATGAAGAGAATTCATTAGCAGATACTTGCGGTTTATTCATCCACTGCAAGCCAAATTAAGACGAATTTTAAAATTGTAAGGTCAGAAAGTGTCTCCTTAATAATTATTTTTTTTTATTTTTTTTTATTTTAGGGAAAATTACACGTACCATCTCAAACTAATACATCATTGTCAATGTTCTCTCAAGCTATATATATATATATAAGTTTTTAAGAAAATGAAAAAAAAAAGCAGGCTTTTATTTATTTATTTATTTTTTCGTTTTCCTTATTTGTATTTTTGTATTTTTTTACTTTTTTTATTTTTTTTGTTTTCATTTTTTTTTTTAGTTTTAGGTTTTTTTTTTTTTTTTTTTTTTGAATTTATAATGACATTTTGGTCTTATTAAAAGTACTTTATATAAGGTCGTCATTTCATCTTTTTGTTCGTTTTGAAGGGACATTGATATTTTTTTTTGTAGTTTACGTAAGATATTAACACAATTGATAGTTTCAATAGGCATTAACAATTGGGTGATATATAGTTTGAGGTGTGTACTTTCTCTTAAGTAATGTTGCATTTAATTTTGGAAACACGTATATGAGATAGTTTTTTTTTTTTTTTTTTTTTTTTCTTTAGCTAGTGTAACTTTTAAACTAAGTTCTATATACACAAAAAAAAAAAAAAAAAAAAAAAAAAATTCCCTCTTGAAAAAGACCAAATGGCCAAATTTGTTTTTAAAGAAAAAAATAATAATTAAGATAGATTAGTACGTAATTTGCCGTACAAGAAAAAACCCGATTGAATTGAAATGATTTAGAACAAATGTGCCAGGGTTTTATCAAATTTGACCAGGTTTATGTATAAATAATCCAATTAGAGAACAACCCTATTTACAAAGGTGGCGTTTGGAAGAGTAAGTTGATCGTTCGATCGTTGTTAGGGTTAGGGTTCCACTGATTTCTTCTAGTGGCCGTTTGGACACATACCAATCGAGCTAACAACCGAGCAACATTGCCTCTTTGCGATCTTCAGTTCGTTTGGATGAGTACCGATCGAGCCAACGATTGAGCAACACTGTATCTCCAATGAAATCTCCTCATTCGATCGTATAGTGAACGAATTTTCTGGCTGAGCAATACTGGAAGACTCAATTTTATGCATTGGAATAATCTCGTTCGATCGAGTGTCCGAACAAGGCTTTCAACCAAGCAACACTGGAACTTTCATTAAATCTCTTGTCCGGACCCACAACAAACGAGCTAGCAACCGAACATTACTGGAACAGTGCTTGTGCCTCATGTTCGGTCAAGTCTCTGAACACATCTTCCAACCCAAAACACTGAAACTTTACTGAAAAATCTCGTCTGCACGACCATCGAACTAGCTAGCAAACGAAACGTACCCTGGTTCTTCAACAAAACTCACAATTTTAAAAACTAGCATAAGGACAGAACTCAGCCCATCAAATATTCCCGACACAAAAATGTTTTGAATACTGAATTTCTAGTCAACATAATACCTAACAATTTCAACTTTATAGGGTACTGTTCTGCCCAGTAGCATATATGGTTTTGACACAACGAGTTAAACAAGATTGTCTATTAATTGTCTAGTATTTGATCAAAAAATTATTGTTATTATTACTTGGAAAGCATCATTAATTACAGACCATGCATCCCTTTATCTCATCAATGAAACCGAATATTGTTTATGCAGGGAAAAGATCAATCTTATTGCTCACAATTATTCCTATTGTTGCTCTGATTTCTGTCTCTGCGGTGCTCTTCATTATGATCTACTACTTCCTTTGTAGGAGAGCCAAAAAAGAGTACAATGCTATACATAAAGAAAATGGTACAAAATAAATAATTTGATCTCATACATTTAATTTTATAAATTCTGCTGATGCTATTGAATGCTACAACTGTAGGGTCCTTGCAATTTGATTTCGCTACAGTTGAAGCTGCCACTGCCAAGTTCTCAGATGATAACAAGCTAGGTGCCGGTGGATTTGGTGAGGTTTACAAGGTAAAGGGTTAACTTTTCATTATTTCTTAATTTACTCTTCTTCTTTTATTTTTATTTTTTGCGAGGATCCTATTCATTTAAGTTTAGCTAGTTTAGCTGAAGGTTATGATGCTGCATTTTTATCAATTCTAAGGTGTGGATTGGAATAATTAGTCAGAATACATTCTCAGGGTACACTCCCTAATAAACAAGAAGTAGCTGTGAAAAGGCTATCAAAAAGGTCCGGACAAGGTGAAGGAGAATTTAAAAATGAGATTGAATTGGTTGCCAAGCTTCATCACAAAAATCTTGTAAGACTATTGGGATTTTGCTTGGAAGGAGAAGAAAAGATACTTATTTACGAATTTGTGCCCAACAAAAGCCTCGACTACTTTCTATATGGTATGTCTCTTCTTGGCATGAATATGTCTATTTTGCTTATATGCCAAACGAATGCAGGATTAAGAATTCAATGATCGAGGATCTATCCGTTCAATAGATTAAATTTCCTTTCTATATTAATCTTAAGTTTTTTTTCTTTTTCCTCGTTCGAAGTTAATGGTACTAGTTGTATACTTATTTTGCTTTTGTCTATTAATATAATCCAAATATTTAATTTTCGTGAATTTGTAGACCCTCAAAGACAAGAACAACTAGATTGGTCAAAACGTTACAAAATTATTAAAGGGATTGCTCGAGGAATTCTTTATCTTCATGAGGATTCTCGACTAAGAATTATACATCGTGATCTTAAATCCAGCAATGTTTTGTTAGATGGGGATATGAATCCAAAAATATCAGATTTTGGCTTGGCGAAGCTTTTTGAAATTGATCAAACTCGTGGACATACTCGTAGGATTGCCGGCACACTGTAAGTTTCAAATGTTGGCCTATTTCTTTAATTTAGATTAGAGAATTTATTTTGTCTTCCTACTTCCAGTTATTGTCCAGCATGAATGTGTGGAGTAATCTTAGATTTACCATGTTCGATCATTGCATTCTCAACATAAACAAGTTAGGGCGTCTTATTAATTACTAACATTCCTGCATCAATGACACTGTTATGTAGTGGTTATATGCCTCCAGAATATGCCATACGCGGACAATTCTCTGTAAAGTCTGATGTGTATGGTTTTGGTGTATTAATTCTAGAGATTTTAAGTGGCAACAAGATTAATTCTTTCTATCAATCGGATGGTGGTGGAAACCTTTTAAGCTATGTGAGTATGAACCAAGTATTCTGACTTTTGTTTTCCTTGATTCATTCATTTCCAACATCATTAGGTCCATTTGGGGACATTACTTAACCAATTGGTGCAGGCTTGGAAGCATTGGAGGGATGGAACGCCCTTAGAATTGTTGGATCCAACTTTGAGAGATTCTTACTCGACAAAAGAATTCATGAAATGCCTCCAAATTGGCTTACTATGTGTTCAGGAGGATCCAGCTAGAAGGCCAACAATAGCATCCATAGTTCTTATGCTAAACAAGTCACGATTGGTTATTTGTCTGTCACCTCAACAACCAGCATATTGTAGTGGAACACATCAAAACACGCCTTTAGAGTCTGTTAATGAAACACCGATGACTGATGTATCCCCTCGATAGTGTGAGAAGTAAGGGCTTCACTAGAATTCGCATCTATTTGGATTGGGATTCCCTGCACTTATACGTACACTCATTAGTATATATGTCCAAATTTTATTGAAATTCGGACATCTTTAAAGAGGGAAGTTGTAACCCTTATTGGAATAACTTCCACTGTTTCAACTACATACACAAGATAAGAAATTAATCAAGATAAAGTTGCAGACCAAGTCCAAAAGAGTATCAGATAACATCATCTCCAAGTTCAAATTGTATCTTTGAATAGTTGCAACAAACTTATCAGAAGATTAGTTTCATTGATTTCAAATTCAAAAGATAATTAAGTGTATGTCATGTACATGTCATTATGAATACAAGTATCGTCACAATATCCTCAATGAGGCATTAATTACGTATACAAACGATATCTATATTTTAACATATGGTATATACCAGAGATTTAAGACAAAACATCAGTTTTTTCCTTTATGCATACTTCCTTTTTTCGCCAATATATCTACTGATGACGGAAATAATGTTCAAACTCAAAATTAGAAATGGTTACAAACACTAAATTTGAATAAACACATTTTACGAGATGCCGAAGCTTTAATTGAAACATCGGAGGTGATAGGACCAAAACCCCAATTAGTGAAAAGGGTAGGGAATCACCTTCCAAATGCAAAGAGTTTCCAAAATTGGGGGGGGGGGGGTTCATTATTTTAATTTTTAGTTTTTTTAGAATTTATTTTATTTTATTTTTATTAAGAGTATTTTTGTTATTAGAGAATATTGTCAATTGTTTGTTAATTAGGTCGACAAAGGCATGTGAACTTTTTCCTTAATTATTTAATTAGTGCCCTTAAGAATATTTACAGCTTTTACTGCGACTTTAATTTGTAAGAATTAACGTAACAGTTCTAATGAATGTCACTGGCAAAATATGGACAATAAATTTCGTTATTTAATAACGAAATAACGAAGTATGACTTACGGCAACTGCATGCGAACCAAGAGATGAGCTTCACGTGGCATCAAGCCGAAGGCGGTGATAACCGTGGCCTGGCTCTGTTGCTTCCCCTTATTCCTACCTTAGCTTAGGTGCTCTTCAACATCCTCCAGCTAGCTCTGAACCAAATCAACCGCATGCGGAGCACCAAGGGGCTCATCATCGGGCTTGGGTTGGCTGCATCCGCATTCATGTCAACGCCCCATGCATCAGCTAGTGAGCTTGCCATGATTGTCAATGCTTCTGGGAGCGACAACAGGGGACAGTTTCTTCTCATCGTTGTTACTCCGGCCCTTCTTTGGGTCCCCTACAATATTCTACAACCGGCCTTGAACCAGATCAACAAGATGAGGTCCGGGTGATTTATATAATAATTTTGTGGGGGTAATTAATGGCACAAAGTAACGACTTGTAATCGTTCCTTATGTTAATGAACTTTTTTCTTTTTGTTTGCTCACCATTTTTATTTTTATTTTTTTGTTCTTCGGATGGTTTGAAATTATAGCAGTGAATCCAATGCATATATAGCCCGGCCATAATACTTCTTAGCATTAAATTTCTACTGTTTTTAGTACAATTATTTAGTTTTTAAGTGGATTGTTTGAGTGAAAGAGTTTTCTAATTAATTTCTCTAATTCTTTTATTAACAACAAGATTATCTTTAACTAAATACAATACAATAGTTGAATAATAATAATAAAAAATACAATACAATACAATACAATAGCATGATATCTTTTTTTACTCTTTAGCTAGAGAACCATGAGAACCAAAGCAGTGTTGAAAATGCGGGCAGATAATAATCGCCCGCATTCGCTATATGCACCTAACCGTTATTTGCTACCGGCACACGCGGATGTGGTTTTTATTCACTTTATATATATATAAAATTAAATTCACCAAAACAAAGTCGTTTTGGATTTGGTAAGTTTAGAGAGTAATGCTAGAAGTCCCTCATGTGTCATTCTTGTGTCCTTTAAAAAATGAGGTGGCTTTTAAAATCACTATTGGACTTATGATTTATCACTATTGAATTTTGATCAAATTGTGATTTTAAAAGCTACCTCATTTTTAGAGGGACACAAGAGTGACACATGGGGACTTCTAGAATTACCCAAGTTTAGAACATTTAGGTTATGTTAGATTTTTTTTTTTTTTTTTTTTTTTTTTTTTTTTTCACTATCATCTCAAAGTCATGAGTAATGCTAGAAGTCCCGCTTGTGTCACTCTTTGTTCCCTCTAAAAATGAGGTGGCTTGTAAAATCACCATTGGACTTGTGATTGATCATTATTAAATTTTGATCAAATGATGATTTTAAAAGTCACCTTATTTTTGGAGGGATACAAGAGTGACATATGAGGGACTTGTAGAATTACTCCAAAGGCATACCTCATTACATTTATATTTTTCTTTTATTTGGTAATCCAAATCTCAATTACTTTATGAGACAATGACCCTCTATGACTAATAACTGGGAATTGTGTAACAAGTTAAATTTTAATTTATTTAACCTTGCATATAGTAATAATATCATTATTTAATCTTGCATATAGATTTAGATATTAATCAAAATCGCTCATTACCTCATATGAGGATAGTGGATAATAACTGCATTTAATAATCGCACAAATGAGGATAGTTGTAACGACCCACCCTAATGTCACAATATTGTCCGCTTTTAACTCTTCCGAGTAAGACTTTCCAGGAAGTCACCCATCCTGGTACTATTCTCTCAGAAGTATGCTTAACTGCGGAGTTTTGATAGGTTCATAGCCATCACTGCTCTAAAACGGATTGTTTCTAGAAGGTTGCGAATATACATATAAACACATATTCAATCCTATACAAAGGTGATGTGGAACGTCATAATTACCCTCTTGGGACCCAGCGTCCCGGTTGGGGACTCTCATTGGATCACCCCCATTTTTGGCGTCTTAGCGAGTGCCCGCTGGCGACCCTCATTGGCTTGTGCACGCTCTCTCATCTCAGGTTGGACAATGACTCTGATACCATTTGTAATGACACACCCCAACGACACAATATTGTCCTCTTTTGGCTCCCCCGAATCAGACTTCCCAGGAAGTCACCTATCCTAATACTACTCTTATAGAAGCACGCTTAACTACGGAGTTCTGATAGGTTTATGCTATTACGGCTTTAAAACGCATTATTTCAAGAAGGGTGGGAATATAAATATAAGCACATATTCAGTCCCATACCAAGGCGATGTGGAATGTCACAACAGTAATTATATAATGCGAATGTGGATGCGGATATCTAAAAGTGATAATTGCATTTTGCGGATATAGATGCGAATATTGCTAATAACTGCACACTACCCCCCAAAAATAAGAGAGGATTTTTTGACGTGTCAACAGTAATCCCCTTTTTGCCATGTCACTAAATAGTGACGTGCTAAATAGTGCTACGTCAATAAAAACTTTATTAACATGTCAAATTTGTCATGTCACTAATTAGTGACCTGGCAAATTAGTAAGACCCAATGAAGGAAGATGTGAATCGAACATATCTAACAGTTGATTTT
Source organism: Alnus rubra (assembly GCA_028654335.1). Lineage (NCBI taxonomy): Eukaryota > Viridiplantae > Streptophyta > Magnoliopsida > Fagales > Betulaceae > Alnus > Alnus rubra. The sequence continues at coordinate 457,844 of JAJPGS010001188.1, forward strand.
TAAAAAGATGAATGAGAGAGTACAAAATAGCAAGTCTCCTATATATAAATGAGATATGTTAGTTGTACATGCAACAATTTTGCACAACAATTGCACAATAATACTGATGTGTCTAGCATTTTCATTTCTTAGACATGTCTGTTGCTACTCGTGAAATATTAAAGAAAAAGTTTTGATAATGAATGTATCATTCCAAATGAGATGAAACCAGTGAAGAGATGATAAAAGAGAAGGGGCTACAAAAATTTCTTGCTATGACCATTAAGCAAAAAGCCTTATAATTTTTTTTTTTATGATTTAATTATAAAATAGCACCTGAAGGTTCACATCTGCTTGCATTTTCAACTCGTAAGGACGAGGATGATACGCTTCATAATTAGGTGCTTAATGATGTTTCATTTAGTTCATTTTTTTTCCCTTAAGAGTTGAGGGGGGCCATGGCCCTTATCGGCCTCCCCATGCCTCTGTCATTGGGCTTAAATTGCATTGTAGTTTTGCACTTATTCTAACATAAATGTCATTTTTTATTTTTCCATTTCTCTTTCAGCCATCTTTTTCTATTTTTTATTTTTAACAAAAAAAATCAACAATTAAATTTGTAAGACCCACATGAGTGAGAAGGTGTGGATGTATCCAAGAAATCTAACAGTTAATTTTTAAAAAGATGAATGAGAAGCTGTTGTGGAGTATATTGAAATAAGGAAAGAAAAAGTAGTTTGGTTTTTTAAATTTAAAGAGAATCAAAAAAAAGTTGTTGATAATTAATGCTCTAATACAAACACTTTATTACATCTTATTTTTGCTTAGAGCACTAGCAACAGCTTCTTTAAATCTTATAAAAGAACGATAAGTGTTAAATACAAATTGGCAACTCGTCTTCCTTAAAAGGAATCCTATTTTATTTAATAAATTAGTTCTGAATCATCCCAATGATGTAGGAAAAGCATATATATTGAGTAGGGGTGTGCACGGGGCTGGGTGGGGCGGATTTCCACCATTTTTTCCCCTGCCCTACACCCCTGCGAGTGCAAGAAATTATAACCATGGCCCGCACAAAATGTGTTGTATCCGTGGGGGCGGGGGTGGTGTGGGTATTCTATGGAACCCACTATTTTCCTAACCGGCTACTAGCTGCAACACCAACACAAACACCACCATGGGCCACAGCACCACCAACACTACACAAACACCACCACCACCACCAACACAAACAAAAACAAAAGTAAAAAAGAAACAAAAACAACAAACAAATTAAAATTTAGGACGTGCATCAACATTCTTCGATTTTCGATCTTTATCGGACGGAGTAGAATGGCCAGACAGTTCATCTTCGTTGTTGGAGATTTTGTGAGGTACCCACTGTACCCTGATCTGATCTTCCTTTTAGCATCTTTCCATCTTCTTTTGGCAACCCTACCTGTATTGTACAGGTATAATAGTAACGAAGATGAAGAATGAACAGGCGAAGCCAGAGCTACTGGAGAGAAGAGGCGAAGAGCGGCGCAAGGAGAGGTTGTGAAGAGAGGAGAAAAATGAAGAGAAGAAGACCTGCAGCACTAGAAGAAAAAAAAATTGTATAAGAAATGAAAAAATGAAGAGGGGTGCGGCGCTTACGGTTAATTGGGGTTAGGGTAATTTTTAATTTTAATTTTTTTCTCATGTGAGTCGGGGCGTGTCCCCGGGGTTTTTAAAAACCCCAACCTGCAACCCGCCATGCCCTGCCCAGATATACCATTTTTGGCCCCGCACCTGCAAAAAATTAACTAAAAATCGAGATTTTCGGTATGGGACGGAGAACGCGGGGCGATGCGGGCGGGTGGGCGGGTTTTTGCCCACCCTAATATTGAGTAACGCACAGGAGAGTTCAGCCTATCAATTGCCTTTAATGCTCTGTTTGTTTCAGTTTAAAATGATTTCTGGAAAATGATTTCGGCATTTTACGGTGTTTTTTAGGGGCGAAAATAATAGTAACCCGAAAAATAATTTCTGTTTGACAAAAAATGCTTAATAAATTTCAGAAAATGAAAAGCGTAAATCATTTTCCGAAGACGCCAGACGCATTCGACCCCTTTTAAACAATACAGTCAACCTTCACGTTCAAGCAGTCGTCCATCACCGAAATCTTGCCCGTACCGAAATCTAATAACATCTAGTCAATGTCGCCAGAATCCGGTGACAGAATCCAGCCATCTTCGCTGGAATTCGGTCAGCCTAGATTCCGGCGACTATTCTGGTCGTATTCCGGCCATCTGGTCGGATCTGGCCAAAATGGTCGACTGGGCGGACAGATCTGGCCAGAACAGCCGGATTCCCTGCCAGCCGGCCTGATTTGGCCAGAAAATCCAGGCCAAAACAGCCGAATCCCTGCCGACTGGCTGAGATCTGGCCAGAACGGCCGGATTCCTGCCTATTGGCCGGATTCCAGTGGTTCTGGCAGGATTTTGGCCAATAGGCCGAAGTTCTGCAGTTCTGTCTTGGATTCCGGCAGTTTTGGCCGGAATTTGGTAACTTTCGCCGGAATCCGGCCAACCCAGAATTCGACGAAACTATCTGGATTCTGGCCTTTATCTCGTATTCTGGCAATAGTAGCCGAAATTCGGTAAAAGTGGCCTGAATCCTGTCGGTCAGTGACGAAATCTCGTCACTAGTGATTTTTATATTAGTTTACATTAATATTTATATGTTTTGAATAAAAACTGATTTTTATAGGTTAATATGATTGAATAAAAATATAAAAAATATATGTTATTTTCCGTACGCGCTAAACACCGAAAAATACTTTCGGCGAAAAATATTTTTCAAAAAAATAACTTCCTTAAAACTATTTTACATCGAAACAAACGGAACATAATTCTCCTTATTTTCCAAAAGCCAACTATAATATATACTTGACGTGGCTAACTGGAAATCGCATGACCAGTTAAGCAGGGGGTGTGTCAAATTTTAGACCGTTGACTAGCCATTTGGAAAGAATCAAAGTGGAGGGACGCTGATGGCTACGTACTGATCAGACGGTAATAATAATGTAATGAAAAACGTACACCAACTTTCCCATTTCGGCCGTTACCATATATCCATCCATCCATCCATGACTTTACTACTCTATTCCTTATTTTTTTCAACTCCGGCCACTGGAATCTTTTCCACCTTATTCTTCTTTCAATGCGGACATAGAAAACAAAATCATTTTAAAGAAAAACAAATTAAGTTTATAAGCATGATGTTTTAAATAATTTTGTTTTTCTCAATTAAACTGAAAAATGTGCATAAAAAGGACCATGCAGTTTGTTATATTCTAAAAGGAAGCTGCTGTTAAGAATAATTTTGAAAAATTAATTTCTGAAAATATTGTTAGCAAGGCATTTTCCCTCTCTCTCTCTCTCTCTCTCTCTTTTTTTTCTAATTTATTTATATGAATTTAAGATACAGTTTTTTTAATATAAGAACAAGGAAACAGGATTATTCATCTACTTACCCTCCCAAAGGAAGAGCAACACTGCAAGAGAAATATAGATCATCAAAATGGCCACGCCTTCCTTCCATGTCTCCATGACCCTTGTAGTCCTTAGCTTGCTGATCAGCCTCAACAAAGAAGTTGGCGCTGCAACTTACCAGATTGCTTATTCCTGTTCAAACACCCGTACTTTCACTCCCAACAGCACCTACCAGTCCAATCTCTATCAACTCCTCTCTTCCCTTTCCACCAACGCCACACGTGAAGATGGTTTCTACAACACCACCGTTGTCCAAAACGCTTCGCACCCTGTCTACGGCCTTTTCCTCTGCCGTGGCGACCTCACCACCCAAGACTGCCAAGGGTGCGTGGCTGCTGCAATCCAAGATGTGATTAATCTGTGTCCAATACAAAAAGAGGTCGTGCTCTGGTACGAGGAGTGCATGATACGTTACTCAGACCAATCTTTCTTCTCCACCATGAACACAGAGCCTCAATTTTTTTCTCCAAGTAAGCAAAATATTTCTGATCCAGCTCGCTTTAACCAGTTATTGATGGCGACAATGAACGACTTGGTAAGACAGGTTGCGAATGTTGGCAACAGTACGAAGAAGTTCGCAACTAAAGAAGCAAATTTTACGGGGTCTCAAATATTGTACACCCTTGAGCAGTGTACGCCTGATATATCCAGCTCTGATTGTAGTGCGTGTATTCAGAAAGCGATAGCCGAACTAGCGAAATGTTGTAGTGGACTCCAAGGGGCAACAATTTTATTTCCTAGCTGTAGAATCAGGTATGAAATTTATCCGTTTTATTGGATACTTAATGCAGCGACACCACCGCCTATGCCAGCAATTTTTCATCCTCCGCCTCTGCCTGTGCCTCCAGGTTTGTCAAATAGAGTTCGTTTTAATATATAGCTCTCTCTCACATACAACTGAATCATAAACACTACCATGTTTGTTACATAAGCATGCATCACTAAAATAAAGAAAGAAAGCTAGCTGGTTATTTTTTTTATTTTTTTTTCATTTTCTTTATTTTGATTTTTTTTAATTTTGATTTTTTTTTTTGAATTTATAATGACATTTTTTTTTCTTATTTAAAAAAATTTAAGGTCATTTTTGACTTTTTATTGGTTTTAGATGGGATATTGACATTTTTTAATAGTTTAAAGAGGATATTAATACAATTAATAGTTTGGACGGACGTTAACAATTATGTAATAGTTTGAGATATATTTGTGTACTTTCTCCTAAATTTTAATACAACTATATTACATTTAATTTTGGAAACGCGTATATGAGACAGCTTTTTTGTTTTTCTTTATCTAGTGTAACTTTTTAATTAAGTTCTATCTATTAAAAAAAAATGTGACTTTTCCCTCATCAAAAAGACCAAAAGGCCATTCTTATTGTAGAATTTTGTAAAAGAAAAAAAATAATAATTAAGATAGATTAGTAATTTAATGTACAAAAAAAATAATAATAATCCAATTAGAGAACAACCCTGTTTTTAGGACTTCAAACGTTCTATAAAGTTTCAAAAATATTATACATCCGCTTATTTATTTATTTTTTTATTCTAGTAAAAATAATATTTTTATTAGCCTGATCTCTCTCTCTCTCTCTCTCTTCCATTCCCTTCCCCAACCCCTTCGAAACAATTGTTTTTAGCTGTAGAGGATTTCATATGGATTTATGGGGTTGATCAAGATAAATAATGAAGGGATTTATTTTAGGCTTTCAATTCCAACATGAAAGATCAAATGGTAATAAATGATTTTACTCGAACAAAAGAGAAGTTTCCGGGAATTGTTTTGGGTTCTAGATTATTAAAAGGTAACAGTTGGATTATAGGTGTTTGATTTTGAGTTAAGTAGGACGGTTGGCTGAATGACATGTGACTGGTAGGAATAATTCTAGAATTTATTCTTGTGTGTTTTTTTTTTGTGTCCCTCAAAAAATGACGTGTCTTTTAAAATTATTATTTGATCAAAATTCTATAATAATTTATTACAAGTTCAATGATAATTTTAAAAGTCACGTCATTTTTAAAAAAAATACAAGAGTAACAAAATAATGACTTCTAGGATTATTCGACTTGTAGACTTTGATAGATTGAAAAAAAATCTATATGCGGCTTATCTCAAAAAAAATCTATATGCGGCAGAATCATGAGCGCAGGTAGGTGAGAAGTGGCCTTTCTAACGTGCTTCGATTGATTGAAATTACAACAGTCAATGATGTGATGTGGGTAGGTGAGATCACACAGCTGTAATTGAATTTGGAGAGTATCTATCCACTGAAAGTACTTTCGATCAATCGAACTGGCAAAGTACTCTGCTAGTAGATGAGAAATGACGCACATTAAAATGTGCCTAACACAATGATCAATTGATTGGAAGTATGTTTCGATCATAAAATATAAAGAATTTATATGGGGAACTGGAAAAAAATTTTATTTTAATGAATTTTTTATTTAAATAGTAATAAAAAATTGTTGATGTGATGTAAAAAGTGAAAAAAGTTAAAATATTTTGAAGTTGATTTTTTTTTTTTTTTGAGAAGTTAAAAAAAAAAAAAAAAAAAAAAAAAAAAAGAGAGGAGGAGGGGAGGGGAGGGGGAGGGGGTTGCCAAACGGGGCCAATAGAAGAAAGAAATGTTGTAACTAAAAATGCTTCTAAACAGTCGATGGAAAGCGGAACATTTTGCATCTTGAGCTGCTCAATCACTTATTATCTGGTCAGGTAAATTTTTTATAATCATTTGTCTGAATTCTTTACAATTTAGACAAATAATTTGAGAATATCCTAATCTCATCGAAATTAGCCATAAGGGAATCAAGAAAAGGAGGGGACTAATGTTTAGAGGAGAAAGAAGTGTTCTTCTAGGCAGTCATATAGGCCTTCACAAATGAGAGCACGAGCTTCAATGTGTTGGAAGGATTAAGTTGGACTTCATTATGCAAAAACTTGTTCCTGGAAAGCTCTAATATGGTCCATAATGACCAAGCCTAAGATTTGGAACTCCAGAACTTCTAGGAATACTCAGCAAAAGATGTGGCCTTAAAAACAAGGATTTTGACCAAGCCTCAATGGGCTAGCTGAGTTCCAAAAACAAAGGTGTTCAAAGGCCAATTAGCCTTCCGCCAAATGAACTTTGCAAAAGGACCATCTAGGAAGATGTGTTGTAAAGCTTCAAAGGGGACATGGTGAAGGGGGCAAGAGCAGCACTTTTTGGTTCCTATCAGAGATGAACTTGAAAATCTTGATACTAACCGGTAAAATTTTCCAAAGCAAGTGCTCCAGTCTATGTATGTAGGATTTTTAACCCCCATAAACATTTCTAATCCACCGGGCTATGAGGGGAGGGGATTGGAGTTAGGCTCAGGCTGTTCACCTCATTGGCAGATTTAACAGAAAATTTCCCAGAGGAGAAGGGGGCCCAAACCCAAGCGTCAGGTGAGATGTTCTTGCTAAGGTGAATATTGAAAATATTTTGCGATGAATAGGGATCAAAGGGAAAAATTTTGAGATTTGAATTCCAGGAAGTAGAAGGGGTTAATAAGGTCGGCAAGATTGTCTATTGTCTAGTATTTAATCACAAAATTATTGTTATTATTACTTGGAAAGCATCATTAATTACAGACCATGCATCCTTTATCTTATCAGTGAAACCGAATATTGTTTATGCAGGGAAAAGATCAAACTTATTGCTCGCAATTATTCCTATTGTTGCTCTGATTTCTGTCTCTGCGGTGCTCTTCATTATGATCTACTACTTCCATTGTAGGAGAGCCCAAAAAGAGCACAATGCTATACATAAAGAAAATGGTACAAAATAAATAATTTGATCTCATACATTTTTATATCTCCTTCTACGTGTTACAAATGTAGTTATTTACCTCTATTATTTTATTATGCCGATGCTATTGAATGCTTCAACTGTAGGGTCGTTGAAATTTGATTTTGCTATAATTGAAGCTGCCACTGCCAATTTCTCAGATCATAACAAGCTAGGTGCCGGTGGATTTGGTGAGGTTTACAAGGTAAAGGGTTAAGTTTTCATTATTCGTAATTTATTTATTTATTTGTGAGGATCCTATTCATTTAAGTTTAGCTAGTTTTGTTGAAGGTTATGATGCCAGATTTTTATGAAATCTAAGGTGTGAATTGGAATAATTAGTCCGAATACATTCTCAGGGTACACTCCCTAATGAACAAGAAGTAGCTGTGAAAAGGCTATCAAAAAGGTCCGAACAAGGTGAAGGAGAATTTAAAAACGAGATTGAATTGGTTGCCAAGCTTCAACATAGAAATCTTGTAAGGCTATTGGGATTTTGCTTACAAGGAGAAGAAAAGATACTTGTTTATGAATTTGTGCCCAACAAAAGCCTTGACTACTTTCTATATGGTATGTCCCTTTTTCTTGGCATGAATATGTGATAGGAACTTTCAAGATGATAGTAATGGAATTTGGGAAGGTTATTGATAATTTATCCACTTAAGGTAGAAGACACCGAGACACATACGTGTTTGATTAAATCTTTCTTCTTTGACATCATAACCGCTTGACTCTATAAATAGAATAACACTCCTATTGGGCGTGAACAACCCATGGATCAATAAACATGACTCCTACTGATAGATAACTACGATAAACATAAGCAATAACACTTCTACTAACTTAACAACTCTTAAGATAAATCAACTAGAAAGATAAAGATAATATCTCATCACTATTGAGATGTAGATCAACTTGAGCTAATCTAAGTACTAGGATGGAGGACTCCTATCAATTCCGCCCCCCTTGACACGACACTTGTCCTCAAGGTCGAACCCAATAATTTGCTGCTCTTTTCTCAGTTCCATCTGGTTCCTCTTCGTGTTCAAAATTCTCCCCAATTCGCCCTTTGTCTCCTCCAAGTTCGGCCTCAATAATGAACAACTCCTTCACCGCGCAACGATAGCCTGGTATGAATCACCCATCACAGTTGAAACAAAGGCCCTTCTCCCTCCGATTTTGTATTGCTTCCCACGAGAGTCTCTTTGGTTGAGGTGGGGACACATTTGATCCTTGAATTGATGGTGGGCTATCTGTTGGTGATTCTATTCGAACATTCTTGTGATTCTTGCTCACCTGTTCCTCCTGTATCCTTGCTAATTCGATTGTTTTGCGAAGTGTGCGAACATCTTGACCTCGTTTGAAATATCATCTTTTAGCCAAAAACATCCCGATCAACACCTTCTGGGGCCATCCAACCACCCAATTAGCCAGCTTCTCGAATTCCTTTTGGTAGTCCCTCAGAGTACCGTCTTGTGTGATGTGTGAAAGGGCCTCATCAAAGTTTTCATATTCTGTTGGCCCAAACCGAGCAAGCAGATCTCGCTCGAATATGTCCCAAGTAATAGGTCAATTTTCCTCTTGGTTGACACACTTCATCCATTGCCACCACTGATTGGCTTCTCCTTTCCAGATAAAAGGCAACTAGTGTGACTTTTTGGTTCTCGTCTATTGGTATGGAAAAAATTGTGTTACTCTGTCTAGCCATATAGTGGGCTTGTCACCTAAAAACCGAGGAAACTCCATTTTGTGTCGGATTCAAACGTCTTCGAGCTCTTGTCGTTGGTGATGGAAGGATGCTCCATAAACTTAGTCAGAGTGCTTGTTAGGCTTTGGATTGCCGTGCTAGTCACTTGTCATTCTGTCTCAATTTTATCCATGCTGGTTTTAAGCTCCAAAAACTCGGATTCCAGTTTTTCAATACGGTCCTTTTGGGTTGCCATTGCTCTGATACCAATTGATAGGAACTTTCAAGATGATAGTAATGGAATTTGGGAAGGTTATTGATAATTTCTCCACTTAAGGTAGAAGACATCAATACACATACGTGTTTGATTAAATCTTTTCTTCTTTGACATCATAACCTCTTGACTCTATAAATAGAAGAACACTCGTACTGGGCATGAACAACCCATCGACCGATAAACATGATTACTACTGATAAATAACTAAGATAAACATAAACAATAATACTTCTACTAACTTAAATACTCTTAAGATAAACCAACTGGAAAGATAAAGATAACATCTCATCACTAATGAGATGAAGATCAACTTAAGCTAATACAAGTACTAGGATTGGAGGAGGACTCCTATCAATATGTCTATTATTTTGCTTATATGCCAAAGGAATGCAGGATTAAGTTTTCACTTCAACGATCAAGGATCTATCCGTTCAATAGATTAAATTTCCTTTCTATATTAGTCTTAAGTTTTTTTTTTTTTTTTTTTTTTTTTTTAATTTTTTTTTCGAAGTTAATGGTATTAGTTGTATACTTATTTTGCTTTTGTCTATTAATATAATCAAAATATTTAATTTTCATGAATTTGTAGACCCTCAAAGACGAGGACAACTAGATTGGTCAAAACGTTACAAAATTATTAAAGGGATTGCTCGAGGAATTCTTTATCTTCATGAGGATTCTCGACTAAGAATTATACATCGTGATCTTAAATCTAGCAATGTTTTGTTAGATGAGGATATGAATCCAAAAATCTCAGATTTTGGCTTGGCGAAGCTTTTTGAAATTGATCAAACTCGAGGACATACTCGTAGGATTGCTGGAACACTGTAAGTTTTAAATGTTGGTCTATTTCTTTAATTTACATTATAGTATTTATTGTGTCATCCTACTTCCACTTATCATCCAGCATGAATGTGTGGAGTAATCTTAGATTTACCATGTTCATTGCATTCTTAAAATAAACAAGTTAGCATGTCTTATTAATTACTAACATTGCTGCATCAATGACACTGTTATGTAGTGGTTATATGCCTCCAGAATATGCCATACGCGGGCAATTCTCAATAAAGTCCGATGTGTATAGTTTTGGTGTCCTAATTCTAGAGATTTTAAGTGGCTACAAGATTAATTTTTTCTATCAATCAAATGATGGTGGGAACCTTTTAAGCTATGTGAGTATGAACCAAGTATTCTGATTCTTGTTTTCCTTGATTCATTAATTTCCAACATCATTAAGTCCATTTGGGGACATTACTTAACCAATTGGTGCAGGCTTGGAAGCATTGGAGGGATGGAACGCCCTTAGAATTGTTGGATCCAAATTTGAGAGATTCTTACTCAACAAAAGAATTCATGAAATGCCTCCAAATTGGCTTACTATGTGTTCAGGAGGATCCAGCTAGGAGGCCAACAATAGCATCCATAGTTTTTATGCTAAACATGTCGCGATCGGTTACTTGTCCATCACCTCAACAACCGGCATATTGTAGTGGAACAGATCACAACCTGCCTTTAGAGTCTGTTAATGGAACACCGATGACTGATGTATCCCCTCGATAGTGTGAGAAGTAAGGGCTTCACTAGAATTCGCATCTATTTGGAGTGGGATTCCCTACAATTATACACTAATTAGTATGTCCAAATTTTATTGAAATTCAGACAGCTTTAAAGAGGGAAGGTTTAACCCTTAATGGAATAACTTCCACTGTTTCAACTACGTACCCAAGATAAGATAAGAAATTAATCAAGAAAACGTTGCAGACCAAGTCCAAAAGAGGATCGGATAACATCATCTATCTCCAAGTTCAAATTGTATTTTGAATATATAGTTGCAACAAACTTATATCAGAATATTAGTTTCATTGATCTCAAATTCAAAGGATAATTAAGTCTATATCATGTACAAGTCATTATAAATACAAGTATCACAACGTCCTCAATGAGGCATTAATTACAAAAAATATCTATATTTTAATATATGGTATATATCAGAGATTTAAGACAAAACGTTAATCTTTTCGTTTCCGCATACTTCCTTTCTTTGCCAATATGTCTACTGAAACAACTAATACCTCCACCGCTTAACCGCAAACAATACCTCTTCTCCTCAACCACCTCAAAACCTCACATTACTTTCTATATTCAAACTCACGCGTGAACTATTTGCTATGGCGCACCATTATCATTCACTATTTGGAAGGCTAAAATTTCTTTAGTTATCTTCCTTGCCCTTCTCACTTTGTTGCCTAGCTCCAGTAGTACGTCCACATCAGCTGCTATGGTTGAGAATCCATCCTACTCAACTTGGTATTATCAGGATAAACTTAACTTGAGTTCCTTGATTTCTTCTCTCTCTCAGAACATCTCGACTCATGTTGTTGGCCTTCAAACCTCAAGTGAGGTTTGGGTCACATTGGAGAGGATGTTTGCCTCTCAATCGAAGGCTCATGTGATGCACTCCCCTATTAACTTGCAACGTTAAGAAAAGGTCTATGTCCATACTTGATTACTTTCAAAAGGCATAGACATTGGCTCAATCATTAGCTACCATTGATGAGCCTCTGAAGGACTCCAAAACGGTATCCTATATTCTTGCAGGGGTGTGTGTAGCCTCATTTGAGGTAAATGACACTATTCAAATGAGGCTAAACACACCCCCAACTTTAAAGAGAATGCTTTACTCTTGAAATAAATACCATGAGCCTGCTGTTTTTATACTACTTCGTGATGATTAATACTTATTTTTCAATGTTAATAAATTAACAATATTGAATTGCATCATATGACATGATACATCAATACGTGCGGTAGAACGACATAGGCTTACTATACATGCTTGATCCTTTGGTGATAGAAGTTACTTGAGTTAATGATGGGCCTTGAATCCAATAGTTGTTTTGTGATAGGTGCATTATACCCGAGTGAGGGTCATGGTTACGAATTTGCTAGTAGCATGGGCCACCCGAGGTTGGATTCGGTTGGGCTGCTAGTATGTGATGGTATGCATATAATATCTGGGGCACCGATGTTGTATTACAGGTCACTCGTGATAGCGTCAACCCTGCTGGGAAGGGGTTAGTATCCTGGGTAAACCATATGAGAAAGAGCTATGACTTATATACATAAATATAACATGTTTTCCTCTGCATTAAACTATTAATACTTGTCACTAGCGCACCATACCGAAATGCGGGTCACAGTTACGGCTTTTTTAGTAGCGTGGGCCGCCCTCCAATTCAGTCCGGCTGCTAGTATATAACGGTATGAGCAGAATATACGAGGCACCGGTGTTGTCTTACAGGTCCCTCGGGACAGCGACAACCCTGCCAGGAAGGGATTAATATCCTAGGTAGACCAAATGGAAAAAAAGCTATGACCTATATACATATATATAGCATGTTTTCTTTTGCATTAAACTATTAGTGCTTGTCACCGAAATTATGCCTCATCAACTCTTCAAAATAATTCACCTTTTATTTGGCATAATAATGGGGTAACACACCCCACTTTGCGAAAACTCACGTTTATAATTCTAGAAATGTTTAATGCTTCCTGAGGCCTCATTTTATGATCGGTCTTGTAATTATTTATTAAGTCGTAGATTGACGCAGTTATTTCTCTTTCACTCTGAAACACCTCGATGTTTTGTAGGTTAGTAAGTTTTGTGATGATAGGGCGAGAAATTCGCTCGGATGAAGATGTCAAGCGAATAGCTCATATTTTTTGATTGGATAAATATAATTTTTAATTGTTATAGTAATGTCTGTTTGGAAGATCTGAGTCTATATTTGATGATATATGAATATGCTTTGTGGATTTGGACATGAAAACTCACATCATGATTTCCGATTTCGTATGCCCATTTTACTCTAATAAGTGTAAGAGTAATTTTCTCCAGTCAATTACTAGTTAATTAGATTAAGGAAATTGCCAATAGCTCTCTTAATTAAGTAAATACAATTACCTAATTTTGGATACGTTACAGTATGATATTAGAGCCATTGCCTAGCCTGAGATGAGAGGAGCGTACACAAGCCCATGCAGATGGCCAGCGAGCACTCATTGGGACACCAAGAATCGAGTGATCCCTTGATGGTTGCCATGGGGACTCTGAATCCCAAGAGGGGTGTTAGTATTTTATGTTGGCTACATTATGGATGACAAAAATAATTTATGTAGTGGTTGCAATTTTAACAAGATGATTGGTTCTTATTCAGAGTCTTCATGTAATATGGACAGTGTTCATTTCAAATCATGTGACTAATCACAAGTTTCTAGAAGATGTCCATGAAGATTCCTTGCGAATTCCAAGACAGAAAAGCTGATTCCTGTGCAACCGTTAGAACAAGCCTTTGAAGGCATCTGGATACCCCACAGTGCCTAGAAGCTTTAGCATTGAAGACGTCCGGACGTCAGGGCAACACCATCCGAACGCTAGGTCAAACTTCTCCAATTTCTACACGAAGTTGAATTTTAGTCGACACTATTTGGGAAGTTTTTGCAAGACGTCTGGACAACGTGGCATCACGTCCGGGCGCTATCCAGCATTTCAGAATATTTCGAGCTTCCTTTTAGAGCGCGGAAAGGAGTTACAGCAAAGACCGTTCGGACACTCGGCCAAGCCGTCCGAACGTGTACCTGTTATGAGAAGAATTACGCTATTTTGGAAGGCGGTCGCAGAAGACCGTTCGGACGAGGCTAACTTCCATCTAGACTCTCGACAGCCAGAGTTCGAATTTGAGCAGATTTAGGTTTTCTGTAAGCCTATAAATAGAGGGCTCTAGGCTTATAAATTGTATGAATTTTGTATTGAATTCCATAGTGCTTAGAGACGGTGTTTAGGGAGAATTGAAGATCCGCTAGCTCTCTAGCCGTTGCCGGTGTGTGCTCAACAGTTCGTATGAAATCTATCTTAGGAGTCGGCCCTAAGGTAAAGGAATCCATCAAAGACCCCTTCAAGTAGGAGACTTGGTTGGAAAGCGTTCACGATGGGCTTTGTGTTATAGTTAAAGGTATGACTACTGCAATGAGTTTTGTGAGTACGAGTGCTTTGTAACTTGTTTTATTTTTGGATAGTGGAGTTCCTGGGTTTGGCTGCTATGGAGTGGTTTTTCTCTTCACAGAGTTTTCACTTCATCAACAAATATCTTGTCTCTTTTATTTTCCGCATTTAAGATATTTTGTTGCATACAAACACACACTTGGTTGTTAGAAGTCATTATTTTATTTTTCACATGGAATCAGAGCGGGTACACTTATGTTTAGATTTATTTCCTAAGTGTGATACATGACTTCTTCTAACATAAATCTTCCTGAGTTCTTTGAAGATGATTTTTTATGATTTCTCTAAAGATACCCTTTTGATAGGTAAACTCTTTAAGAAATCCAATAGAGAACTCAAGAAGATTAAGCAAGAAAAAGAGTTTTTGATTTTATAGTTATCTAAATCACATGCCTTGATTGACTCTTTGACATTTGAGAATATCATGCTTTTTGATATTGTTGATGTACTAGAGAATAAATTAAAAGAATCAGATGATCTTTTGGAAAAATTCTCTAGTAATAATTTGAAAAGCATGCTTTATATTCATATAAATATTTCTAACAAGCCTGATTTAATTGTTAATGATTTAAGTACTTCTACTTTATATGCTTCTAATTCTGAATTAGATTCTATTGATATTAAGCCTGTGATAGAAGATACAACTTGATTAGATAATTCTTGCTTAACTAATCATGTGATGCCTAACTCCAAGGAATCAGGGACACAAGGTAAGTTTATTCCTAAGTGTCATAATTGTAGGAAGATTGGTCATATTAGGCCAAATTGTTATTTGTTGAAATCCCACAGGCCTTGGATTAAGTAGGATGCTCTAAGGAAAAGTGAAGTTGAAGATTCTTCCTCATCAAAATATGTCCATCCGCATAGGAGACATATAAAAGGGAAGGGCAATATTGTTTGTAAGAATGCTAACCATATTTCTGCAGAGAAAGTTAAGCAGCATTCCAACAAAAGAAGCCTACCCACCTGTCATCACATGGCATCACCAGTCACATCCGACCCAAATGTCTACAGCTCCAAGCTCAGAAGAAGAAGGCTCAGAGAAAGTTGCCTACTAAGACCACATCAGGTACTCTACATTCGGCGGGACATCAGGTTCCATGGCATTAGCAGCAACAACAGCGGTCTGTTCTGAAGAACATATCAAGGCACTACAAGAAAAAGCCGTAAAAGCCCGATAGCAACCATGCCTATGAAAGGTTGCTGAGCTTGTTACAAGGGATGCTGAGGAGAATGGACAGTATGAGCAATACCCGATCACATCTAACATGGGTACACTAGGGTTGGGTTAGAAAGGATAAGACCATTCACCCCTTGATGGGGAGTGAACTCACCTAGTATAGGTGCAGTTTCACCATGCCTAGGATTTTGGTTCCTAAATCCTAGAGCATACCAGGTGTGTTTGCATTGCATTGATTGTCATATCTTATATATCCTATTTTTGACTTCCATTCTATTTGAGGAACCACATTTTCTATCCCTAGATTTTCTCTTGGTTGCTTTGAGAATTTTCTACAGGTACATTCTAGGGATGACAGAGAAAGCATGTCACTACTTTTCTGTTTTGGTATAGGTAAACATGTCTCCCTGAGGTTAGGTTTGCTCTTATCTTACATACTTGGACTAAACTCTCTTATTCTCTGTGTAAGCATGTTTTTGTTGTTTTTTTTTTTTTTTTTTTTTTTCCAAAAAAAAAAGGGGAGAGGGGGAGAAAGTTGCAGATATTTATTTCTGTATTTTCAGATATCTTATGTATTTTTACCTGATGTCTTAGTTATTTGTGCATTACTCTTTTTGCTTTTATATAACTGAGAGTTCTTGTTTGATATCTGCAAAGTTTTCTTGCTCCATCTATTTGATAGATAGTTACTTTCGTCGTGCAATGAAAATGTGCACTATCCAAAGCTCCCCTAAGGTACATTTTTTTCTCTTTGACTTTTATCTTCTAAAAATTATAATGAGAGAAATTTTATTTGCTAAGATGGTCAAATTGACCAACTCGTTAGTTGAACCTAGAACCCATAAATTCTGGCATTCTTTTTAGGTTGCAGCACCAAGTGATAAAAGACATTCAAAACTGAATAAATATAGATAAATAAAAAGATCCACTGCTTTTGTGCTATAAATCTGTTCTTGAACTTGTCTTTATAGAAACAGTCAGTGACCAAATCATTGCAGAAATAGACGGTTACTAAAGGACGAAGTAAAAAAAAGTGCTACAGCTTAGGGGGAGTGTATCATATGAGGGTGGCTAGGCCCTAGTAAAATAAGATTTGACTTTTGATTGATTTAACATTGATTTTCTCTCTTATTTAGAAAATCTGGTTGCTTTAAGTCATATAAGTGAACTTCATATCTTATTGAGAAAGTTTTCACACACACACACACGCATTGCATGAGTTAAGTTTACTATTGAAAAATTTCTATCTGCAGGGAAATTTTTGTGCTTATTGACTCTTAACTCTCAATTATATCTTGACATATTTTTGAAATGCTATTTGACTGTTTTATCAGTTATTTGTACATGCGTGTTCTGAAGCTAACGTTAGGGAAATTTTTTTTCTACATATTTTCCTAAGTTTTTCAGCTTCTAGTGTGAAGCGTTAGGACGGACATGTTCTTGTGTCTGGACGCACTCGACTCTGTCGATCTCTTATCTAACAGCATGCCATCCGGATGAGTATGTACCACGTCCGGACGAGAGCTTTTTGCTTTCTCTACGAAACACATACTACTACTTTTTGCCTGATCTATCATGTCGTGTTGTGTGTGTTTTCTCTCGAACTGATCTCGAGATTTTGGCATTCTTTGCACATCTTTTCTCATTCCCAGGTATTTCCTTTGACTTTCCTTATTCTCTTAAAGCTTTGGTTCTTTTTAGAATATTGGAATCTTTAATTGATTATGATTTCAGAGATTGTGCATGAATATCTTTTTCTGTCTTTATGCTGGATGGATATTACTAATCTGTGTCTTTTGGATTGCTATATCTACTTTTTTATTTCTATATGCATCCAATTGATAGCTATCATAATACCATATTCTTTTTGAAACTAACAGGATCTAATATTTTCTTGTGGTGTTGTTTTTGGATAGATTTTTGTTTAAATCTTTTCATGAATATGTAGTCCAGCGGCTTCAGCATAGTGTCAGACAAAGGGCTCTTTGGAAAACTAACTAATTTTGAAGTAGTATGTTCAAAATTACAAATGTCTCAGATTTTAGATGAGCTCATTCCCTCCGCTCATACAGAATCTTTCGTAACATTTTCCTCTAGATCTGCACCAGCTAGAGATTCAATGGTGAATCTTCTTTATCGTCTTGTAGACCACTTGTTTAGATGATTTCTTTCTGCGGATGATCAGTTTCGAGCAAGAAGACTCAAGTGACTGAAAATTTTAAGTCTATGGTTTCTCGGCTTCAGGAGCAAGAAGCCAAAGTGGCTCAAATTCAGGAAATGTGATATCTTGAGGTTTTTGATTTTCTATTATGTTGATTTGAGCTTTTGATGAGATACTTTACTATTATTCTTATTGTTTTAAATTTTAGTAATTGTGGTTTTCTCTTATACTCTATTTACCCTTTGTCATTTTGAGACAAAAAATGGGGAGTATTTTTTGTCTTGGACCGGGAATGTATTTCAAAACTGGCCAAGTATTTTTTTTGTCCCAGAATGGCTAAAGGGGGAGTTTGTTAGTATTTTATGTTGGCTACATTCTGGATGACAAAAACACTTTATGTAGTGGTTGCAATTTTAACAGGATGATCGATTCTTATTCAAAGTCTTCATGTAATATGGACTGTGTTCATTTCAAATCATGTGACTGATCACAAGTTTCTAGAATATGTCCATGAAGATTCCTTGCAAATTTCAAGACAGAAAAGCCGGTTCGTGTGCAACAGTTTGGACGAGCCTTTGAAGGCGTCCGAACACCCTGTAGTGTCTAGAAGCTTCAGTATTGAAGACGTTCAGACGTTAGGGCAACACCGCCCGGACGCTAGGTCAAGCTTCTCCAATTTCTACACAGAGTTGGATTTCAGTCGAGACTATTTGGGAAGTTTCTACAAGACGTCCAGACGATGTGGTAACACGTCCAGACGCTATCCAGCATTTCAGAATGTTTCGAGCTTTTTTTTCGAGCGCAAAAAGGAGTTACAGCGAAGACTGTCCAGACGTGTACCTGTTATGGGAAGAATTACGCTATTCTGGAAGGCGGTCACAGAAGACCGTTCGGACGAGGCTAACTTCCATCCGAACGCTCCACAACCAGAGTTCGAATTTGAGCAGATTTAGGTTTTCTGTAAGCCTATAAATAGAGGGCTTTAGGCTTGTAAATTGTATGAATTCTGTATTGAATTCCATAGTGATTAGAAATAGTGTTTAGGGAGAATTGAAGATCCGCTAGCTCTCTAGCCGTTGCCGGTGTGTGCTTAACAGTTCGTGTGAAGTCTATCTTAGGGGTCGGCCCTAAGGTAAATGAATCTATCAAAGACCCCTTTAAGTAGTAGAGTTGGTTGGGAAGCAATCACGATGGGATTCGTGTTATAGTTAAAGGTATGACTACTGCAATGGGTTTTGTGAGTACAAGTTCTTTGTAACTTGCTTTGTTATTGGATAGTGGAGTTCATGGGTTTGGCTGCCCCGGAGTGGTTTTTCTCTTCACAGAGTTTTCACTTCGTCAACAAATATCTTGTCTCTTTTATTTTCAGCATTTAAGGTATTTTGTTGCACACAAACACACACTTAGTTGTTAGAAGTCATTATTTTATTTTTCAAGGGAGTTATTGTGACGTCCCACATTGACTGGATTATGAGAATAAGGATGTGTTTATATGTATATTTGCACCCTTCACTACATAAAAAAAAGGGTTTTTGAGCCGTTTTTGTTGGAGCCATTTTAATAAAACGTCTCTAATTTGAGCCGTTTTTGTCAAAATGACTCCAACTAGATTTTGAGCCATTTTATCGAAAACGGCTCCAAATTGAGCCGTTTTAACTAAATTGTTCAAAATGGAACCATTTTTGTTAAAACGGCTTTAATTGGAGTTATTTTGAGAAAAGTGTATCCAATTGTAGCTGTTTTGTTAAAAGAGCTCTAATTAGAGCTATTTTAAAAAATAAAAACGACTTCATTTATAATAACTCTAACCCTATATACTATATGTGACATTAATTAATATATATAGCACGATATATATAGCACTACATAAGTTGTATTTAGCGTTGTAATCAAGATGAGACGAGACGAGACGAGCTTTAAGATTTCAAGACTGCCTTATTTATGAGTTGAGCTTAATTAAATAGCTAATCTCGAACAAGAGCCGATCATAATAGGATCATTGGATCGATAAAAGACCTAATCGATCCAAGTGTGTTACTCTGATCGATCGAACATCCAATCAATCATAGTGCATTAGTCTGATCGATCGTGATAGAGTTCAATCAATCAAACTTGACACAGTAAAAGTTCGATTTAACGTGCGATTAATCCTAAGTACTAGTCTAATTGATCATGATATGATCATAGGATCAATAGAATCATCTAATCGATCCTGGTGTAGTACTCTGATTGATCCAACATCCAATCAATCATAGTGCATTAGTCTGATCGATTGTGATAGAATTCGATCAATCAAACTTGACATAGTGAAAGTTCGATCTAACATGCAATTTATCCTAAATACTAGTCCGATCAATTATGATAGGATCATAGGATTGATAGAATCATCCAATTGATCCTGGTGTATTACTCCGATCGATCTTAGTAAAGGTTCGATCGAACGTCCAATCGATCCTAGTGTAGTAGTCTGATCGATCATGATAAAATAATATGATTGATAGACCATCCAATTGATCCTAGTGCATTAGCCTGGCCGATCGTGATAGATTTCGATCAAACAAACTTGACATAGTGAATATTCGATCTAATGTGCGATTGATCCAAGTGCACTAGTCCGATTGATCATGATAGGATCACAGGATCGATAGAATCATCTAATCGAGCTAGTGCGTTAGTCCTAGTGCATTAGTTTGATCGAGCTAGGTTATTAAATTTTTCAATATATGATCACAAAGTTCAAATTAACAATATGTTATTATATATAAGTAGAGTAAGTAAAGTTGTTATATATAGTATAGCTTTTTTTGAACGATAATATGTTAACTAGCTAGTTTAATTGACATACATAATACTATTATCAACAGATTATAATTAATATGTAACACTATATTTACTTATAAGCTAGTATACTAATACACTCGCATATAAATATTAGGGAAAAATACAATTTAGCCTCTCAAAATACCACCCTTCGGATGGCCCTCCAAACTACCAATGATTGCACTTTGGTCCCCCAAACTACCAAAACCTTTGAAAAATGCCTATTTTGGCCAAATATCCACATAATACCCTTGCCACATGTCATTTTTCAATTAAAAAAAATCAAAAATTACAAAAATAAGTCAAAAAATTTAAAAAATAAATAAACTAAAATTTTATTTCTTATTTATATTTGTTATTTTTTTTAAAAAGATGGGTGTTTGGGGTGGCGCTATTTCCCAACTACGACCCGATCTTCCCAACACCCCTCCAGTCACCGTCCGTTTGCAAATCGGGATGACCGATTTTATAGTCCGGCTCGGTGAGTTCCGATTTGCAATCATCAGCTCACTAATCTCGGTCAAGTTCAAGCTCGCCCAGCTTTGAAAAATATCCTCCACCTGAGAAAAAAGCTTGTGATCCTTGAGCCCCAAGTAGCTATTGGCCAACATTTTGAATGTAAAAAAATCACAGAGAGGAAAATGGATATGATCATCAACGAACAAGCTCAAGGCCGTTGATTTTTCCGTCAGAAACTGATCGAGGTCTTCCAGAACGATCGAGGTCATTTGTAACAAAACAAAATTGAGATTGAAATCATCCATAACCTTCAAAAGATCAATATCATAGATATCTAAGGATAGGAAATTAGCCATGTCCGCGTTCGAAGAGGGGGGAAAAGTTCGTCAAGCTGCAGGTGTGCATCGTGCTCAACGACAATGCTGGAAAGAATCAGAACGTCCTCCGGTCAATCACAATATTTTTTTAGGTTAAATATCTTATTGGTACCTGAGTTTTACGTGATTTTAAATTTAGTACCTCAGTTTTGTTTTGTATCATAGGTGGTACCTGAATTAAGGGTAAAAACCCATTTGGTATCTCTGTTAGAATTTCCGTCCGAATTTTAACGTCTCGCCACGTGTCAACCGCTGAGGTTGACACGTGGCACTACATAAAAAAAATTAAAAATTAAAAATTGAAATCTTTAAAAAATGATTAAAAATAATAAAATTTTAAAAAAGAAAATTAAAAAAAGAAAAAAGAAGAGGGGTGGTTCGGCCACCCCAGACTACATAAAAAAAAATTAAAAATTAAAAATTGAAATCTTTAAAAAATGATTAAAAATAATAAAATTTTAAAAAAGAAAATTAAAAAAAGAAAAAAGAAGAGGGGTGGCTGAGCCACCCCCCTTGGCCACCATGGGGGTGGCCGGCCACCCCCTTGGCCGGTCTGGGGTGGCCGAACCACCCCCTATGGGGTGGTTCGACCACCCCACAGTTGAAAAAAAAAAAAAAAAAAAAATTTGAAGGTTTTTGGCCCTAGGGGGTGGCCGAACCACCCCTAGGGCCACGGGGGTGGTTCGGCCACCCCCAAGGGCCAAAACCCATCCAAGAAGAAATTGAGGGTTTGCCCTTGGGGTGGCCGAACCACCCCCATGGGCCACGGGGGTGGTTCGGCCACCCCAGGCCGGTTTGTATGGGGGTGGCCGAACCACCCCCGTGGCCCTAGAGGGTGGTTCGGCCACCCCCAAGGGCAAACCCTCAATTTTTTTTTGATGGGTTTTGGCCCTAGGGGGTGGCCGAACCACCCCCTAGGGCCACGGGGGTGGTTCGGCCACCCCCAGTCCGGTTCGGCCACCCCCTAGGGCCAAAACCCTTCAAATTTTTTTTTTTTTTTTTTTTCAACTGTGGGGTGGCCGAACCACCCCCCCTCTTCTTTTTTCTTTTTTTAATTTTATTTTTTAAAATTTTATTATTTTTTATTATTTTTTAAGGATTTCAATTTTTTATTTTTAATTTTTTTTATGTAGTGCCACGTGTCAACCTCAGCAGTTGACACGTGGCGAAACGTTAAAATTCGGACGGAAAATCTAACAGAAGTACCAAATGAGTTTTTACCCTTAATTCAGGTACCACCTATGATACAAAACAAAACTGAAGTACTAAATTTAAAATCACGTAAAACTCAGGTACCAATAGGGTATTTAACCCTATTTTTTTTTTTAAAAAAAAAATTAGTTTTTAATTTTTTTTTAGTAGTTTAGGGGGCTAAATTATATTTTTCCCTAAATATTATGTAACATATATTACTTAATTACTAATATACATACTTAAATTTATATAACTCATTTTTTAGTAATATATATATATATATAGGGTCCTAAATCAAAATATGAGTCGTTATATGTATAATTATAGCATCAAAGAAAAAAAATCTCTCTCTCTCTCTCTCTCTCTCTCTCTCTCTCTCTTTGCTATGAGATTTTTTAATTGTTTTTATATATATACTAATTGTTGAGAATTTCTGGGTTTTGTGATGCTAAATGTTGGGTTTGTTGTTGTTGTGGCTGAAATTCTGGATTAGATTTGTCGAATGGTTTATGTATGAGCTTTAATTTGTTGTCTAGCGTGCATGCTTCTCTTTTCAAATTTCTTGAGAGAAAATGTTCGATATAGTTTATTTACTTAATTCCTGTGCATAAAAAAGACTCGATCTTTCTAGGATTTTCAAGAACCCTATATTATTAATTAGTCTATTATTGATCTCTCCAAAAATTGAAAAGAAAAAAGTAACTATTAGTGTGTCACAAGAACAAAGAGCTAGGTACCTCTTTGTTGGTTTAGAGGCAAACCAGAGAAGAAAACTCTAGATTAATCTCTATTGTTAGTCATTAATCAAATTGAGAAGAAAAAAATAACTATTAGTGTGTCATAAGAACAAAGACCTAGGTACCTCTTTGTTGGTTTAGAGGCAAACCAGTGAAGAAAACTCTAGATTAATCTCTATTGTTAGTCATTAATCAAATGAATCATCAAGATCCTGGGTACAATTATTTACATTTTTCTACTATAATTGGTGTGAATATAGCTCCAAACTAGGTTTTGAGATTTAATTTTAGGGTTTAGGGTTTATATATAATTTAATGGTAATTTGTGGTTTAGGGTTTATAGACCTTAGGTTTATATTACAATAGCATACTAAAATAATATATATATATATATATATATATGAGTAATGGCGGAGTCAGGATTTTAGTTCAAGGGGGTCAAGACTAAAAAATCGATTGAACAAAAATTAATTAAAAGTATTTAAAAATATAATTAATGAAATAAATTAACAATTCAATAAAATTTAAGTATATTTAAAACACAAAAATATAACTTACAATTTTTTTTTTTTTTTTTCACTCATAGACTGATCTCCCATTCAGTTAAGTAAACAAACAATCAATCAATATATTTTTTTGAATCATGCTTAATCAAAACGACGCCATATTTTTTCAAATTGTGTTTTTAAAAAATCATGGTTAACTGGTTGACAATGTCCCTTTTTAATTGTAGATATGTTCTTCGGATTTGGTCTCTATCATTAAGATGGTAATTAATTTTTTTTCTTAAGCAATGATCTACAATCTACCTCAACACAAGCTCGTTTAGAATTTGATTGGAGTTCAATAGAATCATTGTTGTTTTTCATAATCACATTCTCAAGTAACTCAAATTACAATTATATATTCCATACAATTAAAATATGTAACAAAAACTAAATGGACAAAAATTTCCTACAAACTAGTTTGTAGAAAATTTCATATAACCCACATATAAGAGTGACATGTGTCATTTAAACATGTGAGAATCACATGTTTTTTTATTAATGTTATTAAAAAACATGCGAGAAACACATGTCAATCTTATATGTGAGTTGTATAAAATTTTCTACAAATCGATTTGTAAAAAATTTATGTCCTTAATTGGAGCCCTTGTTAAATTGGGAACCTTAAACGATCGCCTAAATTTTTATAAGGTGAGAAGCCTCCCTCCCTCTGCCCATGTATATGAGATAGAGTTTAAGGTTATACGTAGGATACTAAATATAACTAGGGTTTGAGCTTTGATTTTAGGGTTTATATATATATATATATATATATATATATATATTAGTGTTATATACTCGTTAACCATTTTGTGTATTATAATGTAGTTAGTTAAATATGGACAAGAGTCGGATAACGAAGTGGAGAGGCTCGATGGAGTATATGGAAGGGGCCGAAGCGTTTGTGAAGTATGTAGTTATGAACTCCAGAAATAAAAATTCAATTGTGTGCCCATGCAAGAAGTGTGGCTTGAACATGAGCTTACGACCAGAAGAAATATATGACCATTTGACCGTGCCCACCTTCTCTAAGTGCATTCATGATTGAGGAGCCTTTACTGGACAACATAAGTATACTGTCGGGTACGACTGGTGGGTTTGCTAAGTTTTTTTATGATGAGCTTGATAATACAATATTGGTACATGAGGCTAAGAGGGAACAAGCTCCCGATATTGGTGTACCATTGGACAGTCGACAAGTCTATATGATAGATACATATGTTACACTTAATATATATCTATATATATATATATATATATATATATATATATATATATATATATATATATATATATATCTAGGCTTCAAAGTTTTTACGTGATCAGGTTGCAAGAATGTTAATATTCCATTCAACTTATATACAGATACGGATGGCAACTTTCACATCAAAGATGTTGGCTCTCCAAGTGCCCTCTGGACAATATCCACGGACGAGAAGGTGGTCATCGATTTTAATCCGACGTGGTAGCCAATAGCACGAGTGGGATGAAATTTCGCCAGTTAGGAGCGAAATATGTCCGGAATGGGAAGTTTGTGGGGCTAAGTGCCCCAGACTAGAGGAAGCTAAATCCTCAACTTAAGCAACACTTGTGGAATGCCCTAATGGTATGTAAAGCTAGTCATAGATTTATTGCGTTGAAAATATATTATGACATGTACGTGGTATATAAATTTTTTTTTTACTAATTTGCAGTAAAAATTTTACATCATGACAGGATGCACCAATGGATGCGATCAAACGGATCGCAATGATTGACTTCGGGCAGTATAGGGTGAAGAAGGGTATAAATATACAAGACAATGATACTCGCGAGTCAATTATTGAGGCGACGCCCAACATCACGGAGTTTGATGCTAAGAACATTGAGATAGCCATAGACACATGGTTGACTCTGGAAGATAAGGTAATTATATCAACAAATGTCACTAATTATTAATATTGTATGTCTTTAAACTTTCAACAATGTATGACACCATATTTGTTTATAACAAAATTTGTGTAGGCAAGGGCTAAGAGGAACATACAAATCTGCAAAAGCGTCAATAAGATAATTCATACATCTGGCTTGAAGAATTACGCCAAAGTCACAAAAGAGCTGGTATGCTGATTTTATTCACAAGAATATATATATATATATATATATATATATATATATATATATATATATATATATATATATATATATATATATATATATATATATATATTGAAAAACATTTTGTAAGGTAGAGATTTATTTTTTGTAGTATTCTAATAGATAAACTTATTCCTAGATAGTAAACATGTTCTTGTGTTGGGACTCTTGAGATGGTATGTTGGATGTTGTTTTACAAACTTGTGAGTCAGTGTAAAAAGTAAGAATATATAGAATTTCTTGTTGAATTCACGTTCTCACATTCATGACTAACTTTGATTAATTTATATTGTTTGTTTTCGTATGAGATATTAAAACGGGTGCCACACACCCGAGCTGAAGCTTTTGTGGCAACCCACACAAAAATGGATGGGACGCCCAGCACTCAAGCAGCTGAAGAGACAAATGTACGTGCTTAACTTAGTGATTTCATTTGTGTGTTGTTGAATATATCATATATATTGAAATAGTATAAGTATTTACCAATGCAAATAGGTGTTTAATAATTAACACATTTAATACATATATTTCAGGAAAAGATTAAGGAGCTGATGGCTGATCAATGACACTGCAAGAACGAACCATGTATCTTCGTAGGGTTCAATACAATGGGCTGAAGATGATGCTTTTGCAAGGGCAATGAGAAAGCAGAATACTCAGGCCGTGTTCGTGGAATGGGGCTTGGGCGATTACAAGTTAGATCCACTTCTCGATCATTTGCATCATCAACGTCACTCTTGAATCATGAAGTTGCATTCAATACTCAAAGGAATGAAATGATGGCAAAATGGAAATAAGAGAAGAGAAGCATGGCTGAACAATGGGAGGAGGAGCGAAGAAGATCAGATGATCGATAGGAGGAAGAGAGGAGAAGAGCAGATCAAGAGAGGAGGAGAACAGATGAAGAGAGGAGAAGAACAGATGAAAGAATTGCAACACAGAGTCAAATGAAGTAGAAGATGCAAAAGATGATTGAAGATCTTGCTAGGGCCAATGCAGCACTTGTGGCCAACACTTCGACTACGCTCGACACTGAGTCACCTAACGTCGTGAGGGTGAGATCCTCAATAGCCAGTCAATCAGGTTAACTCTCAACATGATTAACTAATTAACAAATGGTGATTTTTTGAGTCTATACGGTTAAAAATGTTACGTGTATCGTTACTGGTTTCTTATGTGTGTGTGTGTGTGTGTGTGGGTGTATATATATATATAGTTGCGTAATACATTTAATCCGAATCACTAATGTAAGTGATGTGCCATCAACGACTGAGGATGATGATCCACATGAGCGACCGTCGAGGAAAAAATATATCTTGAGTCGTTGTGAATGTAGGCGGAGTATCGTATTTTTTGAATGATGTAAATATTGTTTATATGATTTTATCGGTTGGACTTGATCGGTTTGTGATTGTAGGTAACTTATGTATCACGTTTTGAAATTACTTTGAACGTTTTAGAATTTGTATTATATATGTTTAGGGTTGAGTGACATTATTTATGTTGATACGTTGTTTTATTTCTTATTGTTTTGTTTTTATGAATTGGTGTGTACATTAAGCCATAATGATCGTTTGTGCATGTATGAAATTTGGATTATGAGTGCATGTGATCGTTTATGAGTGTATGTGATCGTTAATGAGTTCATATATGAGAACGATATTCTTGATATCAGGTATTTAAATACAAAAAAATTAATAAAATAAATAAGTATTTTTTAATTTTATTTTTATTTAGAGTTGTTTTAGACCTTAAAATGACTCCAATCAGTTGGAGTTGTTTTAAGCCAAAATCGACTCTAATTGGTTGGAGTCGTTTTTACAAAAGCGGCTTAAATCGGTTTGAGCCGGTTTTACCAAAGCGTCTCAAACTAGTTTGAGCTGCTTTGTGTAAAAAAAAACGCTCTAATTAGAGTCGTTTTCGTATTAAAACAGCTCTAATATAATTTTAATACTCCATACCTTAAGCCATTTTGAAAATGGCTCAAAACGTTTTGAGCCGTTTTTAGGCCTTAAAACGGGTCAAAACAGTGATTTATTTGTTGTGGTGCCTCTTGACATAACGCGTTTTAAAGCCATGATGGCCGGCAATGAACCTATCAGAATTATGTAGTTAAGCATGCTTATGCGAGAGTAGTATCATGATGGCTGACCTCCTACGAAGTCTGATTCGGAGAAACCAAAAGCAGATAATATTGCGTCGTTGGAGGTGAGTTGTTACAACTATATAGCTACATAATTTTATAGTAAAAAGGAGATTTTACAACATAGTGTGTTATAGTGAAAAGAGTGTTAACAATCTAGTAAAAGACATGTTTTCTATGGAATGATAAAGTATTTATGAAAGGAAAGTTAATGACATAGTTTTATGGTAAAGCTAAAATATTTTTCTATAAGATGATAAAATGTTTACAGTATAGTTTTGAAGTAAAGAGACATGCTCACCATGAAATGAGAAAGCATTTATGAAAGAAAACTCTACAGTATAGTGTTAAACGTTTTTAGCAAAAATATGAAGTGTTTGCTGAAGACATATTTATAGCAAAGGGATTTTTATGTTTTCAGTAAAAAGTAGTAAATGTTTTCAGAGAAATGTCGAAATGGTTTTTGCAAAGTCATAGTATGTATGTATAATTATAGTTGTTAGATAAAATTTTCACACAGTCACAAACTAGCACTGCATGGCTTGCTAATTACTTAACTGAGCTGTAAATTTATCATTTCACCTCTAAAATATTATTTTACAGAAGATACTGACCTAAGAGATTAGCGGCCAATTAAAGTAGGGATCGATAGACGTGAACCCATACAATATTCACTTGGGATTATAGTTTCATGTGACATGTATCTGCAGTTAGACTGCACGATATGCCACCTTAATTTTGTAATGTACTGACATGAAAAATTATGGAAAGACTTGGCATGTAATTAATTTTAAGATATGTGATTATGTTTGTGACATAGTTCTTTGGTAATGTTTAATGTTGATGATTATTATTATTATTATTATTTTTGAAAAAACAAAATTATAGTAAAATTTCACATGTTAGATATTTATCCCTGCTATATATGTTAGTACCAACGAAGATAAAAAAGTGAGTTGGTAGTCCTTCCAATTATTTAAAGGAAGGATATATATAATTAGGGGCCGTTACAATATTTGAATTAATTTTATGCAAGGCAAATTAAATATGTGGCATTCAACAGGCCAGCAAATTAATGACTAGTTTTTAGCTATCCATAAATTTTGGTAACAATCTTTTCAACCAAGGATCTATAAATATATAAGAAAGTCTTTTAAGAACGGCACATCAATGTGCCGAAGAGTCATCTCTTTCCTTCCATTAAATTAACATTAAGGAGGATGTGACAGTCGACAGAAGTCTGGCTGTTGCCTTTCGCTATAGGGGAAGAATCAAACTGGAGGTGAAGAACTCCTACAAGTCTAGTAGTAATAAATGAAAAACAAGTGACTTTCCATCAATCCAATGGCCATGACTTACAACTTTATCCTTATTTTTTACAACTTTGTCTAGAATCTTTTCCACCTTTTTCCTCTTCTAAAGCCGACACAGAAAAAAACAAGGGTTTTCTTTTGGTCCTGTACGTTGTCAGATTACTTTTAGAGAAAAAGTTTATACTAACATGACATTCACAAGACTTATTTTTCCTAAGTTAAAAGCAAATAACAGTTTTCTTTTTAACTTTTAGTTCTCTACTAATAAACAATATATTCTGAAGAACAATTCTATAATAATAAGTTTTGAAAATAAAATATTGATAAGATGAAGAATAGGATTATAGGTAACATACTTAATAACCTCCTCAAGGAAGAGCAAGTTTGCCAAAAGCAAAGAATTGAAATACTAGAAGAAATTGATCATCAAAATGGGCATGGCTTCCTTCAATGTCTCCATGACTCTTGTGGTCTTTACGTTGCTCTGCATGAGCAGAGAGGCTGCCGGAATTGAGTATATATACCATTCCTGTTCAAACAGTACTAACCTTACTTTCACTCCCAACAGCACCTATCAGTCCAATCTCTATCAACTCCTTTCCTCCCTTTCCTCCATCGCCGGACATGAAGATGGTTTCTACAACACTACTGTAGGACAAAACGCTTCCAACACTGTCTACGGACTCTTCCTCTGTCGTGGCGACCTTTCCACCCAAGAATGCCAAGACTGCGTGGACATTGCGACCCAAGAGGTGATTAATCCATACTGCCCCATAGAAAAAACGGCCGTGATCTGGTACGAGGAGTGCATGATACGTTACTCAGACCAATCTTTCTTCTCCACCATGAACACGTTGCCTGGAGTTTACATTCCTAGTTGGGAAAATGTTTCTGATCCAAATCGGTTTAACGAGGTATTGATGGCGACGATAAACGACCACTTGGTAAGCCAGGGTACAAATGTCAAAACCGTTGCCAAAAAATTTGCAACGAAAGAAGCGAATTTTTCGGGGTCTCAAACATTATACACTCTTGAGCAGTGCACACCTGACATATCCAGCTCTGATTGCAGTAGGTGCATACAAGAAGCGATAGCACTACTATCGAGATGTTGTAGTGGAAACCCAGGGGCAAGAATTTTGTTTCCTAGCTGTAGAATTAGGTACGAAATCTACTCATTTTACCGAACGCTTAATGCAATGACAGTACCAACGCCTATGCCATCAATTCTTCCTCCTCCGCCTTCAGGTTCATCACTGCAGGATTCGGGTCAATAGCTCTTTTCTCACGACTAAATTTCATAACGAGTGTCCAGTATATGAGTATTTTTCGTATTCATTCGTTTAATTAGCATGTCAACGAACATTTTATTGATTATACAGGAAAACACAAAACCAGAGTTCTAAAAATCACCATTAGTACTACTCTCGTTGCTGCCGCGGCAGTGCTATTGGTTATGGGCTTCTATTTACTAAGAAGAGAGAGACTTGCTGGAAAGGATATTCAAATTGGTAAACAATAAAGTTGATTGATTTTATATTATGTTTTATTCCTCATGTCTACACTCCCGTTACATTTACTGTTTAGTTTGTGCAGCTGGGAATGATGTTTTAACCGTAGAGGAACCTGTAGAGTCCTTGCAATTTGATTTGGCTATGATCGAAGCTGCCACAAACAACTTCTCGGAAAATAACAAGATAGGTAAAGGTGGATTTGGTGACGTTTACAAGGTATGAGAATAATATTCTCTCTCCTTTTTTCTTTTCTTTTTTTCAAAGGATAGTTTTGATATAATTAAGTATATCAATTTTAATTGATGCAAAACCAAAGCTATCCAAAAGGTTGTTATTAACTAGCTCTTGGATTCACGATATGAATATGTAAATATCTAGTAAGAATACTTACAAATATAGAATAAAGAAAGCTAGCTAATATTATTTTTCACCATTTACTATCAAAAACCTACAACTTTAACTTTTGATAATTATCTGTATAAGGTGAGGATTTTTTTTTTTTTTTTTTTTTTTTTTTCATGTTATGTAACATTTTAAGATATATTATACAGGAAAATTTTCCAAAGCTTTTGATGTTGGGACTTCACATATATATTCTATGTAGTAAACTGTGATCTAACAATTGTCCAAACATATATATTATTAGGGTATACTTCTGAATGGACAAAAAATAGCTGTGAAGAGACTCTTGAGAAGCTCTACACAAGATGTAAAAGACTTTAAGAATGAGGTTATTTTGGTAGCCAAGCTTCAGCATCGAAACCTTGTGAGATTCTTGGGGTTTTGCTTGGAAGGAGAGGAAAAGATACTTGTCTACGAATTTGTGGCCAACAAAAGCCTTGACCATTTTCTATACGGTATACTTTTTTTCTAAGCATTTGTATGACTTCCTTGTGTCATGATCTCTATTAAACATGCCCTTCAAATTTTACTAGATTGATGAACTCTTATAATCTATGAAGGTTCATTCATTTTGCTTAACCTCATCAAATTTATTCATTAATACTGTGTAGCTTTTCAAGATGTCAGAGAGAAAAATATTGGGTTTTATTTTTGTATTTGTCTTTTTAATTTGATTTTATTACTCAAAGCATCTCGTGCTTTTAATTAATTCATTCTAACTCAAATATTGATTTTGATGAATAAGTAGACTGTGAAAAACAAAGACTATTGGATTGTACAACACGTTGCAAGATTATTAGAGGAATTGCTCGAGGAATTCTTTATCTTCATGAAGATTCTCATTTTAAAATCATACATCGTGATCTTAAAGCTAGCAACATATTATTGGAGGAGGATATGAATCCAAAAATTTCAGATTTCGGCATATCAAAGATCTTTGAAGTTGACCAAACTCAAGCAAATACATGTAGGATCTTTGGAACATAGTAAGTTCTAAACTATACTGGGATTTTATTTTTTTATTTTTTTAATGTTTCACTATATGTTCAGAGAATTATTCGCCATTTGGAACAAGAAAAAAATAAATCTAAAGAAATAGCTTGAGAAATAAGACATGTTATGTGTACATCTCCTATACATCTCTTTCTAAATCAATCATTAGAATTGTAGGATCTACATAATTAATTTAAGAAAGAGATGTAATGGAGATATTGGGGAAGTTTAAAAATATAATTTCTCTTGAAATATAGTAGATGCCTATAGGAATTTATACAGGATAGTGCTTTTGAACGGAGGAAAAAAGAAAAAGAAAATAATAATAATACAAAAATACAAATGCGCACACATGCACAAACACATAATTAAACGTTTATTTTTATTCTTTTGCATAATCTAGATACTGAATCAATTGATCTTCTCTTTCAAAACAACTTCATCACAGGAAAGGAGAAAAATAAGGTCATTCTTTTGTCTCTATATGTTAGCTAATTTCATATTTTAGGTAACTAAGAGCATCCACATACGATCATCTAAACACCATTTTTTTCAAAAAAAATTAGAACCACACCTTAAAATCACTCTATATTCAGTTCTTTCTCATCCAATACAGTCTTTCATCTTTTATTTTATTCATTTCTCTCTCTTTAAGCCTAATAAAAAGCTCATCCAACTCTTATCTCTCTGCAACAAAATAAAAAGAAAAGAAAAAAGAATGGGATTGAATGTTTTAATGGAATAAAGAATGAGTGTAGAGTGTTTTTCAAAAGCAATTCGTCAAAATAAACAAAGTGCAGTTCTTTCAAATTTTGATGAATGCAAAGCTCTAATATGAATAGAGGTAATATATTTAATTTTGAGGTTTCATATTGTATCCTTAATTTACTAACATTGTTGTGTTGTGCTGGTATTTGTAGTGGTTACATGGCTCCAGAATATGCAATATATGGACAATACTCTGTCAAATCTGATGTGTATAGTTTTGGTGTCTTAACTCTTGAGATTTTAAGTGGTAGGAAGAATATTTCTGAGGACCTCAAAGGTTATGTAAGTATGAACTACATATAGTAATTTTTTTCATCAGTAAAATCATCACCCCTGACTTAGAGGAAGAGAATGTGGCATGACAAGAATTTTGACAAATTTTGTAGGCCTGGAACCATTGGAGGAATGGAACCCTCGTGGAGTTTTTGGATCCAACTTTGAAAGACTCTTACTCAAGTAATGAAGTCATCAGATGTATCCATATTGCCTTACTATGTGTTGAGGAAGATCCGGCCGACAGACCCACAATGGCATCAATAGTTCTCATGCTAAACAGTTTATCTATTGCTCTTCCGTCACCTCATACAAGAATCGTGCCAAAAAAGGCATTTAAGGAGCAGGATTCAGACCAATTGTCAAGCAAATCAATGTCATCGTCTGTCAACGAAGTGATTATTACTGATCTAGACTCTCGATAATGTGATAAAACAATCTATGACCTATCCGGCGCTTCTTTGTTTAGTCTAAGTTTTCTTATTCATCACTCCTTAATCCCTCTATTAATATTACTCATTGTATAATACAGTTTAAACTTACTTCAATAGTACGTCGAGATGTAGCTCTAACGGTTTTAATTGATCTCTTTTTCTATCTGCTTCCGCTCTCTATTTCTCTTAATATATTTCTACACATATTAAAACCCATTATATTAATTTTGACTCTAATGTATGTAGCATGCATAACATTATATTAACACATGAATCTACCTATTGGCCGTACATTAGGGTTACGGGCAATTTTTGGCCCAAAAACCTTGGCAGGTGGGCACCACATTCGCTATCCACACATTAATGGATGGATAACAGTATATTGGTATGCAGGTGTAGATATTATCTGCTTGCCCACATACCCATTTATATACATATTACAAAAAAAAAAAAAAAAAAAATAGCCATGCACATTCCTCCCTTTCTTTCTTGTCACCTTTGCCGACTGCCAATCTCTCTTTGTATTTGTTCTTGGTCTGTCTTTCTCATTCTCTTTGTTTGTATCTCATATATATATTTGATAACTATTTTGAGTTTTGTCAAACTAATCTTTTTTTTTTCCTTGCCTCTTACTCTCAAATCAAAGGAATTTTTTAGTTTTGTGTATAGTCTCTACATAATTTTTTGCTTAGTCTTGCTTTGAAGTTAAGAATATGCGCGTCTAGCTAGCTAATTGTTGATGTTGTTGTTTGAAATCACCTTCGTCTCCCAACGGATTTCTTGGGTAGTTATTCAAAATAACCTCCCATGCCTGTGGGGTTTGGAGATGTTCTCAACATGTAAGGGATAGTGTACGTATAGCCCTAAACAACGCTAACATGACAATCCTAACCAACTATTGAATTAGTGATTGTTAAATATATATATAAGACTAGTTGGAACGAGATAAAAATTTTGACTAGCATTTCGTCTTGTTGATGTATACGTTCCTAATTAATATATTTATATAAGAGAAATAATAAAAACCTCCCATGCCTGTGGGGTTTGGAGATGTTCTCAACCTGTAAGGGGCAGTGTACGTATAGCTCTAAACAACGCTGACATGACAATCCTAACCAACCATTGAATTAGTAATTGTTAAATATATATATATAAGACTAGTTGGAACGAGTTAAAAATTTTGACTAAAGTATTTCTTCTTGTTGATGTATACGTTCCTAATTGATATATTTATATAAGAGAAATAATAAAAACCTCCCATGCCTATGGGGTTTGGAGATGTTCTCAACCTGTAAGGGGCAGTGTACGTATAGCCCTAAACAACGCTGACATGACAATCCTAACCAACCATTGAATTAGTGATTGTTAAATATATATATAAGACTAGTTGGAATGAGATAAAAATTTTGACTATAGCATTTCTTCTTGTTGATGCATACGTTCCTAATTGATATATTTATATAAGAGAAATAATAAAAACCATATTTTGATCCCATATATAAGTATTCCACAGTGCTAACGTGGCAGTTCTAATGGCCAATCCTTGATTTTTTTTTTTTTTTTTTTTTAACAAGAACTGATTCAATATAATATTTGGTTAAGACTCTCACATCAGCATTGTTGAATAATTGTGAGATAAAAACATAGTTTATGTTAAACTAGCCATCAATTATCCAAAAAGCTTAAGTTGATGAGAATAAGTAATTTAATCATTGAATCAAACTCTATTTTAATAGACGAGGCTTAACACGTAGAATACTTAATTGAAATGAGAAGTGAATGACTGAGATAAGGTTCGAACTCAAGTTTCTAAAAAAAAAAAAAAAAAAAAGGTTCGAACTCAGGACCTTTAGCTCTGATATCATGTTAAATCACCACTTATCTCAAAAACTTAAGTCGATAAGAGGAGATAATTTAATTATTTAAACAACACTTTAACAGTTTCTAGCCTTAATTACTTTTTATATAATAATATTGCACGGAATACGTAGTTAATTACTACATACTAGACTACTAGTACGTACTGGGTGATTAGAAAATACCTTTATCGCTTTATACCAATGAAGCAGTTAGAAAAAAAGGCATACTTTTAACTTTTGCTTTTACCATGAGAAGAAAAACGATACAGAAGGAAAACCAAAAAACAAAGTGAAGAACAAACTCTCGTTGCATCTAAAAGCGGGTTGATATAAGAATATAACAAGGAAAATACATTTAACTTCTTCAAAGTTGGAGCCCTTTTTTGATTTGGCCGATGTTTAACAAGCTGGCAAGTTTGCCTGTATAGGCTATATGTTAACTTTTTCCACCCAGTTAGGTCATTTTCCATTAAAAAATACGGAAAAGGCTAATGAATAAGCAAACGTGTCAATTGTTGAAACTTTTGAGAATCAATTTTCATTTTCTAAATATTTGAGGGTAGATATTGAAAACTGGGTCCAACTCCATGAGGATAAAGTGTATTTTCCTCGGTAAAATATAGGATAAATTATTAAAAGTGACAAATATTTAAGTGCCTAGGTAAGGAAATTATTATAATTTATAATTTCCTAATAAATGGAAGTGGCCGTCCACATATATGACATTACCGCATCAACTAATAAAGTGGCAGTACACATGAAATTAACATAATAAGTGTTTAAAACAAAGGTGACAACTCAGCATTAATTGTCACTTCAATTGCAATCAAATTTAATTGTTTAATGTGTCTCACTCAAAATAATCCTTTGTTTTTATATTCATTATAAGCAAATTCCCCAAAAACTCATGGCCTGCCGTGGTACCTAAGAGACGGCAGCTTGCCTTTCTCAAAATTGATGTGAGAAAATTTATAATTCCAAAAAGCTCCTTTACTAAATTAGTTCCGAATCTTGGGATGAATACTTGACGTGGCTCAGTGATAAATGAGAATCGTAGATGGTATATATATACTGTCGACTCTGCCTTATTTTTTTATAATAAAAAATAATAATATTGTGTCGTTACAATTATATAATTACATATTTTTATAGAGATAAAAGGAGATTTTACAACATAGTGCATGTGTTACAGTGAAAATTAAAGAGTGCTAACAATATGGTAAAAGAGATGTTTTCTATGGAATGATAAAGTATTTATGAAAAGAAAGTTTATAACATAGTATGTATGTACAATTATAGTTGTTATATAAAATTTTCATGACACAATCACACATTAGCACTGGCTTGTTTACTTAACTGAACTGTGAATTTATCATTTCACCTTTAAAATATTATTTTACAGAAGATATTGACCTAAGAGATGAGCGGCCAATTAAAGTAGGGATCGATAGACGTGAACCCCTACAATATTTTGAATGTACAAATTTTGGTCTGACTTGGGGATAATAGCTTCATGTGACATGTATATGCAGTTAGACGGCACAATGTGCCACATAAATTTTGTTATGTATTGACGTGTAAAATTATGGTAAGACTTGGCATGTAACTACGTTGTAAATCTTGCATGTGATCTTAAGATATGTAAATACTTAGTGCTTTGGTAATGTATTATGTTGATGATTAATTTTTTTTATTTTTTATTTTTGAATAAACAAAATTATAGTAAAATTTCACATGTTATAGATATTTATCCCCGCTATATATGTTAGTGCCAACGAAGATAAAAAAGTGAGTCGGTAGTCCTTCCAATTATTTAAAGGAAGGATATATAATTAGGGGCCGTCACAATTAATATTTGTATTAATTTTATTCAAGGCAAATTAAATATGTGGCATTAATTCAACAGGCCAGCAAATTAATGACTAGTTTTTAAGAATCTTTTCAACCAAGGATCTATAAATATATAAGAAAGTCTTTTAAGAACGGCACACCAATGTGCCGAAGAGTCATCTTTCCTTCCATTAAATTAACCTTAAGGAGGATGTGACAGTCCACAGAAGTCTGGCTGTTGCCTTTCGCCATAGGGGAAGAATCAAACTGGAGGTGAAGAACTCCTACAAGTCTAGTAGTAATAAATGAAAAACAAGTGACTTTCCATTAATCCAATGGCCATGACTTACAACTTTATCCTTATTTTTTACAACTTTGTCTGGAATCTTTTCCACCTTTTTCCTCTTCTAAAGCCGACACAGAAAAAAACAAGGGTTTTCTTTTGGTCTTAATTATTTTTAGAGAAAAGTTTATACTAACATGATATTCACAAGACTTATTTTTCCTTAGTTAAAAGCAAATAACAGTTTTCTTTTTAATTTTTAGTTCTCTAATAATAAACAATATATTCTGAAGAACAATTCTATAATAATAAGTTTTGAAAATATTATATTGATAAGATGAAGAACAGGATTATAGGTAACATACTTAATAACCTCCCCAGGGAAGAGCAAGTTTGCCAGAGATTTTGCTCTTTGGTTCCCAAACAGCTTCCTTATTTTTTACAACTTTGTCTGGAATCTTTTCTACCTTTTTCCTCTTCTAAAGCCGACACAGAAAAAAAAACAAGGGTTTTCTTTTGGTCCTGTACTTTGTCAAATTATTTTTAGAGAAAAAGTTTATACTAACATGATATTCCCAAGACTTATTTTTCATAAGTTAAAAGCAAATAACAGTTTTCTTTTTAATTTTTAGTTCTCTAATAATTAACAATATATTCTGAAGAACAATTCTTATGTAAATTTTAATTGTACTCATAAGTGTAAGAATCGTTTGCAGTTAATGGATTGCAAGTGCGAGGTCGATCTCACGGGAAATTATGTTCTTGAAAACAATTTTGTTTTTAAACTAATTAAATCTTAACCTAGTTCTAAAAAATATTTGATTTTGGTGAATAAAAAAAAAACATAAATAAAATAAAACAAAACAAAAGGTACTAAGGTTTTGGAATTCATACCCACCAAATCATAACAACATACTCCATGTTCATCAATATTAATCCGAAGTTCTCACAATTAAAATCTTATGTATGTTTTACTATGCTTCAAACAGTTAATCAAAATCATCCCATGTATCCATTCTTTACACAAATCACAAAAGAAATCTAATTTAAATCAAACCATCAAGTGTATCCGTAAATTAT
This sequence comes from Alnus rubra, assembly GCA_028654335.1. Lineage (NCBI taxonomy): Eukaryota > Viridiplantae > Streptophyta > Magnoliopsida > Fagales > Betulaceae > Alnus > Alnus rubra. The sequence goes on from JAJPGS010001188.1 coordinate 496,670, forward strand.
AGCAAGATATCCAATTTAAATCAAAACATCAATGGTATCCATAGAATAAATCACAAAGGATATCCAATTCTTTTATAAATAAAAACCAAGCAATCAATTATGTGAAATTATTTTAAATCATCAAATGTATCATTAAATCATAAAATACATCCAAGAATCATTCCACGTATTGAAAAGAAGTAAAACATTGGTAAAATTAAACCAAATAAAATCGGATAATAAAGACTTACATAGAAGTATTGTTGTTCTTCATCGATGAGGCTTCATTCTCAACCTTAGTTGAGAAATTAGCTACACATGGTTATGAAAAATAAAACCTAACCTAATAAAAAACTAAACTAAAAAGAAAATATTTATAGCCTCTAGCTTCCCTCTCTTTCTTGAGGCTGAGTGGAACAAGTATTCCAACACCAGCTCATGCAGTGTTGACGTGGACGGTATGAGGGTGTAAATGGCATTCTGTTAGTTGGTTTTTGGTTTTCAAAATATGTTAGGCTGTTAGGCTATTTTGGGCGGGAATTGAGGGAATCCTGTATAAAAGGGAGAGAAGGGTGAGAGAGTAGGCATGCTTCTTGTAATTCAGTCTTAGACTGTAAGGAGGGTGAACACCTCGAAATGTTAATGGAGGCCAGGCACCTCAAATGCCTAATTTTTATGTTTTCTTAATTTTCTAGTAAATTGTTCCTCATTCAATTCCATTTTCTTCTTCTTTCTCAATCTAAATTTAGTAATAGAAAACTCACCTATTACAAGTGGTATCAAAGCCTCCGATTCTTCATCCATGGCTTCCAATTCTGCCATCTTTCCGCCGATATTTTCTCTCCCTCTCCTTTTACAACCCCAAATTCTACTACGTCAATTCTGTGGCAACCACAATATTGTAGCCATGGCCAACTATTCTCATCAGTTGCATGATATGGTAACTCAATCTGAGATGACAAGTACCTGCGATATGCAAGTTGAAATTCGAGCTAAGCTTGCTCACGGTACGCAACAATTCCAAAGGCTCTTGGATGAGCGTACTCGACCACCGGGGGAACGGCCAGGAGCTGGCCCACACTTTAGCAATCCTAATCAAGGGTTTCAAGGTGGTGGATCGTCCTCTCCTAAAGGTTCTAGCTCAGGAATGGGTGTCACACTGAAGATAGTTTGGTTGGAGCTCCCGCACTTCAATGGTGATGACCCAAAGACGTGGTGTGACCGTGCATCACAATTTTTTTGATTTCTATGGCACTCTAGATGCCCATCGCCTTTCCATCTCTTCCTTCCATATGGATGATAAGGCTGATGATTGGTTTCAAGAATTGAACGCTACTCATAGTGCTTCTCAGTGGGCAGATTTTGTTCAGGCTCTTCAAGCACGTTTTTCAGCTCCGGAGAAGGTAGAAAACCTAGCCGAAGTCGAAGACAACGAAGAGGAGCAGAGAGTCGCTGAAGATCCAAAACACTCAACAAATACAGCAACAGATTTAGTTGTCGTCGCCTACCATCTGTCCTACGTAATTCCTCCACGAATTTCCAAATCTCTTAAGGAGCAACAAATTTTGGATCGATCGAAAGAGTTGGATGTGGTGGTCCGGAAGCACAAATGGCAATGGAAAAAAGTGGAGATCAACGCCAGAGTAGAACCCAGTCAAGAGATCGAGCCACTGAGGCACATAGATGCTGGGGAAGAAGTGGGCAAAGGCAAATTATCATCCGCCATTCTTGCTCTGGATCGGCAGATCCTTCTTGGCCAACACAGTGGCAATTTGGAGAAGAACAGGGGTTCAGAGGTGCTTCCCTCGTGTAGAACCAGGAGGAACAGCGATGGCGGAGTACCTGGAGGTTTTATTCGAAGCAAAACTTGGTCGAGAGGCAGCGCCACCAAGGTGAGTCGATGCTGCTGTAGCGAGTGGGAAGGAACGGGTGATCCACTGAGGCGAGTCGATTCTTCTTGTCCATCCCCTGGGCGGGGAAGAGGCAATCATGGGAGAACTTCGGCTGGGAGAGGTAACCGAAGTCGCTATCGTCGAAGCCAAGATGGCCGGAGAACCGGTTGTCTGAGAACCCAAGCAAGTTGGCCAGGGACTCGAACGGAATTTGGTGGTTGGCCGGCCAGCAAGGGTTAGGGAAGGGAGCCTCTGAGGTGGAGATCTAGTCCTTTTGTGGACAAATAGACCCTTGCAAGAAGAACAGAGAGTTGCGTAAGATCAAGTTGCCACGTAGCATCAAAGGGATGACTCATTCTAATAGAGTGAACCAGCTAGCAGAATCATTTTTGTTAGACTTTGGCAAGTGGCTTGCAATAATGGAATTCTTGCTTTTTATAAGCTTTGGAGATATTGAGCAAGGTTGGTATCTTCTTTATTTCAATGGTGAATGGAGCCTGGAAGAAGTTCTGTGTTTTGTTTGCTAGGATGTGGCGTTTAAAGGGGCAAGCAGCAGTTTTACACGTACAATGCCGTTTTGAGCTGGACAAAGACACCTTCATAGATGGATGGGTCAATCGATGCAAGCAAGCTGGTTGGACAGAGGGGAAATTCTCCATGATAAAATAAATCCTCGAAGCCCAGAAGAAGTACCCGGACATCTCCACCGAGAGATTGGAAATCCGACTTATCTCCTTCTATAGGAAAACGGGAATGCTTGACCATGCCCACAGGATGTTCGAAGAAATGCCTGAGCTGAATTATAAGTGTACAACCAAGTCCTTCAACACCCTTTTGACGGCTTTTGTGAATGCCTAGAAAATTAATAAAGTTGATGAACTTTTCTGGGGACTACCGCAAAAAGTGTCAACAGAAGATGAATTGGTCTCTTATAAAATTGTTATCAATGCAGTTTGTGAAATGGGTTTGTTAGATATTGTGCCTTTGATGCTTGATTCAGTAACATTCAACACGCTTCTCAATGGGTTTTATAACAATGGTCGGGTTTTGGACGGAGGGAAGATATGGTGTATGGTTCATGACAACAGAATATCAGAAGCGATTAAATTGTTGGAGGAAATGCGGAGCAAAGGGATTAACATGTATGTGATTAGTTATAGTGCTTTGATTAAAGGGTTTTGTATTGATGGGAAGTTGGAGGAAGCGGAGTGGTGGTATCAAAACATGCTTGTAGCCTCACAAACCAGCTGTAGAAGAACCTGGAAGCCGCTGTGGTGTCCAGCTAGTTGCTACGTGGCAGTTGACGAAATACTGCACCTTACTACAATTTTTCCACTTGATTTTAGTTGGTCACTGATGAGTGTCAAATATTGATTAATTTACATTAGTTAATTCTTTAGATATATCTTAATCTAACGTTTTATGTTAAATTGATGTTTTTAGTGTTTTGTAGGTTGTTAAATGAAAACGACAGTTTTAAGGTGAAAAATGCAAACTTAGGAAAAAAAAGCGCACTTTGAGAAGACCTAGATGATGTGGTTATATTTAACCAAATTAATGAAAGGATTAAATTGGAATTTCTCTAATTGGAGTTAAAATCGGATTGGATTAAATTTCTGATTTTGCATATGCCATAGTATTTTGGCCATAACTTTGTCTTCAAGTATTAGATTAAGGTGAATTCAGCGGCGTTGGAAAGATAACTAAAAATAATATAAATCATTGTAGAATAAGATTTTCCTAATTCAGACGTCTGCTATGCCAAAAGTGTCCTGCAATATAAGAACGCAAATCTGGTCGACGAATCTTACTCTGATTTGTACTAGGATTGCTTCCAAATTTAACTATGAGATTGAAGTGCGATTTTTATGAGATTTTAGGGCTTCTAGGGTTTGTATGCTCCCTATAAATAAACTGCTAAGCCTCAAGAAAAAGGAGGGTAAGGTAGAAACCATAAATATTTTCTTTTTAGTTTAGTTTTTCTTTAGGTTAGGTTTTTTTTTTCTTCATAATCATGTGTAGCTAATTTCTCAACTAAGGTTGAGGATGAAGCATCATCAACGAAAAACAACAATACTTTCATGTAAGTTTTTATTATCCGATTTTAGTTGATTTAATTCTTCCAATGTTTTATTTCAATGTGTAGAATAATTATTGGATTTCTTTTGTTATTCAAGGATACATTTGATTATTTGAGATAATGTCACATAATTGATTGCTTGGCTTTTATTTATAAAACAATTAGATATCTCTTGTGATTTGTTCTACGGATACAATTGATGTTTTGATTTAAATTGGTCTTGTTGTGATTTACGGATACACTTGATGATTTGATTTAAATTGGATTTCTTTTGTGATTTGTGTAAAGAATATATACATGAGATGGTTTTGATTGACTGTTTGAAGTATAGTAAAATATATCTAAGATTTTAATTGCGAGAACTTCGGATTAATATTGATGAACATAGAGTATGTTGTTTTGATTCGGTGAGTGTGGATTCTTAAACCTTAGTACCTTTTATTTTATTTTATTTATGTTTTCTTTTTATTCACAAAAACAATTTCTCAATCTTTTGGAACTAAGTTAAGATTTGATTAGTTTAGAAACAAAATTGTCTTTCAAAAACACAATTCCCTATGGGATCGACCTCGCATTTGTAAAATCCTTTATTACAAACGATTCGTGCATTGGCAAGTACAATTAAAATTCACGTTAGTCACTCTTGCTATGTGTCAAAGAAGAAGATGAGGCGGCTATACGTGGAGATATTCTTGCTGGAACTAGTACAATTGTTGATATTCTAAGCGACGAAGCACACTGTGCTCTATTTTGAGCTTGTAAAGGGGGCTGTAATTTGGGCTTTGAACATTGCTTGGCAAATGCTAAGGGATGGGAAAGTTGCAAAGGTCGCTTGCAAAAACCACTTGATACAGAAGGCCTCAAGTCTTGGCATCTTTCTAGAGGCAAGGATTGGGTGAGAAGTGCTGGATTGGCAGAGGGAGTTGGCTGACTCAATCAAAGAGGACATGAAGAAGGAAGATGCCAAGAACCTAGAAGGCAAGCTGCATAGAGACATGCTGCAACGTCGACAAGGGTGGAGGATTCTAGATCATATGATAGCATTTGGCTAGAGTAGAGCGTATCATTGGTCCAGCCGGAGTCCGAATTCAACATTGAGGATTAGCTGGGTTGTTTTACTAGAAAAGGCAGAATTGTGGTTTCAAAGGAAGGGCAAAGATGTTTGCAGCACTGAGGATCAGCTGGGTTGTTTTACTAGAAAGGGCAGAATTGTGGTTTCAAAGGAAGGGCAAAGATGTCATAACTGAGTTACATTTCTTTCATTCAATCAACACCTTGAGGGCAAGGTGCTTACAAAGGGAAGGTAAAGGAACAAGTATTCTAATGCCAGCTCATGCAATGTTGACGTGGAGGGTATGGGGGTGTAAATGGTATTCTGTTAGTTGGTTTTTGGTTTCCAAATTCTGTTAGGCTGTTAGGCTATGTTGGGCGGGAATTGAGGGAATCATGTATAAAAGGGAGAGAAGGGTGAGAGAGTAGGCATGCTTCTTGTAATCCAGTCTTAGACTAAAAGGAGGGTGAACAACTAGAAATGTTCATGGAGGCTAGCACCTTGAATGCCTAATTTCTATATTTTCTTAATTTTCCAGTAAATTGTTCCTCATTCAATTCCATTTCCTCCCCCTTTCTCAATCTAAATTCAATAACAGGGAACTCACCTGTTACACTTAGCAATCTATTTATAGGGAGAAAACAAACCCTAGAAGCCCTAAAAATTCCAGAAAAATCGTACTACAATCTCCTAGTCAAATTTGGAAGCAATCCTAGTATAAATTGGAATACGATTCGTCGACCAGATTTGCATTCTTATATTACGGGATACTTTTGGCATAGCAGACGTCCGAACTAGGAAAATCCTTTACAACGATTTGTAGTATTTTGAGTTAACTTTCCAACGCCGCTGGTTTCACCTTAATCCAATACTTGAGAGGAAAGTTATAGGCAAAATACTATAACACGTGCAAAATTTGAAATTTAATCCAATCCGATTTTTACTCCAATTAGAAAAATTTTGATTTAATCCTTTCATTGATTTGGTGAAACATAACCACATCATCTAGGTCTTCTCAAAGTGTGCTTTCTTCCAAATTTTGCAATTTTCTGCCGTTTTCCTTTAGCAACCTACAACATGCTAAAAACACAAATATAACACAAAACATTAGATTAAGATACAGCTAAAGAATTAACTAATGTAAATTAAACGGTTTAAATATGCAATATTTGGCTCTCATCAAATTCTATAATAATAAGTTTTGAAAATATAATATTGATAAGATGAGGAATAGGATTATAGGTAACATACTTAATAACCTCCCAAAGGAAGAGCAAGTTGCTAGAGATTTTACCAAAAGCAAAGAAATAATAGAAGAAATTGATCATCAAAATGAGCATGGCTTCCTTCAATGTCTTCATGACTCTTGTGGTCTTTACATTGCTCTGCATGAGCAAAGAGACTGCTCGAATTGAGTATTTATACCATTCCTGGTCAAACAGTATTACCCTAACTTTCACTCCTAACAGCACCTATCAGTCCAATCTTTATCAACTTCTTTCCTCCCTTTCCTCCAATTGCAGACATGAAGATGGTTTCTACAACGCCACCGTAGGACAAAACGCTTCTGACACTGTCTACAACCTCTTTCTCTACTGTAGCGACCTCACCACCCAAGAATGCTAAGACTACGTGGACATCGCGACCCAAGAGGTGATTAATCGATACTGCCCGATAGAAAAAGAGACCGTTATATGGTACGAGGAGTGCATGAGACGCTACTCAAACCGATCTTTCTTCTCCAACATGAACATGATGCCTGAAGTTTACGTTCTTGTCTGAAAAATATTTCTGATCCAGATCGGTTTAACGAGGTATTGATATGATGATGACGATGAATGACCACTTGGTAAGCTAGGGTACAAATATTATAACTGGTGCCAAAAAGTTTGCAACAAAAGAAGCGATTTTTTTGGGGCCTCAAATACTATACACCCTTGAGCAGTGCACACCTAACATATCCAGCTCCGATTGTAGTAGGTGTATAGAGGAAGTGATAGCACTTCTATCAAAATGTTGTAGTGGAATTTGAGGGCCAAGAATTTTGTTTCCTAGTTGTAGAATTAGGTACAAAATCTACTCATTTTACCGAACGCTTAATGTAGTTGTAACGACCCCGCCTTTTACAGAAAGGCGTAAGTGAAAATTTTGATTCCCCGTATCGTTATGACGTCATCAATGATGTCATCAGAGTATAAATTAGCAGCGGAATATATTTTTCTTTTAAAAACTTAGGAATTGACACAATCACACTTTGAGCTGACTGAAATTCTTCAATAAATATGCATAATTTGTCTTTACATAATAAATACACTCAAAGCAATAAACATATGTGCCACATGCGGCACATAATAAATACGTAGTTATTATTCATCTACATAATGTAAACTATTACATATCAACTAAAAATCATAAAAGTCATATTTATAAATAAAAAACCCAGCACTCTGATTTGTCTTCCGCCTTGCACAATCATATATGTGATTGTGGTTATCACCACAATCTCATACTGTAATCAAGTGAGTCATTTTGTTTTCAATAATATAATGACATACTGATTTACTTAACTATATACAATGCAAAATATGATGTGATGACAATTTTATATGCACAATCTTAGTTACTTTCTTATGCACTCCTCTCACACTAAGGTTATTAAATTCCTGTTCGTTTAAGCGGCTATATATTGGAGCACAAACTCCCTTACCATGCCTTATTAACTTTTCCGAACCAGTAGTCAAAGTAGCATACTTAGTACATTGGTCATCCCGACAACCATGTACATTGACCATCCTAACAATCAATTAAGTAGCCATAACTTGCCTAGCACATTGACCATCCCAACAACCAACTTGTACTTATTATTGTTTTTCGCACATGCGGTATGCCTGTCCATTAGTCATCCCAACAACCAACTTATTATTAACCCTGCATCAGAATTATTAACAATATGCAACATAGTATCCCTATGCATACAATTAAATAAAACAAAATTTATCACATTACCAAAACAAGATCACTTAGTAAATATTTTAGAAATACTTACAGTTATTCCCTGCTACAGAAAGTGTTCACAAATAAATGTTCACTGCAATATAATTATATCCTAATAATAGTGAATTAGTATAGTTCACCAAACATACAATTTAACCCTATACCCATCTCTAATTTCTTAATCTTATTTTCATTTTGACATAGTAACGGCATATAAAATCAGTTCAGTATAATACCATATATTTAATACGGGCATTATAACAACATTTATTAAAATGACCAAAATATCATTTTCTATCAAAATTACCAAAATACCGTTTTTACTAAAAATGATTCTTTTTACTCGGGCATCACAACGGCATGATTTATACTTCAAACACTCCGCTTTGAAAACCCTTATTTTAAAACATAATTTATAACATCAAATGATAAGAATCTTATCCAAAAATATCTTTAGGATATTTTTGTAGAATCTCTCAAAATATCTTATGGGATATTTTGCAAAATATCTCAAAATATATAAAACAAACTAAAAACAATATTCATTTTCTAACAAAATATATACTTTTTCCCTTAAAAACACCTTTATAAATATGTTTACATATCTTATCAAAACAAGTCATATATATATATATATATATATATATATATATATATATATATAATATCACATATATACATATATCCTTTTAAAATACTACCCATTCCCATCTATATCTCATTTATCAAACCCTCACTCACCACACCATTAAAGACACACACATGGCACACACATATATATATAATTCTAACATGATTCTAGCAAACCCACACACCTATACTCATTCTTCTACACCCTTTATCTCTTCTTCCTTTTCTTTTTCTATTACATAGTTCTCATTCCCTCTACAAATCATGAAACCAAAATACAAGCCAAGAAGATGAAGAAAAGAGAGAGAAAGAGACTTACCAAAGAGAAAATCCTTCTTGTTTTTGCACCCACCTTTTGAGAGAGATGAAACCATAGAAGAAGAAGGAAGAAGAGAGCTTTTGTCTTCTAAGATTCAAGCAAAAACCAGAAAAGAAAGAGAACAAACAAAGAAAGAAAGAAGGAGAGAGCAACTGAGAGCATTTGAAAGAATTTTTTTGAGTGAATTGTTTGAAGTGAGGAACCATCCTTTTATAGTGAAATCAAGGGCTGAGATTGCTCCACCAATAATTCATCCAAGGGCTGGAAAATCAACTTAAAGAGCAAGTTTTAGTGACTCATCTAAGTAATCATCAATATTCTTTTAAAATATTCTCAAATTTATCCAAATCTTATATCATCTAAGATGATATGTTTTGGATGGCTAAGATTGATCACAAGTTGATCAATGGTCAAGAACATGTCGAGCTGGGCTGATGAATTATCAAATGGAATGATGATTTATAATAAAAATCGGAGGACAGTTGATTCGGACAAGATTCTACATTTCTGCAGAAAGTCGATCGATCGCATTTTTACACAGAAGAATAATCGATCGATCACATTTTGATCGATCCAATTTATAATCGATCAATCTCATTTCGATTGATCCATTTTTACATAATGAAATAATTGATCGATCTATTATACTTAGTCAGATTTTCATCCATTTCGGCACTTATGTAATTAAATCGCTCAATCGATTATTTAATTGATTGATCGATTTCTAGTTCTATCAATTGGTCGATTCTAACCTCACAGAATCGATTCTATAATCGATCAATCGATTACACTCGGCTAGAATTCCAATCCATTTTAAACTCCAAATATATTGTCACTGAGTATTTAGTTCCTTTAAACCTAAATTGATGAATATTTATGAATAAATATTCATATTTCGTTTATTAAGCATAAAATCCTATTTTAAGATATTTTATTCAATATTTTAAAATACGGGATATTACAGCAATGACAGTACCAACGCCTATGTCAGCAATTCTTCAACCTCTGCCTTCAGGTTCATCACTGCAGGATTCGGGTTCGTCACTACAGGGTCCGGTATATATATGAGTATTTTTCGTATTCATTCATTTAGCATGTCAATGAACATTTTGTTGATTATGCAGGAAAACACAAAATTAGAGTTCTAAAAATCACTGTTTGTACTACTATGTTGTTCCCGCGGCGATGCTATTGGTTCTGGGATTCTATTTACTAAGAAGAGAGAGACTTGCTGGAAAGGATATTCAAATTAATTGGTAAACAATATTAAAGTTAATTGATTTTATATTATGTTTTATTCCTCATGTCTACACTCCCGTTACATTTACTGTTTGGTTTGTGCAGTTGGGAATTGAATGATGTTTCAACCGTAGAGGAATCTATTGCGTCCTTGCATTTTGATTTGGCAACGATCAAAGCTACCACAAACAACTTCTCGGAAAATAACAACTAGGTAAAGGTGGATTTGGTGGCGTTTACAAGGTATGAGATTAATATTCTCTCTCTTTACTTTTTTCGTTTCTTTTTTTCAAATGATAGTTTTGATAAAGTAAATCAATTTTAATTGATGCAAAACCAGAGCTATCCAAAAGGTAGTTATTAACTAGCTTTAATTACTATCTTTTGGATTCACGATATGAATATGTGAATGTCTAGTAAGAATACTTATAAATATAGAATAAAGAAAACTAACTGATATTATTTTTCATCATTTACTTTCGAAAACGTACAACTTTAACTTTTGATAATTATCCATATTAGGTGGGGTTTTTTTTTTTTTTTTTTTCTTCTTGTTATGTAACATTTTAAGATATATTATATATGAAAATTTTCCAAAGCTTTTGATGTTGAAACTTCACATATATATTCTATGAAGTAAACTGCGATCTAACAATTGTCCAAGCATATATATTATTAGGGAATACCTCTGAATGAACAAAAAATAGCTGTGAAAAGACTCTTGAGAACCTCTACACAAGATGTAAAAGACTTAAAGAATGAGGTTATTTTGGTAGCCAAGCTTAAACATCGAAACCTTGTGAGATGCTTGGGATTTTGCTTTGAAGGAGAGGAAAAGATACTTGTTTACGAATTTGTGGCCAACAAAAGGCTTGACCATTTTCTTTATGGTATACTCTTTTTCTAACAATTTGTATGACTTTCCTTGTGTCATGATTTCTATTAAACATACACTTAAATTTTTACTAGATTGATGAATTCTTGTAATCTATGAAGGTTCATTCATTTTGCTTAACCTCAACAAATTTATTTAGTATTGCGTAGCTTTTGAAGATGCCATAGAGAAAAATATAGGGTTTTCTTTTTGTATTTGTCTTCTTTTTTTCTTTTTTCTTTTTTTATTATTATTATTTTTATTTATTTTAGTTACTTAAAGCATCTCGTGCCTTTAATTAATTCATTCTAACTCAATTATTGATTTTGATGAATAAGTAGACCCTGAAAAACAAAGACTATTGGATTGGACTACACGTTGCAAGATTATTAGAGGAATTGCTCGAGGAATTCTTTATCTTCATGAAGATTCTCATATTAAAATCATACATCGTGATCTTAAAGCTAGCAACATATTGTTGGAGGAGAATATGAATCCAAAAATTTCAGATTTTGGCATATCAAAGATCTTTGAAGTTAACCAAACTCAAGCGAATACAAGTAGGATCTTTGGAACATAGTAAGTTCTAAACTATGCTGTTTTTTTTTTTCACTATATGTTTAGAGAATTATTCGCAATTTGGAACAGGAAAAAAGAAATCTAAATAAATGGCTTGAGAAATGAGACATGTTACGTGTACATCTCATATGCATCTCTTTCTAAATTAATCATTAGAACTGTAGAATCCACATAGTTAATTTAAGAAAGAGATCTACAGGAGATGTTGAGAAAATTTAAAAATATAATTTCTCTTGAAAAATAGTAGATGCCTGGCCTATAGGAATTTACACACGATAGTGTTTTTGAATGGAGGAAAAAGAAAAGAAAACAAAAACCAAATGCACACACACGCACAAACACATAATTAAATGTTTCTTTTTATTCTTTTGCATAATCTAGATACTTGTTAGAATATATTATATTATATTATTATATGATTATTGTCTTTCCTATTAGTGCTTATTCTCTACCTTATGTAGTCTTAAGTTTCTTGCTCACTACTCATTGTCTCTCTATAAATGGAGACCTATGTAATATTGTTATGATGAATAAAACTTAATACAATGTAGTCCATTATTCTCTTCCGCTCCTTCTCTCTTCTATACATTTCTTCAATATATTTCACATGGTATCAAAGCGATTTAACAATACTAAATCAATTGATCTTCTCTTTCCAAACAACTTCAACACAGAAAATGAGAAAAATAAGGTCATTCTTTTATCTCTATATGTTAGCTAATTACATATTTTAGGTAACTAAGAGCATCCATATACAATCATCTAAACTCCATTTTCTTCAAAAAAAAAAAAAAAAAAAAAATGAGAACCACACCTTAAAATCACTCTATATTCGGTTCTTTCTCATCCAATACAGTCTTTCATCTTTTCTTTTATTCATTTCTCTCTCTTTAAGCCTAATAAAAAGCTCTTCCAACTCTTATCTCTCTTCAAAAAAATAAAAAAGAAAAAAATAATGGGATTGAATGTTTTAATGGAATAAAGAATGAGTGTAGCGTGTTATTCAAAAGTAATTCGTGAAAATTAAAAAAAAAAAAAAAAAAAAAAAAAAAAAGAAGAAGAAGAAGAAGAAGAAGAAGAAAGAAGTAAAGTTCTTTCAAATTTTGATGAATGCAAAGCTCTAATATGAATAGAGGTAATATATTTAATTTCGAGGTTTCATATTGTATCCTTAATTTACTAACATGGTTGTGTTGTGTTAGTGATTGTAGTGGTTACGTGGCTCCAGAATATGCAATATATGGACAATACTCTGTCAAATCTGATGTATATAATTTTGGTGTCTTAACTCTTGAGATTTTAAGTGGTAGGAAGAATATTTTTGAGGACCTCAAAGGTTATGTAAGTATGAACTAAATATAGTAATTTTTCTCATCTGTGAAATCATCACTCCTGACTCAAAGGAAGAGAATGTGACATGACAAGAATTTTGACAAATTATGAAGGCCTGGAAGCATTGGAGGAATGGAACCCTTGTGGAGTTTTTGGATCTACTTTGGAAGACTCTTACTCAAGTAATGAAGTTGTCAGATGTATCCATATTGCCTTCCTATGTGTTGAGGAAGATCCAGCCAACAGACCCACAATGGCATTAATAGTTCTCATGCTAAACAGTTTATCCATTGCTCTTCCATCACCTCATACAAGAATCGAGCCAAAAAAAGCATTTAAGGAGCAGGAGTTAGATCAATTGTCAAGCAAATCAATGTCATCTTCTGTTAACGAAGTGATTATTACTGATCTAGACTCTCGATAGTGTGATAAAACAATCTATGATCTATCCGTCACTTCTTTATTTAGTCTAAGTTTTCTTATTTATCACTCCTTAATCCCTCTATAAATATTACTCGTTGTATAATACAATTTAATCTTACTTTAATAGTCGAGATGTAGCTCTAATGGTTTTAATTGATCTCTTTTTCTCTCTGCTTCCGCTCTCTAATTCTTTTAATATATTTCTACACATATGAAAACCCATTATATTAATTTTGACTCTAATGTATATGGCATGTATAACATTATATTAACACATGAATCTACCTATTGGCTGTACGTTAGGGTTATATACATGCAATTTTTGGCCCATCAACCTTGGCGGGTGGGCACCACATTCGCTATCCACACAATAATGGATGGATAGCAATATATTGGTATGCAGGTGAAGATATTATCCGCCCGCCCACATACCCATTTATATACATATTAAAAAAACAAAAAAACAAAAAAAAATTGCCATGCATGTCCCTCACTTTCTTTCTCGTCACCTTTGCCAACCACCAATCTCTCTTAGTATTTGTTCTTGGTCTTTCTCTCTCATTCTCTTTGTTTGAGATTAAAAAAAAAAAAAAAAAAAATCTAAGGCTAGTTGGAACGAGATAAAAATTTTGAATATAGCATTTCTTCTCACAGATGCATATGTTCTTAATTGATATATTGATATAAGAGAAATACTAGAAATTATATTTTGATCCCACAAGTATTCCGCGTTGCTAACTTTGGCAGTTCCAATGGCCAATCCTTGATTTTATTTTTTATTTTTTTTAACAAGAACTAATTCATTGGTTGGTTAAAACTGTCACATCGGCATTGTTGAGTAATTGTGAGATATAAATATAATTTATGTTAAATTGGCCATCAATTATCCCAAAAGCTTAAGTTGATAGGAATATGTAATTTAATCATTTAATCAAACTCCATTTTAATAGATGTGGTCATTTTGTGTACAAAAATATCAATAATAAAATTACCACATACTCGCAATAGTATGAACCCTTGTAGGATATGGCTATTTTGAGGATGTCGAACCTCAAGGACTGCGTATGTGTTGTTATCAGGCCTTTCGAGATTAAATTTAACTTAATTTAAAAGATTTTTTATTTTTGTTTTCTAAAAATAAATACATAAAAGTAAAAGACATAAATGTAAGGAGAGTAGTGATGATAAAAAGATTAGGGGGTTGATTTCACCACTAACCGCATAACAATTTTCAATCATAAATTAACAAGTGAAATTCATACTATGCATATATAGAGCTCGTCTCAGTCGAGTAGTCAAGAAATTACCTTTAAATAATAAGTATAATCCATTCTCGGTTGGCACGGACCTCCACCTAACCACTAAGATGCGGTACGACCTGTATTTCCTAGGAATGGATTAGTTACGTAAGTCTTTAATAGGATACACATAATCAATGGAATAGTATAACCTATCTTCGGTTGGTACGAACTGTCTACCTAAATTACACTAAATTATGGTGTAGTACAATCCATCTTCCCTAGGCAGGACTTATCTAACCATCTTGATCATATATCAATTAAAATCGTTGTATAACAATCATTCAAATAATCACAGAAAATATGAAAGATTGAGTTCAATCAATATAAAAGACTTTCTAAGACAAGATAAGAAATTCATAATGATTGAATATAAACATTAAGATCAATTCTCACAGTTATTCAACCATCGTGCATATAGAAAATCCCAATTAAAATATAATTAAACCATTGTTACTTAAGGGCTACATCAATACCCTATTTCGGATTTAGCTGTTCATCATGATGCTGGGATGACCTCCTGTCATGTTCTTCTTCTCTTTAACTTGTCAAGCCTTTAAGAAGAATTTTCTATGTAAAGTTAAGCGCACCCTCTCTTGAAGCTTAGGAGTCTATTTATAGAGACTAGATGAGGCCTACAAGCCCTAAGAATCTAAGAAAAATCGGAACTTAAGGCCCCGCGCGTTTAATAACCCCCTTCCCTCTCGCCACGTGTACTGTGGCCGTACACGTGGTGAACTGCACGTGGCAAAATGCAGTTTTTTTTTTTTTTTTTGTAGTGTCAGGGCCCAACACATGGAATACTTAATTGAAATAGAAGGTAAATGATTGAGACAAGGTTTAAACTCAAGACCTTTGACTTAATTTGTAGATACCATGTTAAACCACCATTTATCTTAAAAGCTTAATTAGTTAATCATTTAAATACTACTTTAACAGTTTCTAGCCTTACTTTTTATATAATAATTCACGGAATACGTAGTTAATTACTACATATATACTTACTACTAGTACGTACGTACTGGGTGATTACAAAATAACTCTCTTCTAAAATAAAAAATAAAATGGAATTATACGTGGAACAATATATGACGGTATCGCTTTATACCTATGAAGCAGTTAGGAAAAGGCATACTTTTAACTTTTGCTTTTATCATGAGAAGAAAAACGATACGGAAGGAAAGATTGTACGTACGTTGACTAGCTGTATATAGGCTAAGAATTATATATATACTGTCGACTTTGCCTTATTTTTATAATAAAAAGAGAAAAATATTGTGTTATCATTGGGGTGAGTCGTTACAAACTATATATTTATATATCTTTATAGTAAAAAGATGTGTTATAGTGAAAAGAGTGTTAACAATATAGTAAAAGAGATCGATGTTTTCTATGGAATGATAAAGTATTTATGAAAGGAAAGTTTATAACATAGTTTTATGGTAAAGCTAAAATATTTTTCTATGAGATGATCATAAAATGTTTATAGTGTAGTTCAGAAGTAAAGAGAAATGTTCACCATGAAATGCGAAAGCTTTTATGAAAGAAAACTTACAGTAAATTGTTAATTAAACGTTTTTAGCAAAAATATTAAGTGTTTGCGAAAGACATAGTTATAGCAAAGGGATTTTTATGATTTTAGAAAAAAGATGTAAATGCTTTCAGAGAAATGTCAAAATGGTTTTAGCAAAGTCATAGTATGTATGTATATTAATACTAGTTGATATATAAAATTTTCACAGTCACACGCTGGAACTGGTTTGCTTACTTAACTGAGCTGGGAATTATTCATTTCACCTTTAAAATTATATTATTTTACAGAAGATACTGACCTAAGAGATGAGCGGCCAATTACAGTTGAGATCGATAGAAGTGAATGTACAAATTTTGCTCTGACTTGGGGATATATTATAGCTTCATGTGACATGTATATGCAGTTAGACGGCACAATGTGCCACCTAAATTTTGTTACGTATTGACGTGTAAAATTATGGTAAGACTTGGCCTGTAACTAAGTTGTAAATCTTGCATGTGATCTTAAGATATGTAATTATGTTTGTGACTTGGTGCTTTGGTAATGTCTTATGTTGATGATTATTTATTTTATTTTTTAAAAACAAAATTATAGTAAAATTCCACTACATATTAGATATTTATCCGCGCTATATATATGTTAGTACAAACGAAGATAAAAAAGTGAGTAGGTAGTCCTGGCCTTCCAATTATTTAAAGGAAGGATATATAATTAGGGGCCGTTACATTTAATATTTGTATTAATTTTATTCAAGGAAAATTAAATATGTGGCATTCAACCAGCAAATGACTAGTTTTTAGCTATACATAAATTGCTGGTAACAATCCTTTCAACCGAGGATGTATAAATATAAGAAAGTCTTTTAAGAACGGCACACCAATGTGACGAAGAGTCATCTTTCCTTCCATTAAATTGACCTTAAGGAGGATGTGACAGATGTCTGGCTGTTGCCTTGCGCCATAGGGGAGGAATCAAACTGGAGGTCATGAAGAACTCCAACAAGTCTAGTAGTAATGAATGAAAAACAAGTGACTTTCCCACTTCCATTGGACCATTTCCATCAATCCAATGGCCTTGACTTACAACTAATTTATCCTTATTTTTTACAACTTTGTCTGGAATCATTTTCTAACTTATTCCACTTCTAAAGCCGACACAGAAAAAAACAAGGGTTTTCTTTTGGTCCTGTTGTCAAATTATTTTTAGAGAAAAAGTTTATACTAACATGATATTCACAAGACTTATTTTTTTTTAGTTATCTAATAATAAACAATATATTCTGAAGAACCAGTGACTAATATTAAAAAGTTTTGAAAATATAATATTGATAAGATGAAGAACAGGATTATAGTGTAACATACTTAATAATTAACCTCCCAAAGGAAGAGCAAGTTTGCCAGAGATTTTGCCAAAAGCAAAGAAACACTAGAAGAAATTGATCATCAAAATGGGCATGGCCTCCTTCAATGTCTCCACGACTCTTGTGGTCTTTACGTTGCTCTGCATGAGCAG
Source organism: Alnus rubra (assembly GCA_028654335.1). Classification (NCBI taxonomy): domain Eukaryota; kingdom Viridiplantae; phylum Streptophyta; class Magnoliopsida; order Fagales; family Betulaceae; genus Alnus; species Alnus rubra. Next base: position 514,406 of record JAJPGS010001188.1, read on the forward strand.
AGAGGCTGCCGGAATTGAGTATTTACACCATGTCTGTTCAAACAGTACTACTACCCTTACTTTTACTCCCAACAGCACCTATCAATCCAATCTCTATCAACTCCTATCCTCTCTTTCCTCCAACGCCGGACATGAAGATGGTTTCTACAACACCACCGTAGGACAAAACGCTTCCGACACTGTCTACGGCCTCTTCCTCTGCCGTGGCGACCTTTCCACCCAAGAATGCCAGGACTGCGTGGACATTGCGACCGAAGATGTGATTAATCAATACTGTCCGATAGAAAAAACGGCCGTGATCTGGTACGAGGAGTGCATGATACGTTACTCAGACCAATCTTTCTTCTCCACCATGAGCACGATGCTTAAATTTTTCGTTTCTAGTCAGAAAAATATTTCTGATCCAGATCGGTTTAACCAGTTATTGATGCGGACAATGAACGACTCGGTAAGCCAGGTTGCAAATGTTAGCACCGGTGCTAAAAAGTTTGCAACTAAAGAAGCTAATTTTATGGGGTCTGGAATACTCTACACCCTTGAGCAGTGCACGCCAGACATATCCAGCTCTGATTGCAGCATATGTATACGGGATGCGATTTCGTCACTGCTGCCGGACTGTTGTGGTGTACTCCAAGGGGCAAGAATTCTACTTCCTAGCTGTAGAATCAGGTATGAAATTTACCCGTTTTACCGAATGCTCAATGCAAGGACACTACCGCCTATACCAGCAATTATTCCTCCTCCGCCTCCAGGTTCGTCAAAAAGATCGTTCGTTTTAATAGCTCTCTCTTACGTACAACTGAATCATAGACTACCTTGTGCATAAATGAAACACTCATGTTTGTTATACATAAGTATGCATCACTAAAATAAAGAAAGAAAGCTAACTGGATGGTTTTTATTTTTTATTTTCATTCAAAATATCGAATCAATCAAGCTGTCAAATAACGGTAACAATCTAGAACTTGTACAAAGTGAAGGTCAAAACAATGGTGTAAGAACAAGTTCATAAACTCGATCTTTTGAGTTTAAATTTAGTAAAAGATGAATCTAGAAATTATGAGGAGAATCCCAAAGGAAACATGAAATTAAGGATTGAGGCTATTGAGCACACATCAAGAACTCCATCCAATAGAGATAGCTAGAAACGATTCAATATTTAACAAAGAAAGACAATATATGATGAAGAGAATTCAATAACAGAGTACTTGCGGTTTATTCGTCCATTGCAAGCCAAATTAAGACACTAAAAAAAACCAAGACATTCGCCACGTGGCTACAGTAGCGAGCCACGTGGCGAGATGTAACATAAAAGACGAAAAAGTCAATTGGACACGTGTATTTAGTACACGTGGAAACATTGCCGCGTGCAAAAGATCCACGTGGCCATGTCACGTGTATTAATTACACATGTCCACATGGCCATGTGGCTATGTCGCAACGTGTATTAATTACACGTATTCACATGGCCACGTGGATTAATATACATGTCCATATGGCCACATGGATTGAGTACACGCGGCCATATAGGCATGTGTATTAATCCACGTGACCATGTGGACACGTGTAATTAATACACGTTGCGACATGGCCACGTGGATCTTTTGCACGTGGCCACATGGCCACTTGTTAAAGTGCACGTGGCCATGTGGCCACTTGGACTTTGGACACATGGCCATATGTCCGCCACTTGAAAAAATACACGTGTCCAATCTGCGACGTCTTTGACGAATTTTAAAGTTGTAAGGTCAGAAAGTGTCACCTTAATAATTATTTTTATTTATTTATTTATTTATTATTTTAGGAAAAACTACACATACCCATCTCAAACTACCATCTTATTGTCAATGTTTTCTCAAACTATATATATATATATATATATAATTAAGTTTTTAAAAAAATGAAAAAAAAAAATTGGTTTTCATTTTTTTTATTTTTTATTTTTTTTCGTTTTCCTTATTTTGTTTTTATTTTTTTACTTTTTTTAATTTCTTTTTGTTTTCATTTTTTTTTTAGTTTTTTTTTTTTCGAATTTTTAATGACATTTTGGTCTTATTAAAAATACTTCAAGGTCATTTCGTCTTTTTGTTCGTTTTGGAGGGGACATTGTTTTTTTTCGTTGTTTACGTAGGACATTAATACAATTGGTTGTTTTGATGGACATTAATAATTGGGTGATATATAGTTTGAGGTGTGTACTTTCTCTTCTGTATTAATACAACTATGTTACATTTAATTTTGGAAACACGTATATGAGATAGTTTTTTTTTTCTTTATCTAGTGTAACTTTTAAACTAAGTTCTATAGATAATTATATATTAAAACAAATATATATATATTTCCCTCTTGAAAAAGACCAAAAGGCCAAATTTATTTTAAAAGAAAAAAATAATAATTAAGGTAGATTAGTAATTTGCCGTACAAAAAAAAAAAAAAAAAAAACCCCGATTATTATGAAAACCCGATTGAATTGAAATGATTTAGAACAAATGTGCCCAGGTTTTATCAAATTTGACCAGGTTTATGTATAAATAATCCAATATATTAGATAACAACTCTATTTACAAAGGTGGCATTTGGAAGAGTAAGTTGTTCATTCGAACGTTGTTAGGGTTTTACTGATTTCTTCTTGTGGCCGTTTGGACACGTACCAATCGAGCTAACAACTGAGCAACATTGCCTCTTTGCAATCTTCAGTTCGTTCAGATGAGTAAATCTCCTCATTCGATCGTATAGTGAACGAATTTTCTGGCTGGGCAATACTGGAAGACCCAATTTTATGCATTGGAACAATCTCTTTCGATCGAGTGTCCGAACAAGTCTTTCAACCAAGCAACACTGGAACTTTCATTAAACCTCTTGTCCGGACCCACAACAAACGAGCTAGCAACCGAACATATATTACTGGAACAGTGCTTGTGCCTCATGTTCGGTCAAGTCTCTGAAAACATCTTCCAACCCAAAACACTGAAACTTTACTGAAAAATCTCGTCTGGACGAACATCGAACTAGCTAGCAAACGAAACCCTGGTTCTTCAACAAAACTCACAATTTTAAAAGCTAGCATAAGGACAGAACTCAGCCTATCAAATATTCCCGACACCAAAATGTTTTGAATACTGAATTGTTAGGTACGTGTTAATACCTAACAATTTCAACTTTATAGGGTACTGTTCTGCCCAGCAGCATATGGTTTTGACACAACGAGTTAAACAAGATTGTCTATTAATTGTCTTGTATTTGATCAAAAAAATATTGTTATTATTACTTGGAAAGCATCATTAATTACAGACCATGCATCCTATATCTTATCAATGAAACCGAATATTGTTTATGCAGGGAAAAGATCAATCTTATTGCTCGCAATTATTCCTATTGTTGCTCTGATTTCTGTCTCTGCGGTGCTCTTCATTATGATCTACTACTTCCTTTGTAGGAGAGCCAAAAAAGAGTACAATGCTATGCAAAAAGAAAATGGTACAAAATAAATAATTTGATCTCATACATTTAATTTTATAAATTCTGCTGATGCTATTGAATGCTACAACTGTAGGGTCCTTGCAATTTGATTTCGCTACAGTTGAAGCTGCCACTGCCAAGTTCTCGGATGATAACAAGCTAGGTGCCGGTGGATTTGGTGAGGTTTACAAGGTAAAGGGTTAACTTTTCATTATTTCTTAATTTACTCTTCTTCTTTTATTTTTATTTTTTGCGAGGATCCTAATCATTTAAGTTTAGCTAGTTTAGCTGAAGGTTATGATGCTGCATTTTTATCAATTCTAAGGTGTGGATTGGAATAATTGGTCAGAATGCATTCTCAGGGTACACTCCCTAATAAACAAGAAGTAGCAGTGAAAAGGCTATCAAAAAGGTCTGGACAAGGTGAAGGAGAATTTAAAAATGAGATTGAATTGGTTGCCAAGCTTCATCACAAAAATCTTGTCAGACTATTGGGATTTTGCTTGGAAGGAGAAGAAAAGATACTTATTTACGAATTTGTGCCCAACAAAAGCCTTGACTACTTTCTATATGGTATGTCCCTTCTTGGCATGAATATGTCTATTTTGCCTATATGCTAAACGAATGTAGGATTAAGAATTCTACGATCGAGGATCTATCCGTTCAATAGATTAAATTTCCTTTTTATATTAGTCTTAAGTTTTGTTTTTTTTTTTCTTTGAAGTTAATGGTATTAGTTGTATACTTATTTTGCTTTTGTCTATTAATATAATCCGAATATTTAATTTTCATGAATTTGTAGACTCTCAAAGACAAGGACAACTAGATTGGTCAAAACGTTACAAAATTATTAAAGGGATTGCTCGAGGAATTCTATATCTTCATGAAGATTCTCAACTAAGAATTATACATCGTGATCTTAAATCCAGCAATGTTTTGTTAGATGGGGATATGAATCCAAAAATATCAGATTTTGGCTTAGCGAAGCTTTTTGAAATTGATCAAACTCGAGGACATACTCGTAGGATTGCCGGCACACTGTAAGTTTCAAATGTTGGCCTATTTCTTTAATTTAGATTAGAGAATTTATTTTGTCATCCTACTTCCACTTATCATCCAGTATGAATGTGTGGAGTAATCTTAGATTTACCATGTTCAATCTTTGTATTCTTAGTATAAACAAGTTAGCACGTCTTATTAATTACTAACATTCCTGCATCAATGACACTGTTATGTAGTGGTTATATGCCTCCAGAATATGCCATACGCGGACAATTCTCTGTAAAGTCTGATGTGTATAGTTTTGGTGTCCTAATTCTAGAGATTTTAAGTGGCAACAAGATTAATTCTTTCTATCAATCAGATGGTGGTGGAAACCTTTTAAGCTATGTGAGTATGAACCAAGTATTCTGACTTTTGTTTTCCTTGATTCATTCATTTTCAACATCATCAGGTCCATTTGGGGATATTACTTAATCAATTGGTGCAGGCTTGGAAGCATTGGAGGGATGGAACACCCTTAGAATTGTTGGATCCAACTTTGAGAGATTCTTACTCAACAAAAGAATTCATGAAATGCCTCCAAATTGGCTTACTATGTGTTCAGGAAGATCCTGCTAGGAGGCCAACAATAGCATCCATAGTTTTTATGCTAAACATGTCGGGAACGGTTACTTGTCCATCTCCTCAACAACCAGCATATTGTAGTGGAACACATCAAAACATGCCTTTAGAGTCTGTTAATGAAACACCGATGACTGATGTATCCCCTCGATAATGTGAGAAGTAAGGGCTTCACTAGAATTCGCATCTATTTGGAGTGGGATTCCCTACACTTATACACTAATTAATATGTCCAAATTTTATTGAAATTCGGACAACTTTAAAGAGGGAATGTTTAACCCTAGCTTATTGGAATAACTTTCACTGTTTCAACTACATAAGATAAGATAACAAATCAAGATAAAGTTGCAGACCAAGTCCAAAAGAGTATCAGATAACATCATCTATCTCCAAGTTCAAATTGTATTTTTGAATATATAGTTGCAACAAACTTATATCAGAAGATTAATTTCATTGATTTCTTATTCAAAGGATAATTAAGTCCATATCCTATACAAGTCATTATACAATATCACAACGTCCTCAATGAGGCATTAATTTCAAACAATATCTATATTTTAATATATGGTATATATCATAGATTTAAGACAAAACGTCAATCTTTTCCTTTCCGCATACTTCCTTTCTCTGCCAATATGTCTACTGAAACAACAAATAGCTCCACCACTTAACCCCTAACAACACCCTCTTCTCCTCAACCACCTCAAAGCCTCACATTACTTTCTATATTCAAACTCACGCGTGTTAACTATTTGCTATGGCGCACCATTATCATTCACTGTTTGGAAGGCTAAAATTTATTTAGTTATCTTCCTTGCCCTCCTCGTTTTGTTTCCTAGCTCTAGTAGCACGTCCACATCAGCTGCTATGGTTGAGAATCCATCCTACTCAACCTAGTTTTATCAAGATAAACTTAACCTGAGTTCCTTGATTTCTTCTCTCTCAGAACATCTCGACTCATGTTGTTGGCCTTCAAACCTCATGTGAGGTTTGGGTGACATTGGAGAGGATGTTTGCCTCTCAATCGAAGGCTCGTGTGATGCACTTCCCTACTAAGTTGCAACATTAAGAAAAGGCCTATGTCCATACCTAATTACTTTCAAAAGGCATAGACATTGGCTCAATCATTAACTACCATTGATGAACCTCTCAAGGACTCCTAACTGGTATCCTATATTCTAGCAGGGGTGTGTGTAGCCTCATTTGTGGTAAATGACACTATTCAAATGAGGCTAAACACACCCCCATGAATCATTGCTACCTTATTTCTTAAGTGAGAGAGATCTTAAAGAGAGAGAAGATGTGATATTGGTGTTGTTTAGCCTCATTTGAGGTAAACCCTGAACTTTAAACTCTTTTTTATGTTGTTAATATCCTAACCATGTGCTATAATGAGCCTTAAACGTGTCATGATGTGTTTATAATTTATCTCTCTTAAAAATGAATACTTTTTAAAAAACTAGGAGTTTACAGTTATTTTTCATAAACTTTCACGTTATAATGATTTAAAATGTTATATTTGAGTTATTTTGAGCCTTGGTTCTAAGGGAGAATAGTCTGAGTTTGGAGTCTTTCATGCATTCGATCTGGTACCTTTTGAATGCTCGTTGCATTTGATCGAACATTCGATAATGGCCAGAAAAGGGTAAGTAAGGTTTTAATGATTGGTTGGAGTTCTAAGGTCGTATTTAGGGTTTTTACATGCATGTGAGTTAGAATCCTCATTGTATTATGTTTAATATTATGGTATGTTTTGCAGTAACAAGAGTTTGAGATGTCTAAGCCTTTGGATGAGCATTTGAGGTAAGTAAATACTTACAAAACTAGTCTCATGTTAACATGTGATATGTCAGTAGATTGAGAATGCTTTATTCTTGAAATAAATACCATGAGCTTGCTATTTTTATACTACTTTGTGATGATTAATACTTTTTTTAAATGTTAATAAATTAACAATATTAAATTGCATCGTATGACAGGGTATACCAGTACTTGCGGTAGAACAACTTAGGCTTACTATATATATAAGCTTGATCTTATGGTGATAGAAGTTACTTGAGTTTATGATGGGCCTTGAATCCAATAGTTGTTTTGTGAGAGGCGCATCATATCAGAATGAGGGTCACGGTTACGAATTTGCTAGTAGCGTGGACCACTCTCGGTTAGACTTGGTTGAGCTACTAGTATATGATGGTATTAATACAATATCTGGAGCACCGGTGTTGTATTACAAGTCACTCGAGATAGCGTCAACCCTCCCGGAAAGGAATTGGTATCCTGGGTAAATCATATGAAAATGAGCTATGACTTATATACATAAATATAACATGTTTTCCTCTGCATTAAACTATTAATACTTGTAACAAGCGCACCATACCCAAATGCAGGTTACAGTTACGGCTTTTCTAGTAGCATGTTTTCTTTTGCATTAAACTATTAGTGCTTGTCACTAAAATTATGCCTCATCAACTCTTCAAAATAAATCACCTTTTATTTGGCATAATAACATAGGTTACACACCCCACTTTGCGAAAACTCACTTTTATAATTCTAGAAATGTTTAATGCTTCATGGGGGCTCATTTTATGATCGATCTTGTAATTATTTATTTAGTAAGTCGTAGACTGACACAATTATTTCTCTTTCACTCTGAAACACCTCGATGTTTTGTAGGTTAGTAAGTTTTGTGATGATAGGGTGAGAAATTCACTCGGATGAAGATGCCAAGTGAATAACTCATATTGTCTGATTAGATAAATATAATTTTTAATTGTTATAGTAATGTCTGTTTGGAAGATCTGAGTCTAAATTTGATGATATATGAATATGCTTTGTGGATTCGGACATGAAAACTCACATCATGATTTTTGATTTCGTATGCGCATTTTACTCTAATAAGTGTAAGGGTAATTTTCTCCAATCAATTGCTAGTTAATTGGATTAAGAAATTGCCAGTAGCTCTCTCAATTAAGTTAATACAATTACCTAATTTTGGATGTGTTACAGTATGGTCACTACAAAAAAAAAATTGTGAATACTAACCTAAGGTTAGTAACGTGAAAATGCATTTTTCATGTTAGTGGAACTCAGTAACGCAAAGTCGAGGTTAGTATCCCTTAGGTTGCTAAAATGTGTATTGTAACGTGAAAATCTGACATTAGTAACGCGACAAATGTCTCAGGTTACTGAGATCGAGTTACGTGAAACTGCACGTCATTGAGTTGTTGTAACATGCAAAAAACAGGTTACTAAAGTGTTGTAACGCAGAATTAACTTTCCGGTTACTGAATTATTACAACGTGAATATTTTTAGGTTAGTGAATGTTGTAGCGTAGAATTAATTATCATGTTACTGTAATTTATAACATGAAAATTATTACGTTAGTGTATGTTGTAACGCATAACTCATCCTCACGTGACTGTGGTTTGTAACGTGAATATTGTAACGCACAACTAATCCTCTCGTTACTGTATTTTCTAACGTGAATATTGTTACGTTAGTGGATGTTGTAACGCAAAACTCATCCTCACATTACTGTGGTTTTGTAACATGAATATTGTTAGGTTAGTGAATGTTGTAACCCACAACTAATTTTTAGGTTACGGTATTTTCCTAACATGATATTTGTCACGTTACTGTATTTTATGTTAGTATTTTGGCCTCATTCTGTGTTTGGACAAAATCACTTATGTGTAAAGATGCAGTAAACAGGGATTCCACTTGTCAGAGCATTTTCAGAAGACTCTGCACTGCGAAAAAGATAGAAGATTTCAGACTCCCTGTCAGCCGTCCGAACGACGTGTCATCCCGTCCGGGCGCCCATCTGTCCACTGTTTCATCCGTCCGAACTACGTATCTTTTTCGTCCGGACACTACACTGTATAGAGAAGCTTCTGTTCCAGCTTGCATCCGTCCGGACATCTCAGCAGCCCGTTCGGACGTCCATCAGTGATCGATCAGCTTCAGATTCTTTCCAAGTTCAAAATATGGGAAGATTGATACACCGTCCGGACGCGCGTCTCCTTAAGGCAAGAATCGCAGTTCAAATATCACCGTTCGGACGTCTGACAGCTGTGGTCCAGACGCGCGCTCATCAGTTAAGGAAATTGCCGATTCGACTTCAATCGTCCGGACATCTGCGTCTCATGGTCTGGATGCACACATAGCAGATATGGAAATTGCGTGTTGAAGAATTGTCGTCCGGACTTTCATCCCCCTTGGTCCGGACGCGCTAAGCCTTATATGAAATTACTTGCAGCGGACGTGCAACCGTCCGAACGTCAATGTCTCACCGTCCGGACGCAGGTCTTAAACAGGAAAGATTTTCAGCGAAATTTTCGAAAAATCCTATCGTACAGTTGTCCGTCCGGATGACCCAAGTTCACCATCCGGACGGCGTCCGTACATATTAAAGCAGTCGCCCATTCTGCACCTCAGCCTATAAATAGAGGCTCCTGGGCATTGAGAACTGCAAGAATTCGGTATTGAATTCCACAAGAGCTCAGATAAGTTCAAAATCCCTCTGAAGCCGTTACAAGTGTGCCGCACTACATCTGAAGTCTATCTTAGGGTTAGCCCTAAGGTAAATGATTCCATTGAAGACCCCTTCAGGTAGAAGACCTGGTTGGGAAGCGTTCGTGTTGGGTTACACGTTAGAGAGCAAGGTACGACCACTGCATCAGGGGTATGTGAGTGTTACTGCTTTGTATCTAGCTTTGTCTTCTAAATAATGGAATTAATTCCTGGGTTTGGCTGCCCCGGAGTGGTTTTTCTCTTGATTGAGTTTCCACTTCGTCAACAAAAATCTGTGTCTTTTACTTTCCGCTTTTTTGTTGACACTTGTGCACACACACTTTATTTTTAGAAGTCAAATTCAATTTTCATTTTAAATAGAAAAAAAAAAAAATTACAGATTTTTGCTCTCCCAAATATTTTTTTAGCGGTTGACCATTTACATCCATCTTCCTAAAATCATAACAAATTGTACGTTTCCATCCATCCATTTGTCAACAATCACAACATTTTACATTTAATTTTAAAGAACAAGCACAACAATATACATTGAGAATGAATCATCAAAAATTATAACCATTGAAAATAATATAACCAATGTTTGTGTTTTCATATATATATAAACAATTATACATAAAGAATACACGCAATATACAATGGTAAAACAGTTACTAACGGATGCGCATGAGTTGAATTTCTCACCGCCAATACATGAACAGCTACTAACGGATGCACAACAACATGCTCCATATTACCTATAAATGATAAAACAAACAAACTCGGCAAACAAAAATACAATAATATCATATTAAAACTAACACTTAAGGAGTAACACGTGGAATATAAAGAAACGTCATCAATACTAAAAAAATAAGTATATAACAGAAAAGTAATTAATTATTACCTGAACCGCTGCAAGCAGACGATCTAACATTCAAACGAGGTGTGAAATATCTGTCAAGTGCTAGGGTAACCTGTGAAATACACAACGCACCCCTTACGGAGAGGGGAGAACATGTCTTGATCCATCACATGTTAAGGTCTCTTGGAATCTTCAAGACCTAGTCATGCTAGAAGCTGAGTCAAGGAATCCCGTTATGAAGAAAGCATTCCTAATTTCCTGTCAAACATCTCTTGCTGGAGTGCATCACTGGCAAACACGATTTCGGAGGCAAACTACTGCTTCTGGAGATACATCTACAACAGGTAATTTCTCGTGTTTATTCACGTTCAAATAGTATGTTTCTCTTGTTTTTTTTTTACTTGCCCACCATTGTCTCCTTTTGTTTTTGGACAGATTGTACTAGTCAAATTGCTGGTGTTCTTATACTGTGTTGGTGGGGCCAACTCACTTTCCCTCCCTCTCGATGTTTATCAGTTCCACTACCTAAGCCTTTTTTTTGCTGTAAAAAAAGAAAAAAAGAAAAAAAGAAAAAAGAAAAAAGCAAGAGAAACATATTGTTTGAACGTGGATAAACACGAGAAATTACCTCCTGTAGATGTGTCTCTATAAGCAGTAGTTTGCCTCCAGAACCGTGTCTGCCAGTAATGCACTCCATGAAGAGATGTTTGACGTGAAATTAAGAATGCTTTCTTCATAATGGGATTCCTTTACTCAGCTTCCAGCATGACTAGGTCTTGAAGATTCCAAAAGACCTTGACATGTGTGGATCTAGACATTCGGTTTCTTCATGTTCTCTCCTCTTCGTAAGGGGTTCTTGTGGATCAAGACATTTTGTCGAGGTTTCATCATGTTGTAATTAACCATAATATCAATATAAATATTGGCCTTTAATTAATTAGGTTAAAAAATCTGATTAGGGTATATTGTCAAATAAATTGTAATATTATCTCAATATCAATATATCAATATTAACTTCTAAAAAATTAAGTTAAAAATTCTGATTAAGGTTAAAGTTTGACATAGAAATTTTAAGTCCAATATCCACATTATATTATCTCAATATCCACAATAATTTGCCTCAATAGATTATATGAATATAACTCTTTTTTCAGAATATTCAATACCCAATATCCAATATCAACAATATCAACATTATCCAATATCAACAGGGGCAAACCCACAGCCAACTCCCCCCAAAAATTTTCAAGTTCTCTTTAAAATATATAAATTTGTCCCCCAAAACAATTGTTTTGTCCCCCCTAAAATAATTTTTTTGTCTCCATAATTTTTTTTTTTGTTTATATTTTGACCATTCTTTCATTTTGAAAGACCAAAAATATCCCTAATTTCTACCGTTATCTTCTAACCAAATATCCAAACTTGGTTTTTTTTTTTTTTTGGATTAGGATCCCCGCAATTCATAAAAATTGTTGTGGCAGCAATAGGAACAATTTGAGCCATCGATTTAAATCCACAGCTCAATGATAGTGAAGAGTTTCAAAACTCGTTGATCTCCCAAGTTGCATTTTAGTGCCGGTTCTACCTTGAAATTACTGATACAGTGATACTCCTATTTGTTTTCTTTCTAAGCAAATTTAAGTTCCAAAAGAATTGTTGTTGTTGGGGGGTTTTGGGGGATCTTGTTAAGAGAAAGAGTCTATGCTCAAAGGTACCTTTTTCTTTAATCCTATAAATTGTTCTTAGTTTATTTTGCTAGTAGTTTATATTATTGTGTGTCTGTGATATCGTATCGGATGATCTATTGATCCTATTGATTGATCATGATCAATCGGATGATCCTCATGATCCTATTGATCCATCATGATCGATCGGATGATCCTCATGATCCATTACGGTCGATCGGATAATCTATTGATCCTATTGATCAATCATGATCGATCGAATGATCCTCATGTTCCATTACGATCCATCATGATCGATCAGATGATCCTCATGATCCTATTGATCCGTCATGATCAATCAGATGATCTATTGATCCTATTAATCCATCATGATCGATTGGATGATCTATTGATCTTATTGATCCATTATGATTGATCGGATGATCCTCATGATGGATGAACCTCTCGATCCTATTAATCACTTTTTTTAAAGGGAAATATACACATAACTCCCTCAAACTACCACTACATTGACAATGTTCCTCTCAAACTACTAATTGTGTCAGTATATATCCCCCCCTAAACTACTAAAAAATGTCAATGTCACCCTAATGACAAAAACTAGTTTTTTTTTTTCTTTTGTTTTTAAATTGTTTTTAAATTGTTTTTATAATTTTCAGTTATTTTTTTTTATTTAACAAAAAAACTGGTTTTTCTTCTCCCTCTTCTTCTTCTTTTTTTTTTCTTTTTTTTTCGTTTGTTTTGTTCTCTCTCTCTCTCTCTCTCTCTCTCTCTCTTTCTCTCTCTTTTAAATTGTTTTTATAATTTTTAGTTATTTTTTCATTTTTTTTTTAAAAAGAAATCATTTTTTTTAATTTATTTAATTTATGTTTTTTTTTTCTTCAAATTTATAAGGACATTTTTGTCTTATTTAAAAACATTTAGGATCATTTTTGTTATTTTGTTGGTCTTAGGGGGGACATTGACATGTTTTGGTAGTTTGAAGGGGGGAACATTAACAGAATTGGTAATATGGGAGGTACATTGACAATTGAGTAGTAACTTGAGGGAAATATATGTACTTTGCCATTTTTTTAAATAATAATTGCAATTTATAGTAACGTGGACATATGGTCCACGTAACTATTGACAGTAACGTGATATTTACAATCACGTTACTATTTAGTTCCTTGCGTTACTATTTTAATAACGTGATAATTTGTCAGGTAAGTATAAATTAGTCTCTTCTTCTTCCTCGCGTCCAGCCGTCTGGTTTCCCCGGCCATCCCCGGATAATTCCAAATTCTCAATAAAAGCTCGCACAGCTCCTGATCCTACCAAAAAAAGAAAAAAAAGAGTGTTATTTTATCCTTTGAGGGCAAATTTCCAAGCAGATCCAGCATATTCCCCCAACACAGCATACTTCGATCGAAATTCTTTGTTCTAGACCTATGCAACAAATGAAAAGGCCGTCACAATAAAGATTTCATCTCATTTGTTGCAGAGGTCAGAAACAAAGAAAACCAGAAAGTTGAAATCGAATGAAGATGAAAGATTTGAATAAAACCTCACATATTTGAAAGATTTCCAAAAGGTGAAAGTATTTATGGAAGATAGAACATTAATACAGTGTCAATTCAAAAGCCAATACATGCACCCACATGCTACATCCATTTGAGAGTCCAAGTGACGCCCATCAATGCACCAGAGATCACACACAACTAATAAGGGGCACAATCATTTCGATTTTAGTAACGTGCAAATTTTTGTGGGTTACTAATATTAGTAATGTGCTAACAATTCGCACGTTACTATTTAGTAACATGCAAAAATTTACACGTTACTAAATTTGGTACATTACTAAAGTAGTAACCCTAAAATTTTGCATGTTACTATACTAGTAACGTGCAAAATTTAGCACATTACTATTTAGTAACGTGCTAAAATTTGCACATTACTAAATATTGTGTCAATATAATTTTTTTTTAAATAATAAAATTTTAAATAATTAGTAACCTGACTAATTTTGCACGTTACTAAATTTAGTAACACGCAAATTGTTTGCACGTTATTGAATTAGTAACGTGCAAAATTAGTAACGTTCAAATTCTTGCACATTACAAAAATAGTAACATGCAAAATTCTTGCACGTTACTAAGTTGGTATAAAAATAATAATTTTAAAATTTAAATTATTAATGACGTGTAAAATTTAACACCTCGCTAAATAATAATGATCTATCATGATCTACCATCTATTGATTTATCATGATCGATCGGATGATCTACCATGATTGATTGGATAATCTATCGATCCTATTGATCTATCATGATCGATCGGATAATCTATCGATCCTATAGATGTATCATGATCAATTGGATGATCTATCGATCCTATAGATCTATCATGATCAATTGGATGATCTACCATTATTGATCGGATGATCTATTGATCCTATTGATCTATCATGATCGATTGGATGATCTATCGATCATATTGATCTATGATGATCGATCGATCCTATTGATCTATCATGATCGATGGGATGATCTACCACGATTTATTAGATGATCTATCGATCCTATTTATCTATCATGATCGATCGGATGATCTACCATGATTGATCGGATGATCTATCGATCTATCATGATCGATCAGATGATTTACCATGATCGATCGGATTATTTATCATGGATCGATCGGATGATCTATCATGATTGATCGGATGATCTATCATGATTGATTCGATAATCTATCTATCCTATTGATCTATCATGATTTATCGGATGATCTACCATGATTGATCGATCGGATGATCTACCATGATTGATCGATCGGATGATCTACCATGATTGATCGGATGATCTATCGATCCTATTGATCTATCATAATCGATCGGATGATCTACCATGATTGATTGGATGATCTATCGATTCTATTGATCTATCATGATCGATCGAATGATCTATCGATCCTATTGATCTATCATGATTGATCAGATGATCTACCATGATTGATCAGATGATCTATCGATCCTATTTATCTATAATGATCGATCGAATGATCTACCATGATTGATCGATCGGATGATTTACCATGATTGATCGGATGATCTATCGATCCTATTGATTTATCATGATTGATCGGATGATCTGCCATGATTGATTGGATGTTCTATCCCTCCTATTGATCTATCATGATCGATCGAATGATCTATCGAACCTATTGATCTATCATGATTGATCGGATGATCTATCGATCATATTTATCTTTCATGATCGATCAGATGATCTACCATGATTGATCGGATGATCTTTTGATCCTATTGATCTATCATGATCGATCGGATGATTTATCATGGATCGATCGGATGATCTATCATGATTGATAAGATGATTTATCATGATTGATCGGATGATCTACCATGATTGATCAGAAGATCTATCGATCCTATTAATATATCATGATTGATCGGATGATTTATCATGATCGATCGGATGATCTATCGATCCTATTAATCTATCATGATTGATCGGATGATTTATCATGATCGATCGGATGATCTATAGATCCTATAGATGTATCATGATCGATCGAATGATATATCAATCCTATTGATCCATCATGATCGATTGGATGATCTATCATGATTGATCAGATGATCTATCGATCCTATTGATCTATCATGATCGATGGGATGATCTACCATGATTGATTGGATGATCTATCTATCCTATTTATCTATCATGATCGATCGAATGATCTACCATGATTGATCGGATGATCTATCGATCCTATTGATCTATCATGATTGATCGAATGATTTATCATGGATCGATCAGATGATCTATCATGATTGATTGGATAATCTATCGATCCTATTGATCTATCATGATTGATCGGATGATCTACCATGATTGATCGAATCATCTATCGATCCCATTGATCTATCATGATCAATCAGATGATTTATCATGGATCGATCGGATGATCTATCGTGATTGATCAGATGATTTATCATGATCGATCGGATGATCTATCATGATTGATTGGATAATCGATCGATCCTATTGATCTATCATGATCAATCGGATGATCTATCGATCCTATTAATCTATCATGATCGATCGGATGACCTACCATGATTGATCAATCAGGTGATCTACCATGATTGATCGATCAGATGATCTACCATGATTGATCGGATGATCTATCGATCCTATTGATCTATCATGATCGATCTATTGATCTATCGATCCTATTGATCTATCATGATTGATCGGATGATCTATCAAACCTATTAATCTATCATGATCGATCGAATGATCTATTGATCCTATAGATCTATCATGAATGATCGGATGATCTATCGATCGTGATAGAGTTTGATCAATCATACTTGACACAGTGAAGGTTCGATCGAACATCTGATCGATCCTAATAAGTACTAGTCCGATCGATCATAACAAGATCATAGGATCGATAAAATATCTGATCGATCAAAGCGTATTGCTCCAATCTGATCAGTAAACCATGAGTAATGTGATATATGTGTGTTTATATATATATATATATATATATAACTATTTTTTTTTTTTAAGTAAACTATATTTTATAGTTAGTTATATACTAGCTATAGGATATAGGTTATATAGTAAGTATTAATAACTAATTAATATGTTAGTTTAACATACTATATAAGGCGAAAATGTATTTTTTCAATAAGACAAAAATATCTATAAATTCAAAAAAAAAATATAAAGAAAAAAAAAAACAAATTCAACAAAAAAAGAAGACGTTTTTGTTTTTTTTTTTTTTTTTTTTTTTTTTAAAAAAAAAAAAACCCAAAATTAACTTAAAATAATAAAAAAAAAACCAATTTTTCCAAAAAAAAAGTTATTTACAAAAACAAATTAAAAAAATTAAAAAACGAGAAAGAATTTTATTTAAAAGAACAAACGAAAAAATAATTAATAATTATGAAAACAATATTTTTGGAAAAAAGAAAACAAACGAAAATTGAAAAAGAAAAACCTGTTTTTTATTAATTTTTTTTTTAAAAAAAAAAAAGAAAAAGAAAAGTAATTTTTCTTTTTTTTTAAAAAAAAAAAAATATAAATGAAAATTAAGAATAAATACCAATATATATATACACAAAGCTCATGATTGAGCCTTTTGGGGGGAAGTCGAGTGCACGCGGGACACGAAAATTTCGTGTCCCGCGCGCGCCTCACTTGAAAGTTTAATTTTTTTTTTTCTAAAATTTTAGTAACGTGCAAATTTTCCACGTTACTAAATAGTAATGTGGTGATGATTTCCACGTTACTAAAATTATTTTAGTAACTAAAAATCACATGACTGAAATAAGGTTACTACGCTTTAGTAACGTTCAGAAGGGTTTTGCACGTTACTAAAATCTTAATTTTTCTAGTCATCTGCACGCGGGACACGAAATAATTCCAGCCTTTTTGGATCTTTTAAAACACCAATTCCAGCCATTTTTTCTCCCCATGTGTTCCAAGCTTCCTTGCTTTCTCCCACTAGGTACTCTCTCACTCTTTCTCTCTCTCCCTCCCTTGGTTGCGCCTTTTGGCTTCCTTCTTGTTATTTCTCTGGCATTTTTTTCTTTTTTCTTTTTGTTCAAATTTTTAACAATTATTCACAAAACTGTTTTTGTGATGGGTAACAGATCTGATGGGTTCATAACTATTTTTATTTCTTTATTTTTGAATATCAACAAGTAAGTCTTTCATTTCTTCTTCTTTTTCCTTCAGCTATATATATTGGGTTTTCTCTTTTGTTATGGTGTTGAGATATATTTGTGATATTTGTGAAACAATATCAGGAATACAAAATGAATTCAAGAGGAGTGCAGCTCTTTACTTGTAGATGGTTGCCTTTTTTCTTCTCCAAAAGCTCTTGTTTTCCTCTGCCATGGTATCTTTCTCTCTCTGTTCCTCTCTGTGTCTATGTAGTGTGTTTGTTCTTATGGGTGAGAGTGTTTAATTCATATTGATTGGGGTTTGCAGAATATGGCATGGAGTGCAGTGGTTTCATGAGAGGTAATTAATGAATATTCTTTAATGGAGTGCAATGCATCGCTTGAAGCCTTGAATATTGGTTTCAAGATTTTTTGCTTGAAGCCTTGAAAAAATGGCTGGATTGGAGCTGGAGGGAGAGATGATTCTGATGAAGCCTGTGCGTTGGGGTTAACATTTTTTTTTTTTACATAATTTTAGTAACGTGCTAACACACGTTACTAAAAATAATAATTTTTTAATTTTCATTTTTATATATATTAGTAACATTTTTTTTAATTTTTAATTTTTAATTTAGTGACGTGCAACACTTTGCACGTTACTAAATTAAAAATTCGTTCAAAGTAAATTATCACGTTACTATGTTTACTGGCGTCTCATTTACACGTTACTACATATTTACTAACGTGCAATTTTTCTGCGTTACTATGCAGTAACGTGATGTCCATTTGGACGTTACTAAAATTATTTTAGTAACTATGGGATTAGGAACATGAAAATCACGCCACTGATTTCACGTTACTACAATTTACTAACGTGTAAAAGGCTTTTGCACGTTAGTAAACCTAGGTTTCTAAAATCAAAAATTTTTGTAGTGTTATGCAACAACCCCAAGAAACGAAGCATCATCTCAAATATCATCAATAACTCATTAATTTGCCTACCACCTGCTATGATTTTCTTTTATTTTCAAAGTTCAAGCCTTTAAGGCATTTCTGTAATTAGGTTAGAAAAATTATTGAAGTTGAACGATAGACCAAGGTTGAAGACTATCTAGCATATTTTTTTCTTTTCTTTTTAAAACGCATTGTATAACTTAGGTGAGCCACGTCCATTTAACTCTTTGTTTTTTAACATGCAAAGAAGTGACAAGGTTCCCTCAGAAGAAAAAAAAAAAAAATCGTTCTTCAATTCTCTCATTTGCTCTTTTAAATTATTATTATTATTATTTAACAAAAATTGGATTGCTTTTGTTTTTTATAATTGTTTTCACATTTAATTATTTATGAATATATATAATTTTTGTTTAATATTTTAATTGTATAAAATATATAATTGTAATTATTTGAGAATGATATATTCAAGACTATCAGCAATGAAAAAACCATGTAGCGATCTCAAGGTATGAAGACTGGTTTAGGACAACTAAATCAATTAATGCAAGGCGTGATAAAATAAATTGTAAGTTACATTTATATGTTTTAAAAAATAATTAAATTTTGCTGAATTATTTATTTATTGCGTTAGTTATATTTTTTAATTATTTTTTTATTCATAAAAAAAAATAATAAAAAAAAATCTTGGCCCCTTTGACCCAAAATCCTTTAAAATTCTGCATTTTCAAAAAAATACCATCTTATCTGCGATTTGAAAAAGCTGGTAAATCAACAATCGCATAGCCAGGGGTCAAGAACCCTACTGCCATGTAGAAATGATGCAAGGTAAAACAAGAATAAGTTTGTCGTTTAAGTTTCTTTAAATTATTAGTTTTATTTGAATTTAATTATGAGCTTAACCCAAAGTTTTAAGTTATTTATTGTTCAATAATGGGTTTAGCCCAAAAGTGAGTCACATTAGCTTAGGATATTTGTAATTTAATAATGAGCTTGACCCTTTGCCCAAAGTTAGTCATATTAGGGTTAGAGTTAGGGTTTAGTCTAGGAGCCTATTTAAGCATGATATTCTATTGTAATAGACAGTTTATGACGTTATGAAAAATATGTTTGTTTCTCTGAGGTGTGATTCCTCTTCTCTTTTGGTGGTGAGACGCTGCCAAAGCCAGTGAGATGCTAGTTTGTTCTTCTTTATTGTTAATTTGGTGAAACTCCATGTTAGAAAAATGTTTATTTCTTTAGATTTCTGTTTGTTTTAAATTCCTGCTGCGTTAAGTGGTATCAAAGCATTTGAGATTATTTTCTATCAACAATTGCATGATCCAATTCTTATATCTGCCATGAGTCGATGGCACCATTGTTGGACTTCATACAGGTATGATCAGTACGCCCACCTCCCATCTAGTCACGATTACAAAACTGCCTTTCTGGGGAACATAGCTAACCCCTCCACCACCACCAACCAGCACCATGAAACAGAAAATCACACAGCCACAAAGCCTCAACCTTGCAACCCACTAGGTACCGTCACAGACCATCTCCCTACAAACCACACCAGATTCCACCACTACAAAGCAGACCAAGGAAGCCGAAAATCAAACAAAGCCACAAGGCCTACATTATTCATTGAACCAGGTTCGCCTTTGCACCACACGGCTCGATGATGGTATCACCAACATGGAGCGGTACATCTTTTCTAGGAAACCGGCAATCATTGCCGTTCATAAACCACACAAACCATCCAAGCCACTACCGACGCAAAACCGAGCTTTCGGTCTGTCACTCGCTCTGCCACCCCCTATCCCCACAAATCAAACAAATGCCTAAACCCACAACGAAACCCCATCAGACATGCCGTCACAACCGATACTGGCAATACCCAGACCCTAGCCTCCCTTGATCTCCACACAGTCAAACACCCCAATCCATCTCGAATCATCAATCTCAGCCGTTCAAAACACAAAGAAAATCCCATTAGAAAATCTCAAACAGCCCACCTCAGTTCCACACCCATGGGTAGACACCCAAAAATCAAATCTTTCACCATCATTCACAACCCCATCCAGCAAGCCACCATCACACTAGAGTTTTTGTCGCTGCCCCATCCCAAATCACCACCGTTACTACCCAAAACCCACCACCACGCAAGAGCAAACCAAAAATTCCATACACACCGTCGAATGACCCAGCCCACCGCCAACCCTATGTCGTGACACCCACAAAATCAACCCATCTCCCTTGCCGTGCGTCCCCATCACCAACCCACCATCGTTGGTACCCACACCGCAAAAGCCACAACCTCCACCTCCACCCAAAATTTTACCTTTGCTGCCAGTGGTCTGCACCATCCACTGGGACTCCGGTGATCAGCCAAAACCTGTTCCCCAACTGGCCCTCCGCCGATCTGCGCCGCCAACGACCACCCTCAGTTGCGCTAGTCCGCCAATCCACCGAACCACCCTGTCGGGCTGCCTTCCATCAACTCATCATTTGGCCTTCAAGAAGCAACTCTGTTGTGCGAGTCCGGCTAAACGAAATGGGGGAGAATTTTTCGTTTCTTATGTATGGTTCAGAAAGAGAAAGAAGAAGAAGATAAAGGCAAAACAAGGATAAAAGAGAGGTTTTTGGTAAAGGGTCGTTCAGTTGGTGAAAGAGGAATCAAGCTAGTTAAATGAAGACAAAAAAAAATAAAAAAAATTGTTTCACTTGTTTTAAGGTTGCAGGTGGCTTGAACCGCGTGAAGTACAAAAAAAAAAAAGGAAGGCGCTACTTACCCGTTGGTTTGATAAACCGCGTGAAGACTCTCTGTGTCTTCCAAAGGACACGTGACAAGAGGAAAAAGTAAATGGTCAAAAGAAGAAAAAAAAAAAAAAAAAAAAAAAAAAAGGTGGGATGCATGTTTTGAAGCTTTTGTTAGTGAAAATTATTGGACTTCTAATTAACAGTGTGTGTGAACAGTGTGCAACAAAATATTAAATGCGGAATTAAAGGAGACAAATATTTTGTTGACGAAGTGGAAACTCAAGATGAGAAAAACCATTTCAGGACAGCCAAACCCAGGATATCTACTATTCAGAAGACAAGACTAGATACAAAGTAGTAACACTCACATACCCCTAATGCAGTGGTCGTACCTTGCTTTCTAACGTGTAACCCAAACGAACGCCTCCCAACCAGGTCTCCTACCTAAAGGGGTCTTCAATAGAATCCTTTACCTTAGGGCCAACCCCTAAGATAGACTTCACAGCTGATCAAATCATACACTGGCAAAGCTAGAGAGCTAGCAGATCTTCAATATCTCCCTAAACACCCTCTCTAGGCTGTAAGGAATTCACCACGGAATTCTGTGTTGAATGCATGCCTAGAAACCCTTATTTATAGGCTTTAAAAGGCCTAATTCGAGTAAAAAACAGATTTTGTGGCACACGCGTCCTGACGGGAGCCTTGGCCGTCCGAACAGGAAACTTTTGAAAAGCAATTCCAAAATTTTTGCAGGGCCGTCTGGACGCAAGATGTTTCCGTCCTGACACTTCTATTGTTCGTCCGGACAATCAATTGACAGGATTTGTTTCTTAGCTTTCCAACGACGCCGATTTCATCCCAATCCGATATTTGAGTAAAAAATTATGATCAAAATACCGGAGGGCGTCGGGACGGCTTGACCAAGCGTCCGGACGGTCAACTACAACCGCCTTTCCAAAATAGCATTGAAAGCTTCCATAATAAGGCCGCGTCCAGACTGTGTTTCCCTAGCGTCCGACCGGTTGCACTTTGGCTGGACGTAATTACCATAATAAGGCTTTGGAGCGTCCGGACCCTGAAGGGTATTTTCGGACGATTGAACTAGTGCACGCAATTTTCATATATGAAGCTCGATCATCCGGACCATGAAGGTTGACGTCCGGACGGTTGAACTTTGCATGCACGACTTGCCTTATAGAGGACATCGTTTGGACGGGATCATACATCGTCTGGACGGTAGCAGCCGTCTTCCCATAATTGTGTCTTGATTCAGAAACTCTAATGCTTGTTAAACATTGAATGGCATCCGGACGATTTGCCATTACGTCCGGACGGGATGCAAACTTGAACTGTTCGAAGCTTCTAGACATTGATGGGCGTCTGGACGAAAAGTTCTCGTCATCCGGACGGATGATGCTAACTAATGAGCGTCCGGACAGAATACCACATCATCCAAGGATGTTGCTGACTGATGAGTGTCCAGACGGAATACCAGGTCGTCTTCTTGAACCGAAATAAACTTCCTTGAAAACTTCACAGAATCTTCTTGAAGAACATAGCTGAAGAGTAGACTCTAGATAAAGCAGCATCCCTGTGAAAGCAGCAACATTACATACAAGTGATTTTGTCCAACAGAATGCAGCCAGCACAAAAACTAACAGTCAGAGATTCAGAAGCAAGGCAAAGAAGAAAAAAAATAAAAGTGATAGCATGTTTCATTGTTTCAAGGTTTCGTCAGAACTTTAAACTCTTTTCAAGACTTTTCAGTCGGTCAAAGCCTACAGGTTTCACAAAAGCAAGAGCAAATAGAAGAAAAAAATTCTATTGGGCTGCTTACAACAATGGTCATTATTCTTCGGCCCATATTCAACAGAAAGTTCAAGAATCAAAACGAAAGCCCGTCTCAGAATTGTCAGATTAGGCTTTGTTCATTCTCATTTTAAACTCGAGGTCGAATTCTTTTCGAAGAGGGGGAGAATGATGCAGGGTGAAACAAGAATAAATTTGTCGTTTTAGTTTATTTAAATTATTAGTTTTATTTGAATTTAATTATGGGCTTAGCCCAAAGTTTTAAGTTATTTATTGTTCAATAATGGGTTTAGCCCAAAAGTGAGTCACATTAGCTTAGGTTATTTGTTATATTAGGGTTTAGTCTAGGAGCCTATTTAAGCATGATATTCTATTGTAATAGACAGTTTATGACGTTATGAAAAATATATTTGTTTCTATGAGGTGTGACTCCTCTTCTCTTTTGGTGGTGAGACGCTGCCAAAACCAGTGAGATGCTGGTTTGTTCTTCCTTATTGTTAATTTGGTGAAACTCTATGTTAGCAAAATGTTTATTTCTTTAAATTTCTGTTTGTTTTAAATTCTTGCTGCGTCAAGAAACATGTCGCAATGGAAGAACGTACGCCAAATTATTTGGTGGCAAGGCAGTCCGATCGGAATTTCGGCGACTATATAAAAGACGATGATGAGAGGTTTACGTATTGTATGTATTGCCAGTGTGATCATGAAATTTATTTGTTTTGTAATATGTTACAAGGAAAGTAAACTTTTATGGTAGCTAGTTACTTTTTGTGTTTTGGTCTACAAAGCCCATAACAGTGTATATATATTTTGGTACTCCCATTTTGTGGAAGATGTAATATATATTTACCCTTTTATTAATTGAATAGCTGATCATGAAGTTCTTGTTTGTAGCTTAATCATGAAGTGCTTTTTGGTACTCCTTCTTGCAGTATCATATTGTGTGATGAAATCATTGTTTAATTTGACATCTTTGTGATGGTATGTCAACGCAAGATATCTACATTACATGTTGTTATTTAAAAGAGATAGACTGTTGCATTTGCAATAGGTAATAAAGTGCCAACAAACAACCTGCTTAAAGATATCTCAATTACAAAACATAGGGTATATATGGTTAATTATGAAGGTTTATATGCATATAAATATTCAATTTTAACACATGGATAATAACGTAATAAAAATACACGTTACTATAATTGTAACATGATATATATATGCCCGTTACTATATATTGAGTAACGTGAAAAATATCACATTACTAGGTCATATATTAACTAATGGGTTAATTTGCACGTTACTCTAAAGTAACGCGGAAATTTACCATGTTAGTGCATATTAGCGCGTATATATTTACGCTACTATCCAGTAACCCATAAAATGTTCACGTTACAAAGGAGTTACAAAGTAAATTTTACACGTTACTATATATTTCAGTAATGCGTTAAATAATTATCATGTTACTGTAATCACTTACGTGTAAAATTCTACAGATTAGTATTCCCATATTTTTTTGTAGTGGGTATTAGAGCCATTGCCCAGTCTGAAATGAGAGGAGCGTATATAAGCCCATGTGGATTGCTAGCTGGCACACATTTGGGCACCAAGAATTGAGTGATCCCTTCATGGTTGCCATGGGGACTCTAAATCCCAAGAGAGGGTTATTGTGACGTCCCACATTGGCTAGGTATGAGAATAAGAATGTGTTTATATGTATATTCGCACCATTCACTACATAAAAAATGGGTTTTTGAGCCGTTTTTGTTTGAGCCATTTTAAGAAAACGGCTCTTATTTGAGCCTTTTTGGTCAAAATGACTCCAACTAGATTTTGAGCTGTTTTATTAAAAACGGCTCCAAATTGAGCTGTTTTAACTAAATGGTTCAAAATGGAGCATTTTTTTGCTAAAACGGCTCCAATTAGAGCCGTTTTCTAAACCGATTCCAATTGGAGCTGTTTTTAAAACGGCTCCATTTTGAGTCATTTTAACAAAAACGGCTTAAATTTGAGATGTTTTTAAAAAACGGTTTTAATTGGAGTTGTTTTGAGAAAAGCGTGTCCAATTGGAGCCGTTTTTCTAAAATGACTCCAATTCGAGCCGTTTTGTTAAAAGAGCTCTAATTGGAGTTCTTTTAAAAAATAAAAGTGACTCCATTTATAATAACTCTAACCATATATACTATATATGACATTAATTAATATATATAGCACTATATATAGAACTACATAAGTTGTATTTAGGGTTGTAATCGAGACGAGGCGAGCTTCAAGATTTCAAGATTGCCTCATTTATGAGTTGAGTTTAATTAAATTGTTGGTCTCGAACTAGAACCGATCATAATAGGATCATAGGATCGATAGAAGGTCTGATCGATACAAGTGTAATACTCTGATCGATCGAACATCCAATCAATCATAGTACATTAGTCTAATCGATCGTGATAGAGTTTGATCAATCAAACTTGACATAGTGAAAATTCAATCTAATTTGCAATCGCCCTATCCATCTTGGGCCGTTTAATTGATTGTGATACGATCAAATGATCGATCAAACTTGACACAATTGAAGGTTTGATTGAATATCTAATTCATCTTAGTGTATTGGTCCGATCTATTGTGATACGAATGTTCGATCAATCAAACTTGACATAGTGAATGTTCGATCTAATGTGCGATTGATCTTAAGTACTAGTTCGATCGATCATGACAGGATCATATGATCGATAGAAGATCTGATCGATCCAAGTGTATTACTTCGATCGATCCAACATCCAATCAATCAAAGTGCATTAGCCTGATCGATCGTGATAGAGTTCGATCAATAAAACTTGATACAGTGAAAGTTCAATCTAACATGCGATTTATCCTAAGTACTAGTCCGATCGATCATGATAGGATCATAATAAGATTGATAGAATCATCCAATTGATCCTGGTGTATTACTCCGATCGATCCTAGTGTTATAGTATGATCGATCATGATAGAATAATATGATCGATAGACCATCCGATTGAGCCTAGTGCATTATTCTGGCCGATTGTGATAGATTTCGATCAAACAAACTTGACATAGTGAATATTCGATCTAACGTGCGATTGATCCTAGTGCATTAGTCCGATCAATCATGATAGGATCACAGGATCGATAAAATCATCTAATCGAGCTAGTGCATTAGTCCTAATGTATTAGTCTGATCGAGCTAAGTTATTAAATTTTTCAATATATGATCACGAAGTTCAAATTAACAATATGTTATTATATATAATTAGAGTAAGTAAAGTTATTATTTATAGTGTAGCTTTTTTTGAACGATAATACGTTAGCTAGCTAGTTTAATTAACATACATAATACAATTATCAACGAATTAAAATTAATATGTAATACTATATTTATTTATAAGCTAGTGTACTATATGGAGCCGGTTTAAGCTAGTATACTAATACACACACATATAAATATTAAGCAACATATGTAACATATATTACTTAAGTACTAATGTACATGCTTAAATTTATATAACTCATTTTTTAGTAATATATTACTTAATATTTTTTTTATATATATAAGAGATTTGAACGAACTAACGAGTCGGACTAACGAACTGGGCTATCGATCTAGTCGGGCTTACTAACCCTATATATACTATGTAGGGTCCTAAATGAAAATATGAGTCGTTATATATATATATATATATATATGAGATAGAGTTTAAGGTTATACTTAGGATACTAAATATAACTAGGGTTTGAGATTTGATTTTAGGGTTTTTTTTTATATATATATATATATATATATATATATATAGAGAGAGAGAGAGAGAGAGAGACAGAGAGAGAGAGAGAGACAGAGAGAGAGAGAGAGAGACAGAGAGAGAGAGAGAGAGACAGAGAGACAGAGAGAGAGAGAGAGAGAGAGAGACAGAGAGAGACAGAGAGAGAGAGAGAGAGAGAGAGAGAGAGAGAGAGAGAGAGAGTTTATATATATTAGTGTTATATACTCATTAACCATTTTGTGTATTATTATGTAGTCAGCTAAATATGGACAAGAGTTGGATGACGAAGTGGAGAGGCTCGATGGAGTATATGGAAGGGGCTAAAGCATTTGTGAAGTATGTAGTTATGAACTCGAGAAACAAAAATTCAATTGTGTGCCCATGCAGGAAGTATGGCTTGAACTGGAGCTTACGACCAGAAGAACTATATGACCACTTGACCGCGCCCACCTTTTCCGAGTGCATTCATGGTTGAGGTGCCTTTACTGGACAACATATGTATGCTGTTGGATACGACTGGTGGGTTTGCTGAGTTTTTTGATGATGAGCTTGATAATACAATATTGGCACATGAGGCTGAGAGGGAACAAGCTCCCAATATTGGTGTACCATTGGACAGTCAACAAGTCTGTATGATAGGTACATATGTTACACTTGATATATATATATATATATATATATATATATATATATATATATATATATATATATATATGTAATCTAGATTCCAAAGTTTTACGTGATCAAGATGCAAGAATATTTATATTCCATTCAACTTACATACACATATCTTGAGTCGTTGTGAATGTAGGCAGAGTATCGTATTTTTTGAATGATGTAAATATTGTTTATATGATTTTATCAGTTGGACTTGATCGGTTTGTGATTGTAGGTAACATATGTATTATGTTTTGAAATTACTTTGAACGTTTTAGAGTTTGTATTATATATGTTTGAGGTTGAGTGACATCATTTATGTAGATACGTTGTTTTATTTCTTATTGTTTTGTTTTTATCGCTTCGTGTGTACATTAAGCTATAATGATCATTTGTGCGTGTATGAAGTTCGGATTATGAGTGCATGTAATCGTTTATGAGTTCATATATGAGAACGATATTCTTAATAAAATAAAGAATTATTTTTTTTTAATTTTATTTTTATTTAGAGTCGTTTTAGGCCTTAAAACGACTCCAATCAGTTGGAGTCATTTTAAGCCAAAAACAACTCTAACTGGTTGGAGTCGTTTTTACCAAAGCGACTCAAACCGGTTTGAGGTTTTTTTACTAAAGCATCTCAAACTTGTTTGAGTCGCTTTGTGTAAAAAAAACGGCTCTAATATAATTTTAATACTCCATACCTTGAGCTATTTTGAAAATGACTCAAAATGTTTTAAGCCCTTTTTAGGCCTTAAAACGGGACAAAACTGTGATTTGTTTTTGTAGTGCTTCTTGACACAACGCGTTTTAAAGTTGTGATGGCCGGTGATGGACCTATCAGAACTCTGTAATTAAACGTGCTTATATGAGAGTAGTATCATAGTGGGTGACCTTCTACGAAGTCTGATTTGGAGAAATCAAGAACATATCATATTGTGTCGTTGGGAGTGAGTTGTTACAACTATATAGCTACATAATTTTATAGTAAAAAGGAGTTTTACAACATAGTGTGTTATTGTGAAAAGAGTGTTAACAATCTAGTAAAAGACATGTTTTCTATGGAATGATAAAGTATTTATGAAAGGAAAGTTTATGACATAGTTTTATGGTAAAGCTAAAATATTTTTCTATGAGGTGATAAAATGTTTACAGTATAGTTTTGAAGTAAAGAGACATGGTCACCATGAAATGAGAAAGTATTTATGAAAGAAAACTTATAGTAAAGTGTTAAAACGTTTTTAGCGAAAATATGAAGTGTTTGCTAAAGACATATATTTATGGCAAAGGGATTTTTATGTTTTTAGTAAAAAGTTGTAAATGTTTTCAGAGAAATGTCGAAATGGTTTTAGCAAAGTCATAGTATGTATGTATAATTATAGCTGTTACATAAAATTTTCACACAGTCACAAACTAGCACTGCATGGCTTGCTAATTACTTAGCTGAGCCGTAAATTTATCATTTCACCTCTAAAATATTATTTTACAGAAGATATTGACCTAAGAGATGAGCGGGCAATTAAAGTAGGGATCGATAGACGTGAACCCCTATATTTTGAATGTACAATCTCCTCCTCTTGGCCTTCCCCGTGATGCCATGGTTAGTTCCTTGTTAGACCCGGTTTCTGGAAGGTGGTATGAGGCCCTCATTTGGGCGAATTTCTCTGTCGAAGAAGCTGAGGCCATCTGCAGATTGGTCCCTAGTCCACTGGGTAATCCTGATAAGCGAGTTTGGGTTGCTTCACCTATAGACTTTTTTACTGTGAAGAGCGCTTATCATGCTGAGATGTCACGAAGGGCTCAGTCTAGGAGGGAATGCTCGGTTTTTCAAGAAAAAAAGGACATTTGGCAAGCTATTTGGAACCTTAAGGCCCCAGCATCCACCAAGAATTTTGTATGGAAGATGTGCTCAAACATTCTACCAACAAAAGACTTTCTATACAAGAAACATATTTTGCCGGACCCGATATGCTCGCTTTGTCAGATGTGCTCGGAAGATGCCTGGCATGCTCTTTGGACATGCCCTGCTTCCATGGCTATTTGGCAGGAATGTCCTCGTCCGTTGCAAAAAATGGCCTTGTGGGAAGTGATGGGCTTGACTTATTTTCCCAGTTCAAGGACCGGCTACAAGATGAAGACTTACTATTGAGCCTCATGGTGGCACGCCAGATATGGTTTAGGCACAACTCCTTTTTGTTTGAAAATGTATTTACCCCTCCTCAACAGGTGATGTGTAAGGCTAAGGAAGTAGTCGAGTTTTTCTTGCTTTGTTGCGATCGAACTGCCCCTGTCTATGGTGCATGTCCAAGAGCCGACTATACCACGGTGGTCTCCTCCCCCTAGGGGTTTTTTGAAGATGAATTGGGACGCCACTTTTAACAAAGCTGTGAGGTTTATGGGGATTGGTGCAGTGCTTCGGGATGACAAGGGTGAGGTGGTTGTGGCTTTGGCTCAGTATCTCCCGCAAGTGATGGATCCTAGCATGGCTGAGGCAGTTGCACTATGGAAGGCTGTCGGATTTGTGGTGAGATGGGATTCACACAGGTGGTGTTTGAGGGGGATGCTTTACTCATTGCAGAGGCTGTGGGTTCAGGGAGTACTTGCTGGAGAAATTTCGGGTAACTCATTGAGGATACTCGTATTGTTCTTTAGGATTTCCAAGCCTATAAAGTCCTTCATGTTAAGCGGCAAGCAAACCAGGCTGCCCATGCTTAGCTAATTAATTTATCTGTGTCTCAGTTGATTGATTTTGTTTGGCAAGGGGAATGCCCTGCGCCAATTTCTCAAATTGTATTTGCGGAAATAGCTTTTCGTTGAATGATAATGGATATTCAATTTCTCATAAAAAAAAAAAAGAAGGTGCTTTGGTAATGTCTTATGTTGAGGATTATTATTATTATTAATATTATTTATTTATTTATTTTTTTGAAAGAACAAAATTATAGTAAAATTTCACATGTTAGATATTTATCCCCCCTATATATGTTAGTACCAACGAAGATAAAAAAAAAAGTGAGTTGGTAGTCCTTCCAATTCTTTAAAGGAAGGATATATATAATTAGGGGCCGAAACAATATTTGAATTAATTTTATGCAAGGCAAATTAAATATGTGGCATTCAACAGGCCAGCAAATGACTAGTTTTTAGCTATAAAGAGTAATGCTAAAAGGACAACTATAACAGAACTAGTACACAATTCCAAAGCAGGCCCATGTGCTAAAAATTGTGCATGAATTGAATCACAACCCATACCAAATTGCTGGTAACGATCTTTTCAACCGTGGATGTATAAATATAAGAAAGTCTTTTAAGAACGGCACACCAATGTGCCGAAGAGTCATCTTTCCTTCCATTAAATTGACCTTAAGGAGGATGTGACAGATGTCTGGCTGTTGCCTTGCGCCATAGGGGAGGAATCAAACTGGAGGTCATGAAGAACTCCAACAAGACTAGTAGTAATGAATGAAAAACAAGTGACTTTCCCACTTCCATTGGACCATTTCCATCAATCCAATGGCCTTGACTTACAACTAATTTATCCTTATTTTTTACAACTTTGTCTGGAATCTTTTTCTAACTTATTCCACTTCTAAAGCCGACACAGAAAAAAACAAGGGTTTTCTTTTGGTCCTGTTGTCAAATTATTTTTAGAGAAAAAGTTTATACTAACATGATATTCACAAGACTTATTTTTTTTTCAGTTCTCTAATAATAAACAATATATTCTGAAGAACCAGTGACTAATATTAAAATTTTTTGAAAATATAATATTGATAAGATGAAGAACAGGATTATAGTGTAACATACTTAATAATTAACCTCCCAAAGGAAGAGCAAGTTTGCCAGAGATTTTGCCAAAAGCAAAGAAACACTAGAAGAAATTGATCATCAAAATGGGCATGGCCTCCGTCAATGTCTCCACGACTCTTGTGGTCTTTACGTTGCTCTGCATGAGCAGAGAGGCTGCCGGAATTGAGTATTTACACCATGTCTGTTCAAACAGTACTACTACCCTTACTTTTACTCCCAACAGCACCTATCAATCCAATCTCTATCAACTCCTTTCCTCTCTTTCCTCCAACGCCGGACATGAAGATGGTTTCTACAACACCACCGTAGGACAAAACGCTTCCGACACTGTCTACGGCCTCTTCCTCTGCCGTGGCGACCTTTCCACCCAAGAATGCCAGGACTGCGTGAACATTGCGACCGACGATGTGATTAATCAATACTGTCCGATAGAAAAAACGGCCGTGATCTGGTACGAGGAGTGCATGATACGTTACTCAGACCAATCTTTCTTCTCCACCATGAACACGATGCTTAAATTTTTCATTTCTAGCCATAAAAATATTTCTGATCCAGATCGGTTTAACCAGTTATTGATGCGGACAATGAACGACTCGGTAAGCCAGGTTGCAAATGTTAGCACCGGTGCTAAAAAGTTTGCAACTAAAGAAGCTAATTTTATGGGGTCTGAAATACTCTACACCCTTGAGCAGTGCACGCCAGACATATCCAGCTCTGATTGCAGCATATGTATACGGGATGCGATTTCGTCACTGCTGCCGGACTGTTGTGGTGGACTCCAAGGGGGAAGAGTTCTAATTCCTAGCTGTAGAATCAGGTATGAAATTTACCCGTTTTACCGAATGCTTAATGCAACGACACCACCGCCTATGCCAGCAATTCTTCCTCCTCCGCCTTCACGTTCGTCTAAGGGTTCAGGTAAGTAGCTCTTTTCTCACAACTAAATCAAAACGACTGTCTAGTATACAATAATTTTTGTTCTACATGAGCTATTCCATCGTTTAGCCTGTCAATCAAGATTTTATTCATTATGCAGGAAAACACAAAATCTCATCTCGAATAATCATCGCCGCTCCCGTTGCTGCGGCGGTGGTGTTATTGGTCACGAGCTTCTACTTCCTAAGGAGAGTGAGAAATTTTGTACAGTCTCGAATGGGTAAAGAATAACTTGCTTTTCTATAATGTTTTATTTCCTCATGTCCGCACACTTTTTGGCCTTGTCGTGTAATCTGTTGCATTTACCGTTAGTTTGGCTCTGCAGCTGCGAATGCTGTTGCAACCGTAGAGAAACTTGTAGAGTCTTTGCAATTTGATTTGGTTACCATTGAAGCTGCTACAAAAAATTTCTCGAAGAATAACAAGATAGGTGCAGGTGGATTTGGTGAGGTTTACAAGGTACGAGATTATAATTATATAAGTATTCATCTTTTTTTTAAAGGATAGTATCAATTTTATTATTTTAACAAATTAATATAATGCATGCAAAAAATAATGACACGAATTTTTTAGGTTGTACTACAGAATCAATTTTATTCAATTTTAACTGTTATCACATATATATGTCAATATTATGAGGCCAGTGTGCACATAAATTGTATGCAAATAACATTTTTTACGAAATATATATAACTACAAAAAATTGGTTATACAACACTGATACCTAGGGCGTTCTATGTGGTAAACCATATAGTACTGTTGTATAACTATAAACCAAATGGACTAAATTAGTAGTTTTACCCTTCTTTAATGCATTCATATTCATGAAAAAAAAAAAAAATCACAAGGTTTTATGTATAAATGATCAACTCGACTAGAGAATTGGCGATGGCTTTTAATTGATTCACCAATCCAACCAGCTGGGCTGAAGGATTTAATAACTTTGATTCTTTCAAAAGCTTTTGATGTTGGGACTTATATATCATAGCCTTGAAGTGAATTGTTAAAGATTTTTCATTATCAGGGTATGCTTCTAAATGGACAAGAAATTGCTGTGAAGAGACTATTGGAAAACTCTGATCACGGAATAGAGGCATTTAAGACTGAGGTTGTTCTAGTTGCCAAGCTTCAGCATCGAAACCTCGTGAGACTGTTGGGATTTTGCTTGGAAGGAAAGGAAAAGATACTCATCTACGAATTTGTGGCCAACAAAAGTCTTGACTTCTTTCTTTTCGGTATATTTTTTTCTAAACATTTGTATGATCACTAGCTTCCTTGTGTTTTAGGAAATGCATGTACTCTGTTATTGCCCAACATACGCTTCTATAATAAGAAGATTTGTGGAATCTGTTAGGGATAGAGATTTCTTTCAAGCCTCTATAAAATTGCCATATGTTTTTTTGAGTACATATGAGAAACACATGCTTTTTTAATAGTATTAATAGAGTTTGAAAAATTTCTATTAAAAAAATATGTGGTTCTCACATGTCAAGAGACTAATGTCATTTTATAGACATCTTTGGAGGAAATTCTTCCAACCCAATTTGGAGAAAAAATCTATCAATCTAATAGACTCTGAAGATTCATTTGTTTTCTATACTTTCAAAAAGTTTATCAATTATGCTTTTGGAACTTTGGAAGATGCAATAGAGAATAAGATTGGATTTTCATTTTTGAATCTCTTTTTTATTTGTTTTAATTAATTACTTAATTAAGAATCTCTTGAATTTATTTCCTTTATTCTAATCCAAATAGTGATTTTGATGAATGCATGAATAGATCATGAAAAACAAAGACTATTGGATTGGACGACGCGTTACAAAATTATCAGAGGAATTGCTCGAGGAATACTTTATCTTCACGAAGATTCTCATCTTAAAATCATACATCGTGATCTAAAAGCTAATAACATATTGTTAGATAAGAATATGAATCCAAAGATTGCAGATTTTGGCATATCAAAGACCTTTGATGCTGACCAAACTCAAGGAAACACAAGTAGGGTCGTTGGAACATAGTAAGTTTTTTAATTATATTGTGTTTTTATTATCATTTCATGTTCGAAAAATTATTTTTCATCTTGAAAGAGGAAAAAATAGGTTCCTCATCAAAGTAGATGCCTTTATGAATTTGTAGATATATGTATAGAATATTTAAATTACAAAATAGTGCTAGCGTCTAAACAACCAAAACAAAAAAAGAGAAGAAAAACATTCGCACACCTATAATGTTTGTTTTCTTTGCTTTTCATAATCTAGATAAATAAATCCATGCATTGAAGTTCCCATCCAAATATTTTCAGCATTAGAAAAAAAAAAAATATATATATATATATATATAAGGCCATCCTAATTAATATCTTGAATTCCACATCTTAGGGTAACTAATAGGAATAAAAGTATTAGATTAAATTTGATTGTTTCATAGTGTGGGTACGTTACTAACATTGCAGCATTGAAACGTTGCTGGTTTTATAGTGGTTACATGGCTCCAGAATATGCAATATATGGACGATTCTCTGTGAAATCCGATGTCTACAGTTTTGGTGTCCTAGTTCTAGAGATTGTAAGTGGCAGGACGAACAATTCTTTTTCTCAAACAGATAATGCTGCGGATCTCAGAAGCTATGTGAGTATATAATGAAATTTGTAATATATGATCTCTTTATATATATATATATAATGCCTGAATCATCATCTTTGAGGGAGAGGGAGAGAATTGAAGGTGGCATTATAAGAATCTTGACCAAATAATGCAGGCGTGGAAGCATTGGATTGATGGAACACCATTGGAGTTGTTGGATCAAACTTTGAGAGACTCTTACTCAAGTGATGAAGTTATCAGATGCATCCATATTGGCTTATTATGCGTTCCAGAAGATCCAACCGACAGACCATCAATGGCATCAATACTTCTCATGCTAAACAATAACAAAGTTTCTCTCCCACCACCTCAAGAGCCAGCTTTTGCCCTTCAACGAAGAACAGAGCCAAAATGAAGAAGAGTGATGAAACTCACCGAAAGTTTTTAAATAAGACCTTATTATAAATTATTTAGTTGGAACATTTGCGTACAAATTCATTACGTAGCCTATACAATATTTTAAGTCATTGGGTGTTGAATATGGTTCAAATTGCAGTAATTAATCACGTGGATTTGATATATATTCACATTTGATAAATTGATATAGTTGACTTTCCATTTTTAAATTGTTAAAATCCCATTATAAATTTGAACTCTTTGTAAGGTGTTACATGCTCAATCGTTTTAATCCTTCTTGGAATTTATGCCTCTAAACTTTAACAAGTAACCCTCTTCGTCTACTACGTACTTGGTTACGGTTTACACTCTCGATCTGTTAGTATTTTCTATCAAATTGGACAGAAATTGTGTTACATGATCCACACTTGACATTTTTGGACAAAATTTCCCCAAAATGCATCATTTGCTGAAATTTGTTTGATGTTTCGGGATAATACATTTAGCCTCACAAACTTATTTCCCTTCTTGGCACTTACACTTAGGCACATATATTGCATATCACACACAGTTAGTGATAAACCCAACAATGTTGTCCGAAAGGTCGCGAATTTCTCACACAAACACTCGAGTGAAATGAACAAACGTGATGTGTTTAGAAAAACAAACAAAACAAAAGACGACATGACAGATACATTTTTTAACCAATATGAATTTTTTATTAACCAATATGCATATGAACTTTTCGTTAACAAATATGAGCCGGTCACTTTTCAACAAACAATAGCTTACAACATTAAAACTTGTTAGAAAATCCTATATATAGCATAAGGAAATTATGTGGAGTGATCAAATGTGACGTTCCAACTTTCCAACTGCAAAGTGTATGGCACAATACCAGCAGAACCTGCCAAATGAAGAAGAGAGTGCCGGATTGCTACACTACAAAAAAAGGCGTAAATCGCCACATGCAGTTCGCCGCGTGTACAGTAACTGTACACGTGGCAAACAGTTAGCCGCGTGTAATTAGCCGCGTAGATACACGCGGTGGACCTGGGTAATGCTAATTGCACATTTGGCAGCGTGTATTTTAATACACGCGGCTAATTTGCCGCGTGTACATTAATACGCGCTGCCAAATGGCAGCGTGTGTAAATAGACACGCGGCCAACATCTGGCCGCGTGTACATTAATACACGCGGCCATCTGGCCGCGTGTATAATAATACACGCGGCCAGTTGGCCGCGTGTATTAATGTACACGCGGCCAGATGTTGGCCGCGTGTACATTTCTACACGCTGCCAAATGGCAGCGCGTATAAATGTACACGCGGCCAACATCTTGCCGCGTGTACATTAATACACGCGGCCAAATGTTGGCCGCAGTATATTTTATATATATATATATATATTTTAATTCTGTTTTTTAATTTCTTTTTATTTAAAATATATATATATATTTTACTAAAATTCTCCAAATTTATTTTATCCAAAAATATCACAAAATCAAATTGCACAAATTAATCAAAACAACTTTTTTTAAAAATTCGAATACCATGTACTAATAAATATATTCATTACTATATATAACTACTTACACAACAATATCAACAAATTTGAGATTCTTAATTTAATAAAGTTATTCGGTACTAAAAAAAAAAAAATACAGAAAATATCTACAAATCTGGAGGACGTCTCTGCGGATCACGAGGTGTAGTCCCGGGCGTGAGCTCACCAACTGTCGATTGTCCCGCAAGAGATGGTGTAACGGGCGAAGGAGTCCCGAGAGGGGATTGTTGGTTCAGCAATTGTCCAGAAGGCGACAACGGACCAACCGTTGTCGCATTACCTGCAAGTACTAAAAATAATTAACCTACATAATATTATATGCAAATTTAAACAAGTAATGAGAACAAATTAAAAATAAACCTAAGTGTATACATAATATGAACCATACCTGCAGGCGCACTACTAACAGATGACGTACTACCGACGTGTGCAGGTGAAGACTGCTGAGCACCAGGGCATACGAACGATAATCCTGTAGAGGACATGAAGGCCTCAAAATGTCGCATGCGCTGCTCCATATCATCAATCTGTCGTATGCGCTGCTCCATGCTGTCAGCCCGCTCTCTCTCGGCCCGCACTATGCCCTCCAACTCCGCAATTTTGTGAGCAGCCCAATCCTGAGACGTGCCCTCGGCCGGTCCCCCCGTGTGCGGCCCCTATACGAGAAACAAGTCCCGCGAACAGGAGTAACGTTCGGCCCAACCTGCCGAACCCTACCCGCATACTCGGGTCGCCCAACCGCTTGCTCGTACGCGTCGCCAGGTGCCCAACGCACCGTATCTGATGAGACGGAGTCCGAGGCAGCAGGATCAGTGGACAAACTCTGTGTCATCCGCTCCTGTACGTCGTCAACATACAAAACAATGGTAAT
Source organism: Alnus rubra (assembly GCA_028654335.1). Classification (NCBI taxonomy): domain Eukaryota; kingdom Viridiplantae; phylum Streptophyta; class Magnoliopsida; order Fagales; family Betulaceae; genus Alnus; species Alnus rubra. The sequence goes on from JAJPGS010001188.1 coordinate 552,321, forward strand.
TAATAAATACTTTATCACACGCATAACTAATAATAATCGATAATCTATAACAGTAGCATACACATAGGTCCCGTGTCCGCTCGTTCAGGTAAGTGCCGTCTTTCCTTGTGTGCGTCTTCACAAACGACTCGGCGCGGGTGGGGGCGTGCCAGATATAGATGCCTGTCGCCATGCAGTATAAATATATAACAAACATTGGATATTCATTTAACGTTAAGAAATAACAATTACGCACAAATAAGAATTAGGATTTTTACATATTGTTCCATACCTCATCGTGATTAAATCTGGCATAACTTTTGGACCCAGACTATGGGGGATGTCTTGCTGCTCCCGCAGCCGCTTCATTCGTTCAGACCTCTCCTTTACATTGAACATTCCCAAAAAAAATGTCAGAATTGATACTTTTAATTACTTATGTGTTATGATTGAATGAACTGTTTATTAAAAAAACACAACATTATAGTAATACATTCAAAGACCTACATACCACATTTACTTTTGTGCACCACTCGTGCAGTACGTCCTCCACATCCGTTTGGTCATACTTATCAAAAAACGTCTCTGGCATTCTCGCACGTATTGTCAATGGCGTGTCACCATCTCGAATATTTAGCTGGGTCCTCAACTTCGACTTCCACGAACGGTGCTTACGGCCCATATCACCCCAGAATTCATTCTGTGCCAGGCGCTGGTCGACGGATACGGGTACATAAAATTCTTGCTGCACATTCAATCTAATGATTAATTTTAGCAGTTCAATAAAAAAAAAATCATCTTAACTTTAATTTCACAAAATACATATATTAGTTTCATACACATACCATTATGGCATCCCACATAGTCTGCTTAACCTGTTTATCTACCTTTCCCCATTTGTCCCGCAAGTGAATATGGGACCCGCTCCGTAACAGCTTGCCCGCAGCCCGTCTATAACGATTGCATGCTCGTCCCACTGGTTGTGTTGCAGCATTGTACTGCAACACAACTTTCTTACCCCTCGGGAGCACCCAATTTCTCTCAGGGTCCTTAATCACCTCAAAATATATGCTCCCGTCTGGGTTATACCCTAGTCAATAAATATAAAACGTTAATATATTAACACTAAATAACTTAATTATATCAATAAATAAAAAATTCAATTTAAATATTATACGAACTTACTAAATTAATTAGTTTATAATGATGTATACAAATGTACTTACCCATCAGCCGAATATGGTCGAACGCTATGTGCTCGGTCGCTGGGTCACCAGCATGCTCCTCGCCTGCCTGATCTTCTGGGTGATGCTCATCATCATGATCGTCATCCGAAGGCATATCCTGGGGGACATCATGTGCTAACTGATCAAGCCCCAACATCACATCATCCCCCTCGCGGGCAGCTGGCTCTCCCCCACATCTGGGCCCTGACTCTCCCCAGGAAGCGGCAACTGGCTCTGTCCATAAACATGCATCTGGCTCTCCCCATGTGCCGGGCCCTGGCCCCCCGCCTGTGCCGACAGCTGTCCCGACCGCATACCCGGCAAAGGCATCCCCCCCCGCTGTGGCAGCGGGAATCTGTCATCCTGAGTCTCACTATCAGGGTTGACTGGCATAGTCGGTGTAAGGGGGTGTGGATAGTACAACGGAAATCTGCTCAGATCATGACACTCTCGCGCCCACCATCGATCAATATGACTCGGTGAGGTCAGCCCCATCTGCGAGAACGTCGTGTATGGAGAAAGAGAAGAAGAATATCCAGCTGAGCTCGTCTGGGTAGGATCTGACCTGCTCATCCCCGCCGTACCCGGGGGCAATGGTCTATAAACCGCGTCCGGGTGGTGTGGCCACGGTGTAGTATGTAGTGCCGCTGACATCGCCGGTGTGGACGTAGGCGGGTATAGAGAAGGAGAATATCCAGCTGTGCTCGTCTGCCCGGGATCTGACCTGCTCATCCCCGCCGTACCCGGGGGCAATGGTCTGTAAACGGCGTCCGGGTGGTGTGCCCACGGTGTGGTATGTAGTGCCGCTGACATCGCCGGTGTGGATGTAGTCGTGCAAGGCACGGGTAGGCGTGGTGCACGATGTGCGCAAGTAGGGGGTCTCTGGTCCATCGAAACCTGCGAACAAATGTGAGACAAATTTTTTGAAATTCATTTTAATTTTAATATTAGAAAAGAATATGCATAATATAGAATGAGCTCTATGCAAACTAAGAAAGTACTTTGAGTTTAAGCAAATTGTACCAATAATAAATATAGCAATCATTCTATAACAGGAGCTTCAATCGGATCAATGTCGGGCCTGTCATGATCGAACTCATCGTTCATATCATGCAGGTCATCAGTGGGTAATATGATCGGTACACACTCGTGATATGCATTATCTGCATCACTACTCCCTTCCCCCTGACCAACATCGTACACGTTGCGCGGTTTAGTCCTCACGGCACAAACCCAGTTTGGGTTCCTTTCATCCTCGACATAAAACACTTGGTCTACCTGAGATGTAAGCACGTACGGCTCGTCAGTAAGCAGTTCTCCCCTGTGGACGAGGTGAGTGAAGTTGACAAACGCTAGACCATAATCGTCGACTCTAAATCCTCTGTCCATCGTGGGGTCCGCCCAATTGCACTTAAATAGGACGTACGTAGTCCTATCGTAGTACTCGACCTCAACCACATCGGTTAACTGTCCGTAGTAGGTTTCGCATTCAACGGTTGGCACACATACCCCGCTGTTCTGAGTCCTCCTTCCCACATCATGGGCTAGCGTGCGGAACAATTTCCCGTTTACCACGTACCTGTTATACTTCACTGCTGTCTCCTTCAACCCTCTACTCCGCATAACCAATTTCAGCCCCAATTCCTCCCTACTTTGATCGTCAAGGCCATCAACCTATGTTATCATTTCATATATTAAAAGAATACATCGGTTAATAGCGGCATATTGTCGAACCCTATCTTAAATTGACACTGAACATAGGTAAATATTATATACGAAAATACCACTACTTCCTTACATATGCGCGGTACCACTCGCAGAACTGCTCGTGATGTTGGGCTTCAATCAAAGCGTCCGTGATGCGACCCCTAACGCATGACCGCCTAATAGCGTCTTTATGCATCCTACATTCAGCGGATATAATTAAAAAACTAATTATTACCAATTATATCATTTGAATCCGGTTCAATATGTAAACACTACTTACATCCGCAAATTGAGAAACTCGTCAGAGTTGAACACAATATAACGATGAATCTGATGCATCGTCAACCGGTTCAATCTAACTCGCGTTCCCGCCCCCTTGGAACCATCAGGGTTTCTCAAAGGTCTGTTGTGGAAGGTTGGTGCATTTTCTAGATATCTCGAACAAAACGTTACTAGCTCGGTCGCTATGTAACCTTCCGCAATGCACCCCTCAGGAGCCGCTTTGTTGCGCACATTCGACTTGAAACCCCCAAGACTCCTGGTGCACACACAAACATTAAGGACTTGCCACCGTTTAATGCCATTAGTTACATGAAAAAAAAAATATATATATATATATATATATATTCTGTTGTATTTTACCTCTCTGCCGGGTACATCCACCTATACTGAACGGGTCCGCCGAGTCTACATTCGCGCACAAGATGCACGACCAAGTGGACCATGCTAGTAAAAAACCCAGGAGGAAATACCTGTTCCAGCTTGCACAGTGTGATACAGACGTCACCCTGCAGTCGGTCCATCTCGGCTTGGGTTAGCTTGGTTGAGCATATGCCTCTGAAAAATGCTGACATCTCAACGATAGGTCTGACCACTTTGTCTGGCAATGACTGACGCAATGCAATTGGTAGAAGCTGCTGCATCACTATGTGGCTGTCATGACTTTTTAACCCTGAAATTGTACGGTCCTTCATCCGAACACACCGTGAAATGTTCGACGCATATCCGTCTGGAACTCTCACATTTCGAAGCACCTTTAAAAAGCTTTCTTTATCCTCCCTGGACATCGTGTGACAAGCCGCGGGTATATATGTTTTACCATTTGCAGCGGTGAACGGATGCAATTTAGGTCTCAACCCCATCTCCTGCAAATCCAGCCGAGCTGCCAAGTTGTCCTTCGTTTTCCCTTTGATGTCCAAAATAGTGCCAAGTATATTGTCCATGACATTTTTCTCTATGTGCATGACATCAAGATTGTGCCGAAGCAAATTGTCCTTCCAGTACGGCAATCTGAAGAAAATACTTTTCTTCTTCCATACAACATCATCAGCACCCCGTGCACCCGTCTTCCGCTTCTTCCGTCTCGTCTTACCCGCATTCTCATTCCCAAACGCAACTCCGTCCAACTGTTGGAGGATCTCGTCCCCGCAAGGCACATCAGGAGCACATTCTAACTCCTCAGTCCCATCAAACGTTCTTCTGTTCAGCCGCCACAGATGTTCGGCTGGCAAGTACCTCCTGTGTCCCATGTAACAAAATTTACAACCGTTCTTCAGATGTTTAGAACGTGTCGAATGCATGCAACAAGGACATGCCTTCACACCTTTGTTAGGCCAACCGGATAAATCTGCATACGCCGGGAAGTCGTTTATTGTCCACATCAACTGAGCACGCATATTGAAATTCTCCATCTTCGCAGCATCTAGTGTTCGTACCCCTACATCCCACAGCTCCAACAGCTCATCAATCAGTGGCTGAAGGTAGACGTCGATATCCATACCAGGTGAGCTCGGTCCGGGGATAACCAGTGACAGGATGAACGACGTCTGTTTCATGCACATCCAAGGAGGCAAATTGTACGGTACAAGCAATACGGGCCATGTGCTGTGGATGTACTCATGTTCCCAAATGGATTGAATCCGTCTGCTGTCAGTCCCAGCCGCACGTTCCTACTGTCGGCCATGAAATCCGGATGTAGAGAGTCGAACGATCTCCATGCCTCACCGTCCGCGGGGTGCCTCAGTACCCCGTCCCTAGTGCGGCCTTCTGCATGCCACCTCATATTGTGCGCCGTGTGCTCCGACATGAATAACCTCTGTAACCGTGGGATGAGTGGAAACCATCTCAACACCTTCACTGGACGTTTTTTCCTCGACGATATTACCTCACCATCCTGATCGAAATGTATATCAGCCATCCACTTAGATTCTCCACATACGGTGCAGGTATCTAGATCTTTATTGTCTTTCCAGAATAGCATACAGTCATTACGGCACGCCGGAATCTTCTCATACCCGAGACCCATGGAACTGAGGAATTTCTTCGCCTCGTACGTATTAACCGGCAATGCATCATCGCAAGGAGGCAATAACTGACAGACAAGGTCCAGAATATCAGAAAAAATCTTGTTACTAATACCTCCAATGCACTTCAAGTTGTAGAAATGTACAGTAGCACTCAATTTACTGTGCTTTGTACCGGGGTGAAGTGGCTTGTCGGCAGTCTTCAACAACTCAAGGTACTTCAATGTGTCCCTTGCAGAGGTTCCTTCATTACTTCTCCGGGCTGGCCAACATTATCAGTGTCACCTACTTCGTGCACGCCGAAGGCGTCACGCAACATTGCGTGCATGTCACCACCTTGTTCCAGGTCTCCGCCTTGTTCTGTGACTTCTACATGTTCAATGCCACATGCAGCCGTATCTGTGACACTGGGATGGTCGTGACCCCGAACAGGACCAGCAGGGTTTAGGGTTGTCTCACCGTGCATATACCAGAAACCGTATCCCGTGGACATTCCCTTCCCCCCTGTCAGGTGTGCAAGAACGTAATCTGGGGGTGCCGCTGGTTATTCCGGCAGTACTTACATGGGCAGTAAATTTTGCCATCACCAGACCTACAGTTACGAACGGCAAATGCCACGAACGCTCTACACCCGTCGTTATACTGTGTCGTACCTCTAGGTGCTGACATCCACGACTTATCCATATTCCTCTGTACGCGAGATAACAGTCTGAAACGAAATATGTTATTTGATTACAGCAAATAAAGTGCTTGTTTGTTTACTGTTTGTTTTAAACAGTTAACTCAAAGTATCATTTTCTCATACTTTTTTTAGGGTTAGGTTTTTCCTTTTTAGGTTTTAAGGTTAGGGTTTAGTTTTTAAGGGTTTAGTTTTTACGGTTAGGGTTTAGGGTTTAGGTTTAATATTTGTAGGGTTTAGGGTTTAAGGCTAGGGTGTACGGTTTTAGGGTTTAGGGTTTAGGGTTAACTAAAATAAAATAGTTAAAAAAATAAAAAGAGATCTCGAACCCTTTTCTTTTATATTTTTTAATATTCTTCTTTCTGTTTTTGGGTTTAGGGTTTTTTTTTTTTTTCCTTAGGTTTAGGTTTTAGATTTTTACGGTTTAGTTTGTAGGTTAGGGTTTGGGTTGGGTTTACCTGACCATAAAAAGTAATTAAAAAAAAAAAAAGATCTCTCCCTTTTTTAATTTTTTCTTTTTAATATTCTTCTTTCTTATTATGGTTTAGAGTTTAAGTTTCTTTTTTTAGGTTAGTTAGGATTTAAAAGTTAGGTTTAGATTTAGTTAGGTTTAGGTTGTTAGGGTTAGGGTTTAGGTTTAGTTTTTAGGGTTAGTTTTTTCAGTTTAGTTTTAGGTTAGGGTTAAAAGGTTAGGGTTTAGTTTAGGTTTGGTTAGTTAGGTTTAGGGGTTTTAGGTTTAGTTTTTAGGTTAGGGTTTAGTTTTGAAGGTTTAGTTTTTAGGGTTAGGGTTTAGTTTTGAAGGTTTAGTTTTTAGGTTAGGGTTTAGGTTTGAAGGTTTAGTTTTTAGGGTTAGGGTTTAGGTTTTGAAGGTTTAGTTTTAGGGTTAGGGTTAAAAGGTTAGGGTTTAGGTTTTAGGGTTAGGGTTTAGGGTATAGGGTTTAGTTTTAGTGTTTTAAGGTTAGGGTTTAGGGTTTTACGGTTTAGTTTACGGTTAGTTTTAGGGTTAGGGTTTTAAGGTTAGGGTTTAGGTTTTAGGGTTTATTTTTACGGTTTAGTTTTACGATTAGTTTTTACGGTTTAGTTTTAGGTTTTGGTTTAAGGTTTTAGGGTTATGGTTTTAAGGTTAGGTTTAGGGTTTAGGGTTAGGTTTAGTTTAGGTTTAGTTTAGGGTTTTAAGTTAGGTTTAGGTTTAGGGTTTAGGTTAGGGTTAGGTTAGGTTGGTTTAGGTTTAGTTTTTAGGTTAGGTTTAGGTTTTGAAGGTTTAGTTTTAGGTTAGGTTTAGGGTTTACGTTTAATTTTTACGTTTAGTTTTTAGGTTAGGGTTTAAGGTTAGAATTTAGGGTTTAGGGTTTAGGTTTTAGGGTTTTTAGGGTTAGGGTTTAGGTTTTTAGGGTTTTAAGGTTAGGTTAGGTTTTTAGGGTTTAGTTTTAGGGTTTTAAGTTAGGTTTAGGTTTTAGGGTTTAGTTTTTACGGTTTAGTTTTTACGGATTAGTTTTTACGGTTAGTTTTTAGGTTTTGGTTTAGTTTAGGTTATGGTTTTAAGTTAGGTTAGGGTTTAGGGTTTAGTTTTTAGGTTTAGGGTTTAGGTTTAAGTTAGGGTTTAGGTTTTAGGTTTAGGTTTAGTTGTTAGGTTTAGGTTTAGGGTTAGTTTTTAGGTTAGGTTAGGTTTGAAGTTTAGTTTTTAGGTTAGGTTTTAGTTTTGAAGGTTTAGTTTTAGGGTTAGGGTTTAGGTTTGAAGGTTAGTTTTTAGGTTAGGGTTTTTAGGTTTTGAAGGTTAGTTTTTAGGTTAGGGTTTAGGTTTTGAAGGTTAGTTTTTAGGGTTAGTGTTTTAAGGTTAGAATTTAGGGTTTAGGGTTTAGGTTTTAGGTTTTTAGGGTTAGGGTTTAGTTTTAGGGTTTTGAGGTTAGGGTTTAGGTTTTAGGGTTTAAGGTTAGGATTAGGGTTTTTAGGGTTTAGTTTTGACAGTTTAGTTTTTAGAGTTAGGCTTTTAAGGTTAGAATTTAGGGTTTAGGGTTTAGGTTTTAGGGTTTTAAGGTTAGATTTAGGTTTTTAGGGAGAAAGTATTTTAGGGTTAGGTTTTAAGGTTAGGGTTTAGGGTTTAACTACAATAAAAAAGTAATAAAAAAATTTCACTCTTTTGTAGGGTTTAGGGTTTTAGGGTGAACGGTAATTTGGGCTAGGTTTAGAGTTTATGGTTTTTGCTTGTTTTTTAGAGTATAAAGCTTAGGGTTTGGTTTTGAGATTTGATCATAGGCATTTTTATATTGGTTTTGATTTAGGGTTTAGGGTTATTGTTTACACCTTTGTTATAAATTGAATAATAAAAAAATAATTATAAATGGTAGACGGTGGCCAAATTTAATTTTCTGTATCTATCCAATAATCGTTAGATACGATCATTTATTATGAAATGATGGCGAGTTTACTTTGAATTGGTTTTTTTTTGTTTGTAAAAAAATTACCTGAAATGAACAATTAAACTTTTTTCTTTGTTCTTAAAAAACCCAAAAATTGTTTTTTGTAGTACTGAATACTTATTATATTTTATTGGTTTTGATCATTTATTTTATGATTAAGTTAATAAAATAATTGTGACAAATAATAATCCACACACAAATTCGTAGTACAGTAAAACATATTACAAAAAAAAAAAAAAAAACCACAACTGTAAGAATATTTTTCATGCATAACAACCAACCACATCAAAACACATAAAATTACACAACAAAGATATTCAAACCCAACAAAATTAACAGCATTGCATAGACCATTATTAATTGCTAAATCCACAATTATTATATGAAACTATTAAAAAAATTAGAAACAGATTTTAAACAAATTAATTTAAATGCACCAAGTTTATTATACCCAAAAGGTAAAGAAAAAAATTTAATGCTAAAATTACTCACAATTTTTTTTTTTTTTTGTGATTTGTTTGCTCCTTTGCCAAAATGTACCTGCATTAAAACATATTAGTCCCAAAATAATATCCCAAAACAACTAAAAAATTACTAATCACGTACAAGGCAGAGAGAGAGAGAGAGAGATAGAGAGAGAGAGCAGTGAGAGAGACCCGGAGAGGTTTCAGAGAGAGAGAGAGATGTAGAGAGAGATAGTGTCAGAGAGAGAGAAAGCTAGAGAGAAAGAAAGGTTAGGGTTTAGTCTGTGGTTCGGTTAGAGAGAGAGAGAGAGAGAGAGAGAGAGCTACAGAGAGAGAAAGCTAGAGAGAGACAGAGAGAAAGAGAGAGAGAGAGAGGAGAGCGAGAGGGAGATGTAGAGAGAGATAGGTCCGGACCTAGGGTTAGGGTTCCTGGTTCGGTTAGAGAGAGAGAGAGAGAGAGAGCTAGAGAGAGAGAGAGCTAGAGAGAGAGACAGAGAGAGAGAGAGAGAGAGAGAGAGCTAGAGAGAGAGAGAGCTAGAGAAGAGAGACAGAGAGAGAGAGAGAGTGAGAGGAGGTGTAGAGAGAGATACGTCCGGACCTAGGGTTAGGCTTGCTGGTTCGGTTAGAGAGAGAGAGAGAGAGCTAGAGAGAGACAAGATAAAGAAGAGAGAGAGAGAGAGAGAGCTCCACCGTACCGATTGCCGAACACGGGTGGTGCAGTCACGGCCGGAGAGGGAGCTGGCCGGAGAATACAGTGGATCCTGGTGGTCGGTGGACGGAGAGGGAGAGAGAGAGAGAGAGAAGAGAGAGAGAGAAGAGAGCTGAGTGACGACGAGTGAGAGACGAGTGAGAGATCGAGCTGAGGGAGAGAGAGGGAAATGTGAGGATCGAGGGTAGCTTCCTCTGGAAGCTACCCGTTTTTTTTTTTTTTTTTTTTTTTAATTAATTGAAAAATCAGCCAGGTGGCGCGCGGGAAATGTCCCGCGCAGGTCACCTGGCCAAAAATTGGCCGCGTGGCGTAATGCCACCCGGCCAATTAGGGACGTGTATTATTATACACGTCCCTATCTGTTTTTAGTTTTTTATTTTTATTTTTTTAAAAAAACGAAAAATGGTATATAATATAAATATATATATATATATATATAGATTATATATATAGATATATATATATATATATATATATATATATATATATATATATATATATATATATATATATATTTATTTATTTATTTATATATATAATCTATATATATATATATTTATATATTATATACCATTTTTCGTTTTTATATATATATACTATATAATAATCTATATATATAATCTATATATTAATATATATATATATATATATATCTATATATATAATATATATAAATATATATATATATAATCTATATATTAAATATATATATATATATATATATATATATATATATATATATATATATATATATATATATATTATATATATCTATATATATATAATCTATATATAAATATATATATATATATAGATTATATATATAGATATATATATATATATATATATATATATATATATATAATATATTTATTTATTTATTTATTTATATATATAATCTATATATATATATATATTATATATATATACCATTTTTCGTTTTTTATATATATATATCTATATATATAATCTATATATATAATCTATATATTAAATATATATATATATATATATCTATATATATAATCTATATATTAATATATATATATATAATCTATATATTAAATATATATATATATAATATATATATATATATATATATATATATATATATATATCTATATATATAATCTATATATTAAATATATATATATATATATAATCTATATATTAAATATATATATATTATCTATATATATATATATACTTTTGTATTTGTAAACACAAACACAAACCCTAATCCGACCCTAAGTGTATGTAATATATATAGTGTTAAGGTTTACGTAAACTCTAACCCATAAAACTAAACCCTAAACGGTAACCCTAAAACTAATTCTTAAACCTTAAGTCTGTGTTAAGTTTCATATATATATATATAGGTCCTATATATATATAGGGTTAGGGTTTTATTAGATTACTATTCCATTAACGTAAATCCTAATTAGAGTTAGGGTTTACTTATAAGTATACCATATATATTTAAAGTACTCAACACGTAAAACGTAAATATACTATAAACATATTGCACGTAGCCCATACCCCTAACACTATGTCTATATACTATATATAGTCATAAACCCTAACCCTAAGTGTATGTACTTTGTTATGTTGCATATTTTTATTTTTGTTCCTCGCCGTATAATTTTGCATATATTTGTAGCCCAAATTTGGGTATATACAACGTTATTATATATATACTATTAAACTCTAACCCTAAGTGTATATATATACTATATATAGCTATACACAATATAAGTATATAAGTATACTATATATATATATATAGCCATAAACACCAATGTTAGGGTGTATACAAGTAACTATAAAGGTATATAGTTTCGGCACGCCGTTTACATGCATGCATGCATGCATGCATGCATATATTATATATATGTATGTACATAATATGACAAGATAGTTTTGAAATACAAATACAAATACAAACACAGACACATGCAACCCTAAGTGTATGTAATGTACATTCTTGCTAAACCCTAAGTCATAAAACTAAACCGTAAACTATAAATTAAAACTAAATCCTAACCCTAAGTATATATATATATATATATATACTATACTAAACACCGACCATAAAATTGAACCCTAAAACCCATAATCTTAACCCAAATCTTAAGTGTATGTACCATATATATGTAAGCCATAAACCCTAACCCTAAATATATATACTATATGTATAGTGATAAACCCTAACTCTAGGATAAAATGATAGTTCGACCAAGTTTTGAACATTGAACTCGATCAAATGATAGAGGCATGCAATTTTATACTTGTGTAAGGTATGCCATAATGATCGGGACCACAAGGCGAACACATTTAGATGGATGTTCAACGAACCCTAACCCTGAGAGTATGTACTACATATACAATAAATTAAGTCCTAACGCATAAACCATATTCAAGAAACTCAACTTGCATGTAAACCCTAAAACATAACTATAAGTATGTGTAGCACAAATTTATTGTTGGGGTATATAATAGGAATTTTTAATATAAATAAATTTTAAAAAATTTAAATACAAGTATTGTATAAAACTAATTAGTTTATATACTCTAATTTGGTATAGGGTACATAGCAATTTTATACTCCAATTTTTTTGTTTTTGTTTTTTTTTTTTTTTTTTTTTTTTTAAAAAAAAAAGGGGAATTCCAAAAAAATGTTTTTCAGTTAGCCACGTGTATAAAATACACGCTGCCATCTGGCAGCGTGTAATCTCTACACGCGGCCATATGGCAGCGTGTAATTTATACACGCGGCCATATGGCAGCGTGTACTTATACACGCGGCCATCTGGCCGCGTGTAGAAATTACACGCTGCCAGATGGCAGCGTGTATTTTATACACGCTGCTAATTGGCAGCGTGTATAAATTCCACGCTGCTATTTGGCAGCGTGTAATTTATACACGCTGCCAATTGTTTGTACGCTACATCTGGCAGCGTGTCCAGAGAAACACGCTGCCATCTGGCCGCGTGTCTACAGTAAATGTACTGTAGACACGCGGCGATTTACGCCTTTTTTTGTAGTGTATAACCTAAACAGAGGAGAAAATATCCCTTGTATTGTCATTTCTTCTTCTTTCTTTTCCATCCCATTTTTCTCCTCCTTAATTTGTTTTCTTCTATATTCCCATCAACAATATTAATTAGATTCTCAGTAGGGTATTAAGAGAATATATCAATTAAATTAAATAATGTGACAGTCATCAATCAATATACATGCGCAGCATTTTAGAATTCAACTATTCATCCATGACCACGAGGGAATAACGTGGAAGATTCTTATCCTTATAATGCATGAGCAACTTGACCAAATTTTCTTTTTCTTTTTTTTTTGAAAAAATCTGGCAAAAATAATTGACAAAGAATTAAATAATAATATATAACTAGAAAAGACGAGAAACTTGACTTTAAGAAAACCCCCCTCTCAAAAAAAAAATATTAAAAAAAAAGTTAGAATATTAATATAAATCTATTATAAATTAAGAGTCAAGTGGGATTGGGCTTTGCGTGACAAGAAACATATATAGGGCCCATCCATTAAGTTCATTTTATTGCCTATAATCTATTGGACCATATGTCCTGATTGTCTAAAGTATTTTTTTTTCTCTAAATTATCATAAAGTTTTTGTGTATTTTACATTTTCATTGTCTCAATTTTCAATGCTGATCTAACAAAAACATTTGTTTGTTAATGCTTTTTAGATGGTGGCTTCTGATCTTTGTTTAAAAACGTGTTTTGATATAATGTATAGGTTAAAAGTAATTTTGAGTGATTATGGTTTAGTTGTTTGTTAATATATATATATATTTTTTTTAGAAAAAATAAAAAAGAAAAAAACAAAACAACCACCAAAAAAAAAAAAAAAGAGAAGAAAAAAATGTTAATAAACAGAGCCAATATTTTTAAAACATGTTATTCCAAAATATATGAACCCTGACTACTGCCTTATGCAACTCAAAGGATGCCAACAAAGAATTCCCTCCACCTTAATCGATAATAGATGAAATATCACACACCACACACACACATATATATATAGCAAGTATGGAGAAAATTATGGACCATTTTCCTTTAACACTGGGTTGGAGGAATTTTTTAATTCAACCTATTATTAAACTGTCACATCACATGCATTTTAAAAATGTATATGAAGAATCTCATGCTCTATAAAAATGCATGTAAGAATCACGTGCTTTTAAGATAGATATCAATTTCATAGATAGAATTGAAGGAACTTTCTTCAACCTAATTTAAATAAAAACTTTGTCCGAAAATTATAGAAGCGGAATACTATGTGGTTGTATATGAATTTAAATGATTAAATTCATCAATTTTTATTAAGTTGTATAAGTCAATATACTTTGATTGGTTACATAAGCACGAGATTGCTATATTTAAAGTACTAAGAAATTAACTAGTAGCAGGGACTAGAGGACAAGCGAAAAGGTTTTTTTTTTTTTTTTTTTTTTTTTTGTGAGTATTGTAAAAAGAACGAAAAGAAAAGAAAAAAACTAATTTATGGAACAAAGAAAGTGGAGGGGGTATCTTTTCTAAAACATTGAGAAAAAGATGAGGATAATGGGAAAATGATGGGAATCCAGCTAGAATAAATTTTAGTTACGGCCTAATTTGTCACATGGTAAGACACAAAACTTTACACTTCGATTAACATGACTATCTTGGCAGTTAGCCGTTAGAGGGAAGATGGAGAGAAAGTTGGAGTTAATAGAAGCAATTCGATGCTGAAACATCAAAATGACATTGAGAGAATACCTTAGAAGATAAAAAAAAGATAACCCTAAAGAAGTTGCTGGATGCTGATGCTCGACCTAACCTAAATACTAATTTGAAATTTTGTTGAAGATTTTGACTTGCTAATTAACCTTATGCCAATCAAATATATTCAAGATATTTCCTAACCCTATTGGATGGGATGTACATGGCAGCTAGCTGTTGACCCCTTAAGGCACGATTTTCCGAATTTTAAATTTGTTTAATTGATTCAGTGAATGATTTTATGGTTTCTCAATCTATCTCTCTATCTCTCTCTCTCTCTCTCTCTCTGTAGACAACCAAGAAGCATCATAATTTATTGAAATCTATTTTCCAGGCATCAACCGAAAGACTGTCTGACAATAGTAAGAACAAATACAAACATCAATTACACGTTAAAATCAAATCTATCAGTACATTGCTCTTGCAATCGGAGAGCATTTCGAGAGGTACGTCATTTATGCAGTGCAAGCGATGCAGCAAGCTGCAGCGGTCTGCGCACAGCTCGATGCCAAGTTGCCAACGATGAAGAATTGATGGAGTATGGCAACCACCTCAGGCGTACCATGCATATTCGAAGCTTATTCCGGTATTCTCCAGGGTTTCAAGGATTCAAAGCCTGACGTGAAGCGCTTCACATCTCCTGCAGTTTATAGAAGTGGTTTTCTTGGAAAGGCAGAGGTATTGCTTTCTTTTCTTTTCTTTTCTCTCCTCTTCCTTCTATTTGTTGCTCTCTATCTTTTGAATTCCTTACGTCTCTGATGGTTTGGCTTCCATATTTTCCAGGGATGAGTCTGTGACAAAAGCTGCAGTTGCTGTGATGGGTGATCTTGCAGATGCGCTTGGCCCGAACACGAAGCTCCTGTTTAGAGACCGTGCATTCTATATCGAATTTTTGGGCGAGTGTCTGCAATCTGATGACGAATCGATCAAGGAAACTGCAACTTGGACCCAGGGGATGATTGGACGTGTCATGGTTTCATGTGATGAAGCTAGCTGGTTTGTGAGTACAACAGCGATGTCTGGGTTTTTCTTTTTTTCTTTTTTTTCTTTTTTCCTCTTTATTTTTAATCTCAATCTTTGTCCTTTTAAACAAGCCCATTTTTACTAGTCTTAAGTAAAGCTAAGGCCTAAGGTTGTCGTGAACTTGAAAAAATTGAGTTCATCCATTTTCAGAAACGCCCACGATATTTGTTTTGTTTTGGGTTTTCCAAAAACCCATGAAGTGTCGAATGTTCGGCCCGCTTAACTTGTTTTTGTTTTGGGTTTGGTTTTCAGGCTGAATTCGGTTCGAGTGTCGGCATGTTGCAAAAAAAATAACCTAAAAAGCTTGTTCCGGCCCTAAAACACTGCTAATCCTAATGGATTTAACACGAAAACCCTCTTTTATAACATTTTAATCCAATCCCTCGGGTCTGTTATGGACATTGTAGAATTGTTAATGTAATTTGGCGAATTTGAGAATCAAATACTGTAGTGTTTGGTAAAATGTTGTAAAATTCTGTCTACCTTCTTTAAACACCGAAAACTCTTACAAAACTAAACGGATTTTTAGATATGACATTCACCGCTAACACATTTTTTAAAAACTTAAAATTATTTATCTTGGTCATTTCATTTGCAGTGTCCAAGAACTACCATTTGATTTCTTCATTTTCTTGTCACACTATTGAACTAATTTTCCAAAATCACTGCAGACTTGTGCATAACCCAATTTGTAACCCACCAGATGCCACAAAGAGTTACTGTGCGGTTTCCCAATCGAATACACCCCCATACTCCACGCCATCAAATAATAACTGTCTGCCTGCTCAATGCAGTTCGGATCAGATTCCCAGCCCCCACTGTAAATGTGCGTATGCATACCGCGGAACTCTAGTCTTCAGAGCTCCTAATTTTTCAGACTTGGGGATCTCAAGTTACTACCTAGAACTTCAGAGCACTCTCATGCAACGTTTTAAGGATTGTAGTCTTCCTGTGGATTCAGTTTCCCTGCGTAATCCAATCCAAGACTCATCAACTATGAACCTGAACCTGAGCCTAGACGTCTTTGTTAACATAAGTCCTCTATCATCAATAGACTCACCACGTGCAGATAATGATTCCCCACATAAGGCGCAACTGCATGAGAGATTGAATGCAGTTGCAACTCTATCATCTCCACATTCGGATTCTATTCAGAGATTATCAAGAGATTCAAAAATAAGATAATCATCAGCTGTTGTATTTAGTTAGCATAGATTACTGTAAGTTCAAAATTCAAATGTAATTTACTTTAGCTCAAACTCTCCAACAGAGAGTTCACGTGTAAATCCTTATTTTCTATAAATACAAAGATCAACATATGGAATTGGTATCTTGCCAATCCATCACATATTCAAAGTCTTTCATGGTATCAGAGCGTCTCTAGACAAACGTCAATTTTTTTTCTTTTCTCCAGTTTCAATGGCCTCCGGTATTGTCAACACTTTCACCAACTCTTCCACCACCCTTTCCCTACCCAACTTCCCCACCACCATGACCACCAAGCTTGAGAATAGCAGCAATTATCTGCGTTGGACTACCCAGGTGCTTCCTGCACTACGAAGTAATGAAGTGATGGGCATTGTTGATGGTACAGAACCATGCCCACCGAAACTTATCACCAACTCCGATGGAGCTGAAGTTTCCAATCCAGCATTTTCAGTCTGGACTCGCAAGGATCAACATATCCTCAGTTGGCTCACTATGACTCTGTCTGATTCGGTTCTGTCTACTGTCTATGGACTGCATACCGCTCGACAGGTGTGGACTGCTCTTGCCAGCAAATTTGCTTCGCAGTCTCGTTCAAGGATTTCTCACTTGAAGCAACAGTTGCAGAGTTTACGTCAAGGGACCATCTCATGCCCCGAGTATCTGCAAACTGCCAAATCTGCAGCCGACCAACTTGCTGCAGTCGATCAGTCCATTCCTGATGGAGACTTGATTGCCTTTGTGATGAATGGTCTTAACCCTTCTTACAACACCTTCATTACTACCTATTCTCTTGCTACCCGAGACAAGTTACCCAGTTTTGATGACTTCTCTGATGAATTGCTGAATTTTGAGATGTTGTTGACTCAACAACAACGAACTGCTGCTGCTGTCCCTGATCCTTCTACTTTTGCTCTGTTTTCCCAAAAACAGAACCCTGTCAACCGCACTTTCAGCAGGTCCAGAGGTTCTTCCCAGGCTCGATTTGGCTTCCAGCCTCGGTTCAATCCACAGAACTCTCGTTTTCCTCCACCACAGAGATATTCTCAGCACAGGTTTCCTTCCCGAAACTTTTCTCAGTCTCCAGCTTCACCACATACCCCTGTGCTGCAATCTGGACATCACACTAGTGCTCTTGATTCCACATCCGCAGCTCCTCAAGGCATCTCAGGAAATTTATTTTCCTCTACTGACCGCATTCCTTGTCAGATTTGTGGTAAGCTTAGCCATAATGCTCTAGACTGCTTCCATCGTATGGACTACTCCTATCAAGGTCGTCACCCTCCTCCTCAGCTTGCTGCTATGGTGGCTCACACAAATTCCTCTCTGGAAAATCAGCAATGGCTTGCTGATAGTGGAGCTAATGCTCACATTACTGGTGACATCAACAACTTGCAGGACCAGCAACCCTTCTTGAACACCGATGCTGTTACAGTTGGCAATGGCACAAATTTGACTATAGAGCATACTGGTTCCACTCTCCTACACTCTCTCAAATTTCCTTTGCACCTTAAAAATATTCTCCATTGTCCTAAGGCTTCGTCTAACCTTCTTTCAATCCAAAAGTTGTGTGCTGATAATTCCTGCTATTTATTCTCACTGTTTCTCATTTTTTTGTTAAGGATCTTCGGACACACAGCATACTCTTGGAAGGGAAGAGTGAGAATGGGCTGTATCCATTGCTGCTTGGAAAGAATAAGCTCCCACGAGCCAAGACCTTTACTGTTTTTCTAGGAATTAAGACTTCTTCACTTATGTGGCATTTTCGTTTGGGACATCCTTCTTTTGATGTCGTAAATCGTGTTGTTCGCGACAAACAATTACCTGTTTCTTCTTATGATTTTAATAAAGCTGTTGTGTGTGTTTCTTGTCAATTGGGCAAAAGTAAAAAGCTTCCTTTTCAATGTTCTTCTCGTATATCTGTGAATCCTCTAGAATTAATCCATACTGATATTTGGACTTCTCCTGTATATTCTGTAAGTGGTTTGAAATACTATGTCATATTTATTGATGATTACTCTCGGTTCAGTTGGATTTATCCTCTCCACCTAAAATCTGAAGTCCTAACCAAATTTATCCAGTTCAAACTTTTAGTTGAAAATCAGTTTTCTACTAAAATTAAACAGGTTCAATCTGATGGGGGAGGTGAATATATCTCTCACCATTTTCAATCTTTTCTTGCTAAACATGGCATCACTCACAGAAAATCATGTCCTTATACTTCCCAACAGAATGGACTTGCCGAAAGAAAACTTAGACATATTTTAGAAACTGGTTTAACCCTCTTAGCTCATTCCTCTCTCTCCAACAAATATTGGGCTGATGCTTTTGTTACTGCAGTCCATATCATTAATCGGCTACCAACTCCCATTCTAGACCATAAGTCTCCCTTTTCCAAACTTCACTCCAAAGAACCTGATTATCACTCTTTACGAGTTTTTGGATGTCAATGCTTTCCTCTTCTTCGTCCTTATACTAATCACAAACTCGAGTATCGTTCCAAACCTTGTGTTTTTCTTGGATATAGTTTTGCAGGTTATAAATGTTTGGATCCAATAACTAACAAGGTGTATTTGTCAAGGCATGTCATATTTGATGAAACTAAATTTCCAGCAAAGGATACATCTTCTTCTCATCTTCCATCCAAGCTCCATGCTGCAGGTGATTCTCCCTTCTTTATTAATTTTTCTCTTCCAATTATACCTGCTGTCTCTCCTTCTAATAGTTCTGTATCAGCACCCATTTCTCCTGTCCAACCCTCAGATTCTGCTCCTGGACTCCCGGATGCAGCTTCTCCTGTTACTTCTCCTCTCATCTCAGTACCTGCTGCCCCTGCCCAACCCTCAGATTCTGCTCCTGGACTCCCAGACGCAGCTTCTCTTGTTACCTCTCCTATCATCTCAAAACCTCCTGCTATACATATTCCTTCTCCATCCTCATTAGATCTTGTTTCTACCCTTCCTTCTTCTACTATTTCCTCATCACACCTATGGTAACACGATCTAAAACAGGCTCTCTCCGCCCCAAAACATTTCCTGACTTTAAACTCTTTCAAACCACCAAGTATCCACTTCTTTGCCATCACACCACTCTGCAGGAAGTTGAACCAACATGCTATAGCAAAGCTGTCCATCTCCCTCATTGGCAGGTAGCAATGCAACTTGAGTATGATGCACTAATGTCTAACGGTACATGGTCCTTATGTCCTAGACCTCTCTCTCAGAATATCATTCGTAACAAGTGGGTCTATAAAGTTAAACGGCTAGCCAATGGTTCGATTGAAAGATTTAAAGCCAGATTGGTTGCTAAAGGTTTTGATCAACAATGTGGTGTTGATTATATGGAAACTTTCAGTCCTGTGATCAAGCCTTCTACCATCCGCATTATCTTGTCACTTGCCGTTCACTTTTCTTGGAGCATTCGCCAATTGGATGTGTCAAACGCATTTCTTCATGGTCACTTAGCTGAAGAGGTATATATGGAACAACCTCAAGGGTTCCATGACAAGAACCAACCTGATTTTGTATGCCGTCTTCACAAGGCTATTTATGGTTTAAAACAAGCTCCCCGAGCTTGGTTCACACGCCTATCTACTTTTCTCCTTGATATTGGCTTTACAGCATCACTTGTGGACAATTCTCTATTTGTTTTAATCTCTGGTGCAGTGCAGATTTACATCCTCGTGTATGTGGATGATATTATACTTACAGGTACTCACCCCTTGGCTCTTACTTCTCTGATCTGTAAATTACAGCAAGAATTTCCTCTTAAGGACTTGGGTCCTCTTAGTTTCTTCTTGGGAATTCAAGTTAGCCGTAGCTCTCATGGACTCCATCTCTGTCAAAAGAAGTACATCACTGATATACTCACAGGAACTCATATGGATGGAGCAAAACCAGCCAAATCACCGTGCTCTTCTGCTTCCAAATTATCCCGCTATGATGGTACTCCTCTAGATGATCCATCTTTATCGACATGTTGTAGGTGCTTTGCAGTACTGCACTTTGACTCGACCAGAGATTTCTTTTTCTGTGAATCAACTTTGCCAGCATCTTCATTCTCCCACAGATGTTCATCTCTCAGCAGCTAAGCGTGTACTCCGCTATTTAAAGGGTTCTATTGATCATGGCATATGGTATTCTAAATCCTCTATACAACTGAATGCTTTTTGCGATTCTGATTGGGCCGGTGACCCAGATGATCGTAGGTCTACTTCTGGTTTTGCAGTGTTTCTTGGTTCCAGCTTGATCTCTTGGAGTGCGAAGAAACAACATGTTGTCTCCAGGTCCAGCACTGAGGCTGAATACCGCTCTTTAGCTATTGCCACCACTGAACTATATTGGCTTCGTATGTTGTTTAAAGATCTCCATGTTTCTCTTCCTCTTGAACCAGTTCTCTGGTGTGACAATGTTAGTGCACTCTCCTTGGCAAGTAATCCTGTGTATCATGCAAGTACAAAACATATAGAGGTGGACTATCATTTTGTTCGCGAAAAGGTCATAAATCGAGACATATCGATTCGGTTCATTTCTACTCATGATCAAATTGCAGATATCTTCACCAAAGGCCTCTCTTCTGCACGGTTTCTCACTCTCAAGTCCAAGTTGCTAGTTGTTGCACCACCTATCAACTTGAGGGGGCTGTTAACATAAGTCCTCTATCATCAATAGACTCACCACGTGCAGATAATGATTCCCCACATAAGGCGCAACTGCATGAGAGATTGAATGCAGTTGCAACTCTATCATCTCCACATTTGGATTCTATTCAGAGATTATCAAGAGATTCAAAAATAAGATAATCATCAGCTGTTGTATTTAGTTAGCATAGATTACTGTAAGTTCAAAATTCAAATGTAATTTACTTTAGCTCAAACTCTCCAACAGAGAGTTCACGTGTAAATCCTTATTTTCTATAAATACAAAGATCAACATATGGAATTGGTATCTTGCCAATCCATCACATATTCAAAGTCTTTCAGTCTTCCCATCTGGCCAATGAAACTCTTCTTAAAATTCAAAACTTAACAAAAAAAATAAATACGACATTTCATAAAGCGGTGGCTATTGCACAACGGGGGCCATGCAGTGGCTGCCTGCCAAATTTGGCAACCACACATTTGTCAGCCACATTGTACCAGCTAGCCAGTTTTGGTGGTGTAGTGCTGGCCGTTAGCTAGTTTTGGTGACTGGTGGCCATCACCAAGGCCGCTTGAACACGACCACGTGGCGGCAATGCATGCCATTGTAGTGCTATCACACAACGGTGGCATTGCAGTGGCTGCCTGTCAAATTTGGCGACCACACATTTGTCAGCCACATTGTACCCGCTAGCCAGTGCTGGTGGCGTTGTGCTGGCCATTAGCTAGTTTTGGTTATTGGTGGCCATCACCAAGGTCACTTGAGCATGACCACGTGGCGGCAATGCCATTGTAGTGCTACAATTTTGATATCTTTTTATTTTCTAAAATATTATTCAATTTTTTATTTTTATAAAACACATCTAAAATTTTACGAAACTAATTTTCAAATTTCTCAGATATAGTCCGTATTAAATCATTTTTCTCAACTTTTACTTTTTATTAAAACTCTTTAAAAAAATTTCAAAATATTACAACTAAATCCACGTTTAGGCGAGTAATATTTGAAACATTTTTTTTGTTTTCCTTTTAGAGAACTGATTCATGTACAACAGCCTTATCACATGGGGTGGGCTCCACAGTGTGTGGGGCCCACCCCATATGAGAGGGCTGTTGTATACTTGTTGTAAAAGTGATGTATTTCTATTATTTTTCTTCCTTTTATCTTCTTAAAGTTAGATGAATCACTATTAAAATTTGATTTAATAATAATTTTAAAACTCACGATCAATTTTAAGAAGAAAAAAAAGAAAAAAAAAACTTCATGCATTGTTCTGCGTGGCCATACCAAAGTGTTTGATTTGCTACGGACGTACGCATGGTATAAACTAATGGTGTTTTATTGCGAGCCATCGATTTTACTGAATGCAAGGTCTGCAAAATCATCACTACACAAGACGAACGGACATTCGCATGGTAAACTTCTCTACCGGCCAACAATTCCAGGAGAGCGAGGTTGGGATTCGGTTCTTCGCAGGGGCTACTTCGCCGTAGAGGTCTAAGCGTCGTCGTTTGCTTTGCTGTCGATGACGGCCTGAGAGAGAAGCAACAGAGTTGGTCTCTAGCGTTGTCTTCGCCGTCGAGGATAGGCCTGGTGAGATCCCAAAACCCATAATAGAAAGCCCCAAAGACGTAGAGTTTTCTTATCGGACAGATCTAAGTTAACTTTATAAACTGAGATTTTCTTTTCTCTCTTTCTATAGTCGAAATTTCAAGGAATGATGCGGACTTCGTGATGGAAATGTGGGTGTGGTGGGCGCTAGCACAAGAGAAGGAAGTTTCCCGAGAACCAAACAGATCTTGTTTTCTAAAAAAATAATGGCAGTTTCTTCTTTCTCTCTCAGCTTTTTCTCAAAAACCCGCAAACCCTCTCTTTCCAAGACCCTAATTTTCAACCCACCCACTATCTCTCCCAATTCCCACCTCAAACTCAACCCCATTTTTAGACCTTCCGCTCTCACACTCTTCCTTCCAATCCAGAAACCCAATATCAAAAAAACCCGCTTCAAATCCCATATCTGCTGCCTCTTCACCGGCATCGTCGAAGAAATGGGCGAAATCAAGCAGCTGGGTATCGCCGAACACGGCGGATTCGACATGAGAATCGGCGCAAAGACCGTTCTTGAAGGCGTAAACCTCGGCGATAGCATTGCCGTCAACGGTACGTGCCTTACGGTGACGAAATTCGACATCCAATTGTCTGAATTCACCGTCGGTTTGTCGCCCGAAACGCTGCGAAAGACGTCATTGGTCGAGCTCGGACAGGGCTCGGCGGTGAACTTGGAGCGGGCTGTGCAGCCCACGAGCCGAATGGGTGGACATTTCGTGCAGGGACATGTGGATGGGACGGGGGAGATAGTGGCAAAGGAGCCTGAGGGGGATTCCTTGTGGGTAAAGGTAAAGGCAGGGAGAGATTTGTTGAGGTATATAGTGCCAAAAGGGTTTATTGCGGTGGATGGGACTAGTTTGACGGTGGTGGATGTGTTTGATGAGGAGGAGTGCTTTAATTTCATGTTGGTGGCTTATACTCAGCAGAATGTGGTGATTCCTTCGAAGAATGTTGGGCAGAAGGTGAACTTGGAGGTGGATATATTGGGGAAGTATGTGGAGAGGCTGCTTAGTAGTGGGTTTGTTGACTCTATTAGAGCTTCATGACAAAAGGTACTTAACTATGGTTCTGATTCTGTTAATGTATCTTTGTTTGTCCTGCAAAGTATTTTGTTATTGCTTGAATAAGAAAGACAGAATTTTTTGAGAGCTATTTGTTTCATTTTGGTTGATTCTGATATATGTGGATGTTTGCTGTTCTTACTTTTAGGGATATTCATGGGAAGATGCTTTAACTGTCTTGTAGGGAAAGAGTGTTATTTTAGACTTGCCTGGTATGATCATGCGAAATGTAAGTGGTTCCTTAAGTGAAAACATGGCTTCATTTGAAACTTCTAGGCATGATCAACCCTTGAAGCCAGTTTTGTTGTAATTGTGGTATAGTAAAGCCATACTCTCCAGAATGAGAGAAGTAAATGGCCCTAGATGGAAGAGTTGAATATACGATTCTTAGTAATTAAGATAAAAGATGTCCTCTGGCAAGCCAATGAATGATAGAAACTTTGAAGACAGGGAGAGCACGACGGCGTATATGTCTCATTTGTCTATTAGTTTTAGTGACTTTCTTGTTCGTTTTGCTGTTTCTAGTTAGGTGATTTCTTTTGTGTACTTCATGTTTACTTAGGAGTGCTTGATGCTTTCAATGAGATTGTTTTATTACTTATCAAAAAACTAATTAAGATAAAAGATGTATTATGTAGGTTTTGATAAAGCTCCGATAAGCTGAATTGTGCTTTAGCTATTGCTTACCTTAAAAGGTAAAAAGAAATAATGAGAAAGAAAACTAAAATAGGTCCTTTTGATCTTGTATACAAATACTGAACCTCTGATACAGCAATTTGAATAAAATATAACTTTGAGTGATGCCTTTGTTTTAGATAGTTGGTCTTCGTGCATTAGAAATCATGCCATTTCTTGTGTGATTTCACAAACTATAAAAGTTGCTTGGAAACATTGAGAGGACGTTGGCAACTTGGTAAATCTCTGGAGTATGCACCACAATGTAGATTCCATTGAGGTAAGGGGTTCATCGTCATTAAAAAAAGAAAAAAGAAAAAAAGAATGTAGACATGGCAAGAACTTGAATTGGGGTTAGATTTCCATTTCTTTGTTGACAATCATGTTGATTTGTGATCACCAAGACGGAACCCCATTCCTATATATGCTTTTTATCTGCGGTAGATCCACGGCCCTCGAATTTCAATTCTTACATTATGTTATTTGCTTGCATAAATTCCCCTGCCGAAGATGTTAAGAGTACGTGATTTCCATGTCACTTCAATTTCCAAACTAACATCATTGTAAATGTTTTAGCCTTCTATATTCTTTCACTCATCAAGGGACAACAGTGAACGAAAATTCTGCAAAGAAAAATTTCTTACTGGGCTTGAAGTTTAGGGCTTGTTTGATAAAGATCGAGATCTCCTTTCTCCGTTCTTATTTCTATCCAAAAAAGTGAAAGCATTAACAAATAACTTTTCTCACATTTTACTCACAACAAATTCAAAATTTCTTTCACCTTTATGTCACATTAACACATTTTTTCTCAAACACTAAATGAGTGATTTTCGATATCCTTCCTTTTTTTTTTTGAAAAAAAAAAAAGCACATTAGTTTGTTTGTTAATATGATATGACGTGACATTAAAGGATTGAGATTCGATGCACTTGCCTGCTTGGATTGTTTGCAATCTAGGCTGGCAAGTGTGAGATGACTTTTATGGGTCTTACTTGCCCGGGCAGATTGGATGAAACTCTACGAGGGGAAAGCCAGATTGGAGGCAACTATATTTGAGGACAGGGGCAGAACAAATCAATAAGTACAAATAGAGTGGTTATCCACCCTTTAGAACGAATGGATTAATAATAAGACTGAGAGACCAGCTGTGATCATTAGCAAAGTGGACTGTGTGGCAGCAATATTCACTCCATTACTCTTCTGAGCCTTCTCTGTGGCTTCCTTTATATTGGTGCAATTAAGAGTAAGCTTTCCTTCGTTGCACATGTTGGCAAGCAGGCTTGGCGGGTAATCTCCAAAGAAGTTAATGTAGCTGAACATGATTGTGAAGCAATCAGCTGTCATGCCATTAATAGCATCTGCATAAGTGCAAGCGAAGTCCTTCAAAGCATTACAACAAGCCAGCGGCGGGAATTTGGGTCCTTTGCACCGGCCTGTGATGATTGTATAATTCTTAGACTCTAGGTCTACGCCGCATGCTGCATATAATCAAACATGAAATTCAGATTTCTTTTTTCCTCTCATCTTGATGAACTTCCTAGACACTATTTTGTCGAGTAATTCTAGATGTCATACCTATATCTCTTTTGTGTCCATCTAAAAATGATGTGGCTTTTAAAATCACCATTTGATCAAAATTGAATTTTGATCAATTACAAGCTCAATAGTGATTTTAAAAGCCATCTCACTTTTAGAGGGACACAAGAGGAACATGGGTATGACATCTAGAATTACTCTGTTTTGTCTCCTACCAGCATCAACTCCTACTAGAACCACCCTATAGCGGAAAGTATTTTCCTGAAAATTATTTTCAGTGCTAACCAAACAACATATGATGGTTTCAAGAAGATATTTCTAGGGTAATATCCAAACACCCAAAAACTATTAAGTTTTCCCAAAATTTTGTCAAGTGGAAATGTTTTAAATTAGAAAACGTATTATGTCAAAGCAAATGTAGGCTAAAACTCCATAGCAGGAAAACAAAGAGAAATGAATTAAAAACAAAAAAAACAAAAAAGGAGTGGGGTGGGGGAAAGAAATTACTTGAAAGGAAGGTGGAAGAGAAGGCCAAGCCTGTTAGAAGAAAGAAAAAGTGGAACAAATAAAGACAACGACCGAAAGAAGCCATCTTTTGCGATGGTTTTTTCTAGATATATCCGGACGTCAATCTTTGCCTTCCTAAAGTTCGTTGACGAACTTTTTTCCTTCGATGGTGTTTTCTTTTGGGGAGATAGAGAGAAAGGAGATCCAGGAAAAAGTTGCAGGAAATGTGGTGGGAAAGAAGGGTGTTAGACTGTTGGTCAACAAAATGTTAGTTCTACGTATGTTATGCATATACGACACGTACGTGAAATGCTACAAAAAAACATCCCTTGGTTGTTTTGTTGGATTGGCTTTAAAGACTGAGACAGCGGTTACCAGTTGAAACCAACTGGAGAGGAGCCAGTCCTTTATAAGTGGAGGGCATTTCAACGGAAAAGAATTTGCTTCCTTAGTCACATTCATTTGCGTTGTTTAGATTCGTTACTAATCAATGTAATTGTCAGAGTCAAGAAAAATCAGTTTTATATATATATATGAAATAGTTTTCTAGTCCAGACTTCTTATTATAGGCATTAGTCAATGTCGATGATGGTATACTTCTTATTATAGCCATCATCACAAAACAAAGCACCCAATATGATCTTCTCCAATTGTTTTTTCACATTATTTTGTGCGTGAGTTTGTTTTTTCTTATTCCTTGAAACTATAGGAAGAAAAGAATTCGGGGTGGGAAAAGATCTAGCTATAAATAAAAGGATGTTGGGTCAAGTTCTTTTTATAATTTAAAGTTTTCTTTACATAAAATAATTTTCGATTTATCATTAAACCAAGTGTCAATTTAGTTTATCAGACTACTAAAATTTAGTGCTTAACGCCCCCCCTCCCCTTTATTTTTATCAGCATTCATGGGAAACGCAAAATAAGATTTTTGGTAACCACATCCGCATTTGTGTTTTGTGAAATCTGCCCATAACCGTACATGTGCGGGTGGTTTTTTTGTACTAACCGCCCATGACATCCACCTTGCATTTTGGGTCCCCCCCCTTTTTTTTTTTTTATTAACTATGAACTTAATTTATATGGCATTTTGTTTTATAGTTTTTATGAGATTTTTTAGGAGGACTTAATCCAATTTTTAAACTAAATACACTTGTAAATTGCAATATGAAGATACAAATTGATTTGTAAACATTTGGCAATACAAATATCTATAAGTTAAATATTTCTAATCTGAAAAAAAAAATGCATCTATTTTTATACTACCAATCAATTGACTTCAATAATGTCCATAGTTGGCGACGAAACCAAACTATTAGAAAAACAGCCTTTATGATGAACAGATGCGCAGTTTCAATTTGTAATAAAAATGTAAAACTCATGGTTGTCCTA